>CAHIKZ030002456.1:0-249336 GCA_903632075.3 Acanthosepion pharaonis
TTAAATTTATTGAATTTAATTATATCCGTAACATTCTTATTAAATGACCTTTTCATTAATTTTTTAATATAAAAATATTTGTTTTTATTTTGCATTTTTTACCAGTAAATCAAACAAAAATTCAACATACTTAACTACTTTTAGAAAGAAAAATACAAATTTCTTACAAAAAAGAAAATTTTATTGTCAATATATTTGTTATGGATAACATTGTCACAGAAAAGTATTAACTTTGTGGCAAATAATGGCATTTTTAAATAAATTTTGCTATGTAAAAGGAAAGTTTTCAGAAGAAATGTGTTAAAAATTAAGCTTAACAAAATATTAAAATTAGCCTTATGGAGAGAGAATTTGTAAAACTTGTAAGAAGAAAGACTGGAAAAATCAGATAAATAAATTATTTAAATCAAGTGAAATTAAAACTTTATATTATGGTATGAGAAGTGGTAAAAATTGAATATAACTTTTTAATTATTAGAAACAGAAATACAGATTATGCAAAGAAAATAAATGAAGTTTGATCCTTAGTGGATTTGCATTCATGAATATTAATTTAGCTTCAAGTGAAAAGTATTAAATTATCTTCCAAGTAACAAGACCAAGATCACTAAATTACATTTTATTTTATTTTATTTTTTTATTTTTTAATAAATTTTGCACACAAAAAGTTTGTTCTTGCAATGAAAATATAAGATAATATAGCAAGTTGGAAGGAAATAAAATAAATAAATTTTATATGTGCTTCAATTAAATAAGCTAAAATTATTCCAAGTTTAAAAAACAAAAAATTCTTAAGCTAACACAAACCAAAGCTAAAATGTTGCTCTCACTGAAATGACAGATAGGCCTCCAGCTCTGGCCTCTCAGTTGCACTATGCACTCAATATCAAGGATACATTATATGTAAAAATAAGCAGTATCAAATTGAATAGTGGCAGTCATCATTATGAATTAAACTCAAAGCTGATAATGATAGTACACACAATATACAAAACCAATAAACTAATAAAATCACTGAATGACTTGAATATAAATGTTTAAGCTTATGACCCATCCCTTAATACCTACACAATAACTATCATGAACAAGAAATAACCATTTTTTCATGAATCCTATTCAATAGCTGTTAGAATAACACCATAAACCCAAAATAACTAGCCTTCCTACCTATAATCTTCTATGTAGTCAAGATACTCTTCCCCTCACATGGCTTGGCACTTATAGTTAAGCATGAAATGAATTATTACTTTTATTAGAAATCAATGTCCCACACTGATCATTCATTCATTCATATATATATATATATATATATATATATATATATAACCTGAAATTCTTCAGATGAAGTTTTTTATAATTCTTATAAAATTTGCATCTGTAGTAATGGGGAATTTTGGATACTGAATTATTTTTATAAGTTTGTTGTGATTTATTTTTTTTTATGTTAATTAGAGAGGGATTCATTCTTTCTATAAAAAATAAAAAAAATTCTGTACATTTCATATTATTGCATTAACAAATGGCACCAGTAGGATTGTTTCAATTTCATTGTTAATACTATTGAAAGTTATATGATGCCAGTGTTCATTAATGGGCTTGAACTCTCTCTCTCTCTCTCTCTCTCTCTCAAAAAAGAAAGAAAAAAAATAAGTTTGGTTGAAGCTCTGTTTAATTGAAAATAATCCCTCTGCTGTAAATTTACTACTATGAAAGCTTCAACAAAGAGGAGAAAAATAGATTGACAGTTACGGATTGTTTAAGAATGATTCATAACAAATCTTCTAAGCAATCTTAATTAGCACTTAAGCACAAAGCAGAAAGAACAAATTCACATTGTGACCTTGTGGCTGTGATACTAATTTTGCTATTCTAAACAGACAGTGTGGTGTTTCTTTCTGTTCTTTATTAGTGTTGGGCTGTGATTGTCTGCAATGTTCTCTTGATAGTATTTCCAGATACATTAACCTTTCACTGATTACTCTTAGTTAAAATTGAAGTTAATCTATTTCATCAGATATCAAACAAATTTGTCAACTATAAAGTACAATTCTCAACTTGTTTTTACTTCTCCTGTTTTTACTAATAGATGTTAAATAAGATTATAAATAAATAGATGGCTATTTATTATGATTTGAATACTTTTCATCTCTCCATGGTATTTGATGAGAGGATATTGGTCTCAATGAGTCACCAGAAAGATCATTCATTTTAGCATATAGAATGAAATATATCTCTGTGTAAACAATTTCAAATACTACTACACTGATGCTGACTTCAGTGATGCAATTATTTTCTGATGCTTTCAGATTACAACTGTGAAAAATGATGAAATCGCTGCTGTAGTGGGAGGATTGGTTGATGCGGAAGCTATGATGGCACTGAAAGATTTCCTTAACAGGTTAGGTAGTGAAGCTCTCTGCACTGAAGAGATCTTTCCTATGTCTGGAGCAGGGTAGGTTATATTTTTTATTTAATTCTGTGAAGGAAAAAAGAATCTCTCAACTTGTTTATAAGAAATTTTGTTGTGTGTGTAGATAACTTTCTGTGTTAAACAGTCTTGGAATTAAAGAAAATCAACACACTTCCTTTTAAAAAAAAAAAAAAAAAATATGCATGTATAAAGTTGCCCAAATCCACTCCAATTAAACACCTTAAAAGAATTGAGAATTTATTGGAAACAGTTTTTGAAAAATATTATTAGCAACACTTTATCAGCAAAATCAAAGACTATAATAATTTACTCAGTCAGTCTCTTCACTTGAATATGTCGAAGTCTGTTCTGCTCATTTGAATTTACACATTCTGAGAACTGACATGTAGAATCTTGATGGGTTTTCTTTTCCAGCCAATCTAGTTTATTCTCTAGTTTCCTGAAAAACTCTGGCACCAAATAGAAATTTGTCAAGTTCTTTTTCTAAAAACATTTTTCCTATTTTAAAGTTTTTTAATGTTAAGAAACTCTTTACAAAAATAACATTTCAGAATTCTTATAGCCTTTCTTAAACATTAGCAGTTTCATGTAGACAATATCATCAGTGTAGATTCATTTGTCAGTCTAGCTGGATCCTGGAGGAAATGATGGATTCTATTGCTAAACTGAGTTGATTTCAGATTTGAATATTCAATTCACCCTTTGCCAATTATTTTATTTCTCAAACTTCATATTTTTTTTTTTTCTTGGTTTACTTCATTTGATTTTTTCCCTTATTGTTCTATGAGGTCTGATGATAATCAAATGCTTTGTTCAGATATCATTCTTAGACATCTCCCATTGACTTCTTGCAATGTGTCTAGTAACTTTATTGATTATTGGGCAATGTTTAAACTTTGGACCTGCAAAAAACTGTGTCAAAAAGAGTTTTTTTTCTCTTGATACCACTATACTCTCTTAACTCCCTCAGAAATGTTTGTTTAAAAAAAGCTATGTTTAGAATTTTAATAATTACACACTATTTAGTTGTTAGATTGTTTATTTGAAAGATTAATTTTATATTTACAAGATTATAAAAATGTGAACCAACTACGTCATATTCATCATTCCATAATATCATTCTTAATTTATTCTCATGAAAAAAGAATGTTCAGTATTATAAAGTCATTATCTCAGATATTAAAAATTACTTTGTTCATCTTTTCTGTTTTGTTAGATTAGGTAAGCATTTTGATTTTTATATAGTTTTTAGTGTCACTTTCTATTTGAAAATTTACATTGTGATATATACCTGTAACTATAATTGGAAGTCACAGTGAAATAAGAATGCCTTTAGTGGCACACTCATTCAGTACTATTACTAAAGTTACAACCCACAGGTCAGGCTGAAAATCATACAGCATGACAAAAGTCAAACAAAAACATACAATATATCAAGTTTTAGGTTACACTACAAATCTTATATCAACACAAAATTTCTGACATAAGAGCTAGAATTGACAGTCAAAGCCCACTTTATTATATGCTGTTCATCCTTCAAGCAGTTGCATTGCTTCCTCAATAAACAGCAGCTGATAATACTTATTTCATCTCGCAGATCCCCTGCTACTCCTTATACATTGGATGCCTGCTCTTTCTGCAAGAAAAGTAACCTAACCATTTTTACTTACCTGGTAGTCCCATCAGTTCATACATCTCACAGTCAGTGCCCAAACTCACAATGCATGAACAGCTGGGACAAGTACTCTCCCCACTGCACACACATATTTATTAAACTGTTGTGTCCAATGCAACACTAAGTTAAAAATTCTGAACCCAACAGATCTGTTATTCTGCAAACACTTCAAATATTGTGTAGTTCAATTGAAAAACCAGCACTTCCAAATGTCTGATGAAATAGTCTCATTGCCTTTTGCAAATTTTATGACAAAATCTCATGCTGCTCATTTCAGCACTCATTTTGAAATGAGCCAAGGATCCATGGAACTTGAAACTCATATTCAAATATTTTAAATACAATGAAAAAAACCTTTTGAAATTTCATGAAAAAGTAAATCATTATTTTCAATTTTAAAAAATAGCTTATCCAGTAAACCTGTTGAAAAATAGATGTCTGTAATTTTCAAGAAGTTCATAAAAGACAATATGCTATAATGTCTGTAGTTCAATATTGTTGCTTGCCAGTGTATTCCAACCTTGTTAAAATTATGACTGGCTCTTACTGTCAGTGAATGGGATAGATTTTCTATGAAACTTAATAGATATGCTTTTGATATTTTAGTAATGCCAAAAGTGAAAATTGTTTTTTTTTTTGTTTACCCTAACTCATTAAAGAAATGATCCTTTTGCTTTACTCAGTTTTTTTTCTTCATTTTATTGTTCCTTTGCTATTTGATTACATTTCTTTCTATTTTCTTGCATACAATTTAAAAACTATATTATATTTTTTTTTTTTTTTTTTTTTTTTTTAGGACAGATCTTCGCTCAAACTACTTGTTGAATACTAAAATAGCTGGTGTTGAAGAAGCAGATTTAGTGCTTTTAGTAGGAACCAATCCACGTTATGAAGCTCCTCTATTCAATGCCAGACTCAGGAAATGGTAATTTGATTTGCTTTGAATCTTTGATTTTAACTAAAATTTGCTTAACTCAAGTATATAGAAATGATATTCTTTTTTATTGTATGCATTAACCCTTAAATTAAACTGAGATATATTTTGAAATATCATGTTTTGGGTGTCTCTAGTAGGGGAATAAATTTTCCACAATCACGGAATCATGGACTTGTTAATCTTAAACAGAATCTGGATTTTTAATGTAATTTTCAATAATAAATTATTATTATTAGTTATTTGATTTTTCAGATTTTTTTTTTTTATTCTTTCAAAACTTAATAACTGTCTCTCTGATTTTGTTAAACATTTTAATATAACAATAACGTAACATAGTTATTTCCTTAAAATTTGTTTTTACAAATCTTTGTATGTATTCACCTTATAAAATCCAAGAAATAATTAAGAACAAAAATGTTTACATAAAAAAAAAAGAAAAGTTGGTTGTCATTTTTTTTTTTTTTTTTTTTTTTGAGATTTTTGGCTAGTCTATTTTTAAATATTTTATAACTTTTTTAAACTGTATATTGCAAACAAGATGAGCTTGGTCGTGACCACCAAAATCTATTGCTAAAGTGGAAATGGACGACAGACACTAGTTGATGTCAAAATTGGAGAGGAGAGAGAGAAATGAAGATCAAACCAATAAATTTAAGAAATTTCATTTAAATGCATTGTTTTATAAATAAGGGAAAAAAGTGAATGATGCGTGCCTATAAGACTTTTTTTAGAAATAAAGAAAAAACAATTCTCCAAAAACACCATTCTATGAAATGACTGGCTTGTCTAAACTTATCCCTTACTGTCACAGAGCGATTCTCCCGGATTAATAATTGCATCATCTTCAGTGCTTCACCATTGTAAACAAATTTAAATTGAACAAAAAATCCTTTAATAACATTAACTGTCAAGGATAATTTTTTTAATATTTTATTTATATTTTGTAATCTAAACCAGTTGTATGAATAAACAAGAAATTGCCAAGATGACTGAATCAAGTCAATATAGTGAATCTACCTCAAAAGATGAGCCTGCTCCTCTTAAAAAAAAAAAAAAAAAAAAAAATTACCCCAATATTCTTAAAACTTTATAAAAGCCGGGGAATAAAGATGGAATTGGTGGTCTAATGCAGCTGAGAACATATCACTCATCCTTTGTACAGTTTTATGAAGGATTCTTTAAGCAGGGGAAAAATAGCCATGGCCTTTGCTGTAGATAGGATACTAAAATGGGCAAGTTTTTAATTGATACATCATGCCTCTTATTATAATTTATGCCTAAATCAGCATTTTATGAATGAGAACTGCACTCATTTAATAACAGCTTTGACAAACTTAGAAGAAACTAAGTCTCTGCTTGCATATGTTTTATATAACATGATGGGAGATGTAAAACAGTATTTGCATACTGGTAACATCAAAATCAACATTTGGTCTAGAAACTGATCATCTTCTGTCTGAACTAGAAAGCACAGAGAGGGAGAGAGTTATCTCAAATTTCTTTTTCAAAACTGAATATATACCTGGATACCCACCCTGTGTATAACTTTTACAAGGCCTGTTTGATCCTAGACAGCTACACTTTAGACAGTTTTGTAGCCATCAAGGACTTGCAAATTCCTTCTATTGATCTTGAAGGATTCCAAATGTTTGTGAATTACCAAGATGATTTACCAAACCCTTTTAATATCCCATCATTTTGGAATGCAAATAAGAACAGATTGCCAATAAGGTCACATGGATGCCTGTTACCAGCATATATGCTGAATGTTCATTTTCTCAGTTAAAATTTACTGTATAAAGAGAACATTAAGCAACTCACAATGTTGTATTATAATGGAGATTTAGAGAAGAGATTAGAAGATTAGATATTTCCCAAATTAAGAAATTAGCAATTTTAAATTTGAGTATTATTTCAACTTGGGATAAGTTGTTTTATTTAAATTTTGAATTAATATGTCTAATTTGTTTTTTGATATATTTTTTTTACAAAGATCCAATTATTATAGTTTAATTACTGTTTTGTAAAATTTTACTCTAAATGTTTGACTTTATTCAGATATTTATTATTGAGATTCAAATTATTTGCTGTTGATACTTTAAATGTGATTTTCATATTATGAATCAATAATTATAAATCGATCTAAATACTTTTACGTAAAAAACAAAAGCAATTTGAATGTGTTCTTAAAGAAGGAAGCTCTGATTAAAAGTTCTACCTCAAAGATATGCACTGTAACATTCCATTGTTTTATTGTCTAGTCAGATTTGTAGATATTTGCTATTTCTTTATATGTAATAAAATTTTGAATTATCTTTTTGTTTTCAGTTTTAATGATAATTATAGCACATTGTATTGCAATTTTCTCATAAAATACTATAAAATGGAAAAAATGAAATTTCCCAAAAGTAAAAATGGAAAAAACTCAAAGAAATTTGAAACACAAAATCGAGGGTCCTACTATAAATTAAAATATATTGATATACTTATCATTGATAAGAGATATCTTTTCAATCAGTGCTTCTCAGAATGAGTAATACAACCTCATGTATTAAGGGAATAGATAGAGAAGAATTCAAAGATAAAATATCTGAGATTCTAAATGAAATAGAAAATAGAAGAATTGTGCCTATTTATTAGTGAAATCTAAGTGTTTTTTTGTTTTGTTTTTTTTTAATGTGTATTGTCAAAATATTTAATTAATGTAATTTGTAAAATTGTATTAGTGTGTGGACCATTTACTTTTCACTTTCATTTTAAGTCTGTTACATCAAGCATAATGAATTCATTAATTAATTTTTTCTACTGCTGCTTAACTTTGTGAAACGAATTTTCCCTCACAGTTGGATTCACAATGACCTTGAAATAGCACTTGTGGGAGCACCAGTGGATCTTACTTATGAATATGAAGTAAGTTCAATTTTAGAAATGTCTAATTTTTTCATTATTTTTTTTCTACAATTATCAGTTTTTAAATAAATTTATTCAGGAACAAAATTGAAATCTGCAAACAAAATTGATTTACAGACAACTTAGTTTATTTTTATTTTTTACTTTTTTTATTAAAACATTTGAATAAATTATTTTTCATTCACATGCATTTTCTTTTTTCTTTTTTCTTTTCTTTTTTTAACAGAAAAAACAAAACTCAGTTTCTTTGAAATTTTGAATTTGTATTTTCACCAATTCTATTTTAAAATTGATTTATTAGAGATATGAAAAGCTGAAAAACATTGTTTTCCTTTTAGCATCTTGGAAACTCACCACTTGTTTTGCAAGAAATTGCCAATGGAACCCACCCTTTTGCGGAAGTAAGATATTTTAAAATTCTTTACTATATAGAATTATCTTTTTGCTAAAACGAATAACTTGGCTAAGTTTGGATATGTTTTGTCCAGGTTGTAAAAGGAAAATATATATTTAGAATTCATGTGATAATATTTTCTACATACATGTGAAAGAATGTGCAATACCCTGCCCTCGTCAGCCGCCAACCAGGGGAGGTAACACAGTTTCGGTGGATAAGGCGGTACCACCGAAACTCTGTTACCTTCCCTGGCTGGCAAAATGTAGTTTTAAGTCAAATTGTCTTGAACTTTTCCTTCTGAAGTCATTAGAGGTGACAGAATAGATGTTAAAAAATCACAGAATTAGAAAATAAACATTTATTATGGTCTAGGATTTTAATACTATTGAAGTGAAACAACCTTCAACAAAGTTTATTCACACAAATAAAATATCATTTTGCAATCATTATTTTTGTTTTGAACACCCTTTTCCAGACACTAAAATCAGCCAAGAAACCTGTTGTAGTAATTGGTAGTGCAACACTTCAGAGGGAGGATGGTGCAGCTATTCATGCTGCTGTCTCAACCATTGCCCAGAATGCTCGTATGCTATCAGAATGTGGAGATGACTGGAAAGTTCTTAGTGTTCTGCACAGAGTAAGTAAGATCAATTTTAAATTTTGAAAGAGTTATATCACATCCTCATTTTTCTATACTGAAAAGCTGAAAACAATGATAACATATGGTGGAACCCATCAAATTTTATTTATTCTGCAAAAGTCTGATGTTGGGTGCATCTCACAATTGCTTGATCATAGGATTATGTAGCTATTGTAGACAGGCTGAATGTATGACATGTACGAGTGTAGATTAGGGAAATGAAGAAAAGCTATTAAATACTTCAAAAAGAATAAATATAGTTAATAAAGATCAATAATTTAAGTAATAGTTAATAGTTAAGTTTAATAGTTGAAAATGCTTCAACTATTTTTAATCTGTCAAAGTAAGAGAAACCTTGACTTCATCTAGCTAGTCAGAAACAAATTTTTGAATGCAAATGTGCATACAGGCAATAACAATCAAAGCTATGTTTTACTTCATTTTAGGAATAAGGATTTCACACAATTTCTTATGCTAAATAGTTGCTGTGTGTAAGAGAAATTTTACAGTGCAAAATATGGTACTTAAATTCTTTTCAAATGAAATGTTTTTTGAAACACAGTAACATTTGTTCTATTATTGACTCAAGCAATTTTTTCTTTTCTTGCTTTGCAGGTGGCAAATCAAGTAGCTGCACTTGATCTTGGCTACAAGGCTGGGGTGTCATACATCAGGGAAAATAAGCCTAAAGTACTTTACATGTTAGGAGCTGATGAAGGAGCCATAACTAAAAGTGATATTCCTTCTGATTGTTTTGTTATTTATCAAGGTTAGTTCATATTGATCATATATGTAAATTCATTGTTTGAATTTAAAGGGCCAAAAAAATAATTTTGGTTTATTAAGTAAATTAGTCATTTTTTTTTTTTTTAATTATATAATATTTATTTTCAAGTAATATTTTGATTTGACTGCTGTTTATCTCAACTGGATTATTTGATAAGAAATCACCAACCTGAAATTTAGCAAACCACTTTTGACTTATTGGATCATTCACAACACCTTCCTTCAGATGCCTAAAAGATTGTTTATTTCATCCTTTTACAATGTTATAATCATTAAACAAATCTAAACAAAGAAAAACTATCTTTTTGAATGAAGTTCATTTAAGCTAAGGTCATCTCATGAGGAAAAACAGAGTTTGGAGCTTTTTGGCCAATCCACTATTTATATTTTCTATTTCTCTCATTCCTCAACTGTAATGGGAAAAGTACATAGAGAATTAGCCTCAATTTTACCATCAAACAACAGATTTTTAGTTAAAAAAATTTGTCTAATGGAAAAAATGCTCCAAACATTATTTGATTGTTTAATAAGTTTTTTTTTTTTCTTCTTCTTCTTCTTTTTTAAGCAAATGGATTTTAAATTTCTTATTATTAATGAATATTGATTTTTCTTTTAGGTCATCATGGTGACGCTGGGGCTCAGATGGCTGATGTTATATTCCCAGGTGCTGCCTACACGGAGAAAGATGCCACTTATGTGAACACTGAAGGCAGAGCTCAACAAACCCGACTTGCTGTCACACCTCCAGGGATGGCGCGACAAGATTGGAAAATTATACGAGCATTATCAGAAGTAGTTTTAATTTTTTCTTGTTTTGTGCATGATTTATTATGTGTTTATGTAGTGTTTTCTTTGTGCAGCTGATTACATAAGGTTTATCAGTGTGTTATATTGAACCCGCTCAGTACAGTTATTTGATCCCTACATAAATATATCCTGCCCCCCCTCACACATACAATCAAATCTAACATGAAAACCTGTAAGCAATAAAATTCTAGATTCTATTCAATTTGCATCTTTTAATAATGTTCTTTTATATTCTATATATTTTGTTTGCACTTGGAAAAACTATAAAACCAAATTTTATTTGTTTGAAGTGATGTTTGGATTTATCTCTTATATTAAAAGTAAACAAAAAATCTTAAAATTACTTTTGCTAATATTCTCTTTAGAAAAAACTTTTTGCTTTTTTTCATTGCAGATATGTGGTACTGGACTTCCCTATGATAAACTTGGTGAACTTAGGCAACGTCTTTATGAAGTTTCTCCAAATTTGGTTTATTATGGAGAAGCTGAAGATGCGAACTTCTTTAAAGAAGCTCATGAACTTTCAAGTGTGAGTAAAAAATCTTTTCTTTTTTTTTATTCTTCAAAGTAGTTTATTCTTTACTTGTTAAATTTCATTTTAGAAATAAATATTCTTCATATTGTTACCCCAGATAATGTTCTCCTCCAGCAATATCAGTAATGTAAATGAAATTATTTGTATTAATTATAAATCTAGAATCAGATATTATTTCTTCCAGTATTAGTTTTGCTGAGGTTTACTCTCAATATCATTAGCTTTTTTAAAAACAAACATCCATTGTTTACAGATACAAAGTAAATTTAGGATTTAATTTGTTTTCTTTTGAATTTCAGTTAGTCAAATCAGAGCTGTTAGATCAGCCTCTGAAGCCACACCAGTCTCAACTCAGTGAGTTCTACATGACCAATTCTGTAACTCGTGCCTCCCAAACTATGGCCAAATGTGTTAAAGCCACTTCAGAATCTACTGCATAATAATATCTACAGGCATTAAATATAATAAAGATCAATTGGCACCACCAATTTTTTTCTGTTTTTACACCAAGGATTGTCATAGAACTAGACCAACATGATAGAAAAGCTACTTTTTTTTTTTTTTTTTTCATTGGTTACTGGTTTTCTATTTCCTGAATTAAAGAAATAAACACAATTCTAAAACTCATTTTTATCTTTGAATTTTTACCATGACTAACATTGTGAATTTAATTGACATATCTATTAATTGATATATCTATTAACTACAATAAATTTTGCCTCTATTCTAGCTCAAACTGCATGACCAGTTCCTCTCCTCTTCCTCCTTAATATTTTAATTTAAACTACCTCTTAAATAATTTGATTTCATTATCAGCACATTTGTAATGATTCCATTCTTCTATGAAAGTAATGAGAAGAGAAATCATTGACTCAGTAATCATTATGATATTTGGAAAATAAAATTCTTTGTATTCTTGGGAAGATCAGCTTTATTTTCTTCCAGATTACTTAATATTTGACCTTTTTTTTTTTTTTCTTTTTTTTGTTTAACAGAAATGATATCTTAATTTTTTGGAAATTAGACTGTAGAAATAAATCCTCAAAATGTAGAGAAGTATATAAAAAATGTTGGAAGTGAACTTGTCTCTCATCCTGACCTGCCTTCCATGTTTGGTTGTGTATCATTCTGTTTAGTCTCCCAGTTCTATCAGAAAGTAGATCTAAGTTTTCACTTTTCATAGCTTCATGTACAGTTTTTGTATGACACTTGAGTATTTTCCTTTCTGAATTGGGTAAATTCTGAAAACTACACGTCTTATTTGTTATGGCATCCTCAGAGATTTTGGGGAAATTCAAGTTGATATTTCAAAGACATTGCTAGGCCTTGAATGACACAAGATTGAAAGTTTTTAAACAGTTACAGACTAGATCAGTTCAAAACTTGAAGGACCTGTAGAAGTGAATAAAAACAAGAAAAATATCCTAAATGGTCATTCAGATCACCTATAGTTTCTCCAATTCTGTTCAGGTAAACTGGCATTTGACTGTATCTGTACCATCCTTGTTTGTAGTATTTCATTGTGAACTGAGTTTTAGTAACTTGAAGTGAACTTAATTGGCCATTGATAATTCCACACAATGCACATAATAATTTCATGGCAAGAGATAGTCAAAGTTTTCTATTCATTTTTCTTTCTTTTAGTTTTTTTTTTCTTTTAATCATTTCACTCCAAGCAAAGCAATAATCTAAGATGCAATGGGTTACTATGTGTGATAGAATATGAGGAAAAAAAGCTATTAAGGAGAGAGAATAGAAGAATAGGAATTAAGAAGACAAAATAATTCCCATGTGAGAGAAAAAACTATGAGAATAGAATGAAGGTTGCATCTAGCCGTTTCAACTGTAAAATGATGAGATGTTGCCACCAATCTGGTACTTCATGTCAGTGGAAAATATTAGCCTGAGAAGGCACAATAAGTTACTCTTGGACATTAGTATCAGCCATACTGATGGAAGGCAAAGAAAGGTTCTTTCAGGCAATTAAAGTTTTGTTTCAGAGGTGTTAACAAGCCATTCCTTGCTTTAGTTAACAACAGATTGTAGGTCATTTCTTTTAGATCAGCTGCCAATTTGACATTGAACCAATCAGACAGGAGTAAATAGTGGTATCATCAGCATAGACACCAAGTGATGTCAGGAAGGTCATTGATGAAAATTAGGAACAATGTAGATCCAAGGGGATGCTTGCATTTAATACAAAAAAATCTAGAAGAGTGGCCATTCAGGATAACTTTCATTTCGCAATTTGATAAGAAAGTCTGAATTAGTTCAGATTCTTTCAGAAATACCGTAACTTTTCAACTTGTAAAGAAAACCAGTATGTCAAACCCTGTCAAATGCCTTTGGGCTATCCAAAGCAAGAGTCCAAGCTTCACCATCCTTAATAAACGTTTTCAGCAACAAGTTCATTAGTTGACTTAGAGAGGTGAAAGTCATTGCTTATCTGAAAGATGATCCTACACAATGGAATGCTTACGCAATTATTAGAGCCTCTAGTATGTTGCCAAAAAGTGGTAGAAGAATAATAATAGCCTGATAGAAAGATCAAAAGGTTCACCTGAGTTCTTAAAGATTGGAACGATAGAAGAGGATTTCTAACAAGCAGCAAGGCATTTATTGTAGCATTTAGAAAGAACAGGAGACAGTTCATGAGTATGTTAAAGACTATTGCAAAGATATCAAGTCCACATGCTCTGTGGGGATTCAGTTTAAGTGGAAAGTCTGGCAAAGATACTCTAGATGAGTCAAGAGTAGAATTTGGAGAGAATTTACAAGTAATTTAAACATTATTTAACACTATTACAGAGCCACCAGTAGTTAGGAGAACCAAACTTGTTAAAGGCTATATGGTGCCTCATTTTATCAGCAAACAAAAACTTAGCCTAATTGGAACTATCACTTGGATACACCCGGAAACAAGAAGATAGTGGTTTCACCTAGTATTTCTGAGAAGGTACAAATGTATCAATGCTGGCTTTAACTGAACTGTGGTACAATTTTCAATAAGACGCTTAAGAATATCAATCCAAAGGATGTCTTGAAGAAAGTCACAAAATGAATCTCAGTCCTTATGCTGGTAACAGAAAGAGGTCTTGTGAATAGGAGGTTCTTTTCTAAAAGATGATTCAAAAGAATATCCAGAGATACTACAATATGATCCAAATTACAAGAGGACAGAGAAGAGGAGGTAAAGAAGAATGTTGATAGATTTATTAAGGAAATGAGTAGGGAAGTTCACTATTTGACTGAGCAATGGAAAAATAGTATGAATACTGGCAACAGCAGTAACATTAGAATACTTAAGTCATTAAAATCACCAAACACAAAAATGTTTGCAGATGAATGTAGAGAGAGCTATTTCTATATTGTCAGAAATTTTGTCTGATATATGGTCCCAAATATATGTCCCAAAATGATCTAGTTTACACTGCAGTGTAAACTAGATCATTTTATCCAAATAATGAAATTTTCTTCAATTTCAACTGCTGATATCTCATTTATTTTACAGGCTATTTTAATAAAATTAGTATGTAAACAAAATTTAATATTTTCTCTTTATAAAGATACAATTCTTTCCTCTGTGTGATTATTATTTTTTATTCTATATCTCTAAGTGTCACTATTTGAATGATGGGCACTTGTTTTCAAAGCTAACAATTTCATAGTGGTTTTTTTTAAAACTTGTGGCATTTCAAGTTGTATCTCCCTTATTCGGTTGAGCTAGCTCCCAACCCTCAGTCTTGCATCAAGGTCAGAAGGTCATTAGGGTGGCATTCTGTTATAATATAGATGGTCAATGTAAGTGGGTGCTAGGCAACCAACCCGTCTGACAATATCGCTAGTTGTCCAGAGCAGGAGATCACACAAGTTCTTGTTTTGCTCACCAACAGTGTCCTGCAAATCTCATTCTGTGTTCATGTAAGATTGTAGAAATATTGGGGAAGGACCTATAGAGCTGTAATTTAGTTGGATGTTGTCTCTAAGAGATGTTAAGTATAGCTCTCAGTATACAAGTGTAGGTTGCATCAAGCTTAGAGTTTTAGTTAATGCCCAAGCAGTGGCATCATACATTAAAACCAATGCTACAGTGGTTGTCTGGTAGATCAGATTTCTAAATTACATCCATTTTATTCAGGGTAGCCCAGGCAAATTTTCACATCTTTTTCAGTAGAATTTATTTTGCTTCCTAGGTATGTAAAATGTTCAACAGATTTTATTGATTCACCTGAAACAGTCTGTATTGAGTTGTTGGTTGAAGCTTATGAATTCAGTTTTAGAGGCATCATTAGCAGCATTTTCTAGATGTAGAACTGTAACATTGTTAATGGTGTCATCTGCATAATCAATCAATATCAGTCAACTTTTTAGCAGGATATTGAATGGAATGTTTTGGTGATAAAGTAAAACCTTATTTTTCCCATATTTTCATTAATGATGATGCATTTTAAAACTATGAAGTCCTTATTGTATTTTGTCTTGGCTGTTGTTTTGATGCATTTTATTAAAAATAATTCATAAAAAATAAATATAAACTGAATATATTCTTAGTTAAATTTCATACTCATGTTTAACTGTAAAAAATCAAATTTTAAAATGTGTTCAGTTTTCTGAAATTTACTTACATTTTCTTTCAAAAAAATGAAATTGGATACATTTTATAAAAATGAATCGGATATGTTTTAGCTTAATTTTCAAAATGTAATTAATTTTTTTTTTTTTTTTTACTGAGTGTTACAAAATATGAGAAAAAAACTATGAACATGTAGAGATGAACATACCTCTCCAGAAGAGGACTTGGATTCATCCAAATGCATATAGATTGATGCCAAGAATCATCAGTGGGATTAAGAAGACAAAAGATTGACATTGATCTTCAAAAATTTAAATGCAAAGTTGACTAGGAAGCAGGAAGTTGGAAGCGAGTACCACAAACCAAAAGAAATTGTTAGCATAACACTATTCACCCAAGATGCTATTATTACAGAAAAGAAATGACCAAGGATTTCCTAAATAGTAACATTAAACTTTGAATTAATTGAGTGTTATCTATATAAACTCAGCCCTACATGAGACTTGCTCTGGGTTGCATCATGGATCACTATCACCTCACAAGAACACGCCTGCTTTTGTGGCCAGAGTGTACAATTTCTCCTCCACCAAATTTTATTTAAAAGTTCTTCAATACTTTAAACTTCTTCAATTTAATTTTTCATCACATTGAGATGTTCAGTTTCATTTATTATTTAGCACATATAATGTTTTACATCATTTTCACATTATACAGCAACAGTAAAATTTTAAACTGTGAAAATCTTTTATAATAGCTTTAAATTTTCATCTGTCATAATAATTTTATTCCAGAGTTGTTAAATTTTGTTCACATCAATTACACAAACCAATCATTTTTCCATGTCATTCTGTTTCAATGATGACAAGAATGGAATGACTTTTCTTCAGTAATTTTTTTATTAACCATCAATTTGATAGGCAGCAAAT
This sequence comes from Acanthosepion pharaonis, assembly GCA_903632075.3. Lineage (NCBI taxonomy): Eukaryota > Metazoa > Mollusca > Cephalopoda > Sepiida > Sepiidae > Acanthosepion > Acanthosepion pharaonis. Next base: position 16,618 of record CAHIKZ030002456.1, read on the forward strand.
GTTTGAATAAGTATTTTAAATAACAGTTTAAATTGAGATTTTTTCCTATATATTAGAAAAAGACATTCAAACTATTTTGCTTCATTCACTGGAGAAGAGACAAAATGTAAAAATGATTCCAAACCATATTTTCTACATAACAAGTGTAGGGATTCAAAAGACATCACAACAGAACAAAAACATAGGACACCAATGTGTGCAATAAAAATGAAACAAATAATGAATAAGTTTTGACAAAGGAAATTTCCCTAAGAAGAACTAAAGTTGTACTTTCTTATTAACTTCTGCAGAGAAAAAAACATTTTTTCTTTGCAATGATTGAAGTAAAAAGAAATAAAATTAAATCAATTTCCAATTTGATTTAATTTTATTTCTCTGATATTAATCAGTAATTCTAATAGTTCTGATATTTAGTAATAATTCTAATTTTATTTCAATACATTCACTAATGTAAACAATAATTACACTTCCTGCTAGATCCTTAATGTCCATGATCCCAAAAAGCAAAGTAATTACATGCAAAAATATTCTACTTTTTTAAAGAAGGAAAGAGAAATTCAAATTAGTTTGAATTCATTTGCATCAATTTGAAAAAAAAAATCTTTTATTGTAATCCATTAATTTATACATTGAAAAGGCTTTGGATACATATTTTTTCAATACCTACTTTCCCTAAGAGCAGAATGACTATGACAGCTTTTAAGTTAAGGCAAACTTTTAAGTAGATTGAAAATGTTACAAAAAACCTCACTTCCATGTTAGTTCTTCTATCTGGTCTTAAAGTCTCTTTAAGTTAACTCATGATTTACAGAAATTATATTTGCTCATATATTGAAATATATGCTCATTGTAATGAATCCATGATATACACCATAAGATTGCTAACATTATTTCAATCTGGCAAGCTAATTTTATTATATATATAATAAAGACAAAAGGAAAACTTATCTGAGCCAACACATTTTGTCCTCTGAGGGACTTTATCAAAGCAAATGCAAGGATTTTATTTTATAACAATTATTTATTTGGTTTTTCAAAATTTTGAAGTTTAAGCAAACTATGGAAGACCCAACATAACACAGTTCAATAAACAAAAGTGAGTAAGTGATATTTTTGAAATTTTTTCTTTTATATGTACAAATTAGTATTTAAATTTTAGTTTGGGATTAATTTATGTGTTATATATTTTGAATAACATGAGGTTAAGGATTTAACGATTTTCTTTTAATTTTTTAACATTTTTGTACTCATGTATCTTGGCTTGGGAAAGTAGTAATTCTTTCAGGAATAGAGATATTAGAAAAAATCCAGGATGGAGATTTATAGATAGTGCTCTCAAGAATTTTTCTTCTGAGTTACTTTCTCTTTTAATAAGTGTGGCATTCTTTAGATCAAATTGTGGTTATACATTTGATAAAATGTTATGCATTTGATCCCTTTTGTGTTCTGTTATGTCTTCATTGCATTGACTGAAGTTAACACAATCAAGAAGTAGAATGTCACTTAAGTAGTCTTGCTGAAATCAGATAAGCTAGATCTCTAACTTACAACTTTTTCTCTCCTTCTACGGATGATTCTCGGTATCAATCTATATGTATTTGGATGAATCCAAGTCCTCTTCTGGAGAGGTATGTTCATCTCCACATGTTCATAGATACATTTTTTACATTTCTGCAAGTCTCCCCAATATAATTTGAGGATATATTTAATATTTTTGCTCTTCATTAGGAAAATGAAAACTTTTCAGTAAGAGATGAATTTCCAAATTCTGAACAAAATTAGAACTTACTACTTTACTACTAATACCTAAAGTTTGGCTGATTTAAGTTATCTCCATTATTATTATTATTATCATCATTACTATTAGTGGTGTTGTTTTTATATATAAAATAAGAACTGATACTTATTGTATATGTAATTGTAGACAATGTAAATTACTTATATAATGAATACACCATATGCAAATTACTATTATTAATCTCACTACACAAAATCGTGTTTCTAAGACAAACTTACATTAAATGTTCAAAAAATGTTGTTTTTTTTAATATTATTATTTTTGATATCCTTGACACAGATTGTTTTGCAAATATATCTGTTATTTTATATACATAAAACATTCAAATAAATTATGCAATGTATCTTTTTATGAACATTAAATTTGTTGAAAAAGAAGCAACACAAAAAATGCACAATATAAACATTTTTATTAAATTTTCATTTAAATTTTTTTCCCTTCTTGGAAAATTCAGAAAGGGCTGAGAGGTTAGAATTTTCAATTATCCATTTTAGATTTTCTTCTTTTTAATAACATTTTCAGTAAGAATTAAATGAATTTCATTTATATTTGTAATGATTAATTTTCTTTCAATTTAATGTTAAAACATTTAAAGATGCTTAAGTGATAAACAATCAGTAAAAACTCTTTACAGAGATTTTAACTCAAGCAGGGTTTTTTTTTGTCTTTGGAATATCATTGAAAGCATTTACTGATACAAAATATTCTATTCTTAGTAAAATATTCATTTCCTTCAAAAGAAGAAAATAAATAAAAACATTTTCTAGGTGTTAAAAGAAGAAGCAAGTTAAAATTAGTTACAAGGGTTTCTCCATTTTGGATCTGAATTAATTCCAGAATTTTACTAATGAATTCAGATATAGTTTGATCTCCAAAGAATAATTATATTGTTTAAATAATTATTTATCATTGCTTAAATACTTTATATTAGATTAATTTAACCAATTTTTTAAATCTGCTTATTAATAATGAAATTATTCAATCATAAGGGGTTTTCTTTTCTTTTTGTAGTAATTATTGTTCTATTACAAGTAGTAAGTACAATAACGCTACAAAGTTTTTGAAAAAAGAAAAAATTCTTTCATTTTTCAAAACAAAAAAACAATATAGATTAATTTAGCATTAACTACAAACAAATAATAATAATAATAATAATAATAATCAATAATAAACAATAATAATCAACAATTTTTTCACTCTTTCTACAGAATAAAATTATAATCACTATTTTTTTAACATTATCATTCTGAACAATCATATTAATTTTGCAAATTCAATAGCATTATTGCTTTTATCATGAAATAGTGTTATTTATTCTAATTTGTTCACTTCAAATCCAGTCTCTATTGAATTTTATTAATATATGTTAACGAAAATTTTGAATATATTAATTTTAATATAATTAAAATACAAAGTAAATTTATGTAAATATCATTAATTTAGTTTACTCTAATTTAATAATAACTGTTTGTCATTTAATGGGTAATATCAATAATATTGATATAATTATATGAGGTATTATGTGGTTGTGGACAGCAAAGAAGATATGGAAAAAAAAAATAGTCAACCTTTTGTAACCTGAAAAAGAATCTTTCAACTTTGTAATTATCATCTTGACTGAAATTTACTATTATCATCTTGCAATGTATTGATTGGTTGTATAACCTGTACAGTTGTTAAGAGAAAATTATGAAAATTTATTTCATGGTTTTTTATCACAACATTGTTGAAGTGCACAAAATTAAAACTAAATAATGGTCTGATGAGAATTTGAACTTGCATCCCATAGCAGAGAAATTTATTTAATATAAATCACATTAATCACAGATATCTGATGATCAAATTGGATCTGTAGTTATACTAGCAATTCTACTTCTCCAATTCTTTATATTTTTTTAAATTTTATTTGTATTTTTAGATTAAATATTTTCAGGTTTTTCATCTTATTATGACTTTTATTTTATTACAAAGTCACATTGGAAGATGTCATTATGTACACAATTAAGTACATTAATTACCAAAAATCTGCTTATAAAAAGCAACAATAATAAGATTATGAAAGTTGTTAGGCATTAAAAAATGAAAGGCAAACTTGAATCCATGAATATTTTCATAACTCCAAACCAGTGAGTTTAGATTTGAAAATTTGACAATTATCATTAAATAGAAAATGTTTAAAAAATGTCAACCCTCATTCCAAATTTACAGATTTTAAAAAATTCTGATTATGGTTTGTAGATGGATGGAAATATATAAATGTGAATTGAAATCTTAAATGTGATCTATTAAGTCAGTTAAGAATCAACAAATGCAAGTTTATAAATACAAATAGAAAAGTTTTCAAGTTTTTTTGTTTTTTTTGAATCATGAAAAGATTGAGAATTTTTTTTAAACACATTTGCTAAAAAATACATGAAAGTTCAAACAGGATTGTTGTGTCAGAGGAGTCTTGCCACATCAACAAGTCACAGCATGTTGAAAAACAATATCAAGAACACCCCTTCCCAACTGATATCAATAACATAGATAAAAACAGAATCTGTTTTCTATATTTTAAACAAATACATCTATTACATATTGACAGCTAACAGAGAGAAAATCATTTTAATTTACTTGCTGTCTGTTTAATTCTAAAAAGAAAAATCCTAATTTTATAACATTTAAAAATTTGAAAATGACTTGATCTTGACTATCAATACACTTTTATTGTTGAGCATTTGTAACTCTGAAAGGATTCTCTTGTTTATCACCTACTAATAGTAAATGGATCACATTAGATTAGAAAATGAATTTTCCGACAAGGATTAAGCAAAAATTGCTTAAAATTCAGAAAATATATATAAGTTTCTGAATTTTAAGCAATTAAATATAAATTAAGCATATTATATATATATATATATATATATATATATATATATATATATACATTGATTTTTCCTTACTGGTTTGTGCTACGGTGATGAAAAAAAAGTATATTTATTAATATATAGCTTATAGCTCTGTTAAATTGCATCAAGCACTATTTTATTTACACTGACATTCAATGTGTAATATGTATATGTATATATATATATATTACTATAAAACTCTGTGAACTTTGCTTGTGTGTTTGCCAGAAGTCATATATAGAGAGTGGGTAAAGAAAGATGTAAATTTATTATCATGTAGAAAGTGGGTGGAAGAAGGAAATGGAGAACACAAAATCCGGCCCCAAACAGGATACACACAGCTCTCATCAAAGTCCACACCACTCTCGCTGACAAATTTCAAAGAGACCATTTCAGACTACAGCAACACTATTCACAGTAAGAAACAAATTCTATCTCATGTATGATTTAAAAATACAACTAGTTTATATACTAAGTATTTTTATTTCAACTTTTCTTCAAACAATCAATTTTTGTAATATTGAAAACAACTTCAATGTTTTATAATCTGAACCTTCAGTAACTCAACAAGTCACAAGTAGCATACTTTAAACAAGCAAAAAATATTGTAAATAAAAGTGTTTTGAAAATAAATATAAAGTTTAATAAAATATGTTTCCTAAACTGCAAATGAATGTATTTTTAAAATATCTCTACTTTCACAAACTTTTCATGAAACTAAATGTAAACAGTAAACACAAGGTTGACCCAACAGGTGGTCTAGTATACTAGAGGAGGTCAATTGCATCTGCTACCTTGGTTTCAACCTTACAGTATCTTCAGGCGATTTTTATCAAATGACATCTTAACACTTTTTTATTTTATTTTTTTTAAACTAATGAATGCTACATTATTATTTTCAAAAATAAATAAACACACGATGTTGGGTGTAATAGAAAAGGGAGGATGGGAAGAAAGAAGAAGGGGGAAGAGAAGAAAAGCAAGTGTATTGTAAATATATTGGTGGGGGGTATGTTTTTTTTAGCCAGCCTCATATGTGCTTAAGAAAAATTTTCTAATATGTAAGCAAGGACTTAACCTCAGATTTCTGGTTTAAAAGTTTCTTTAGATTCAGAAATGTCATAATGGCTAATTTTTCCTATTGGCAGAGGTTGCAAATATTGTTGTGATTATTGTAAGGCTTTGCTTCTTTTTTTTTTTTAATTTTCCACCTTACAATTGGATCTCTGTTGTTTTTTTTTTCTTTTAAATTCCACACATGGTTAGCTAGTTTGGTAGAGTACCTAAGACTTACTAGCTTGAATGATGACCTATGATTGTACCATCTATGTATGAAAGTACCTTCCGTACATACCATGTATGTTTTATTTTGGCCATTAAAATCTGTTACTTCTGTTTTATAAATTATAACTTCTGTTTTACAAGCTCCATTTAATGAACATCTATTCTTATTTCTGCAGTTGCATAAATTACTAGTGTTAATAATATTTTGTTGCGTGTTTAGAGATTTCTGGTGTTTTGTCTATTTATTATTGTTTCTAAATTACTAGTGCAGCTTTAGCTTAATTTAACTGTGTTTTTATTGAATATCTTATGTAATTCTGAATTTTTGGGGAAGTTTTTAGTAAGTAACTTGCAAAAAAATTTTCCTAAGTTGAAAGGAAGGTTAAAAAAATGATATTTTTTCTTTTCCTTGAATTGTTCTTTGTATGTTGTTTAATTTGAGGTTTAAATTCTGGTTTGGTTTTGTGACCCTCTACCTTTAAGTTCTCATATCCTTTTTTATCCTCAAAAATTATTCTACCAGAAGAGTTTCTGGATAACCTAGATGCTGTTACTTTAGGGATGTGATTTATGTTCAGAGTGTGGTTGGATCTAATATTTTAATTTTGCGTTCAGTTTCACGAATAGCCAGCTTCAAGATTTAATTCTACGTCTAGATAGTTAACATTTTTTTTCATTTCAACTTCTATTTCAAATTGAGGCTTTTGAAGAGTTTGAAAAGCGCTTTTCTAATAATGTCATTTGTTCTTCTGTTGACTGGCACTATCATCAAACTGTCATCCCATGGGTGTTTATATGACCAACTTTGTTAATTTCATATAATATATGTAGACCTATTAACTCTGAAATCTCAGCTCCAACAAATGAACTTTGTGGTACATCAAAGCCATCTTTTTTTTTTTAAACCCAGGTTGCTCCATTATGGAATAAAATAGATTTGCGGCAATGTAAAATTATTTCCATTAGATCAGGGGTTAAGTTTACAAAGCCTTTGGTGAAGTTCAAAGCCTCCAGCAGACCATTTTGAGATATAGATTGGTAAAAGTTTTTAACATCATATTTTATAAATACATATCTATTTTTTATTATTGATCTTGTGGAACCAAGAAATGCATTCAGTTATGTCCTTCCATTGATTGGCTTGTGTGGCAATTCTTAATGAGTCATATTTTTTTCAATATTTCTTGGCTTATTTTACCCAGTTCAATTTTAGTTGAGTTGTATGAGGCAGGGTAAAAAAAAAGTAAATCTACAATACATTTGCTTTTCTTCTTTCCCCCTTTCTTCTTTCTTTTTCACATCTTCCTCCTCCCTTTTTATTACACCCAACATCACGTGTTTATTATTTTCAAAAATAAATAATGTAGCATTTTTTAATTTTTTTAAAAAAAATCAAAAAAAATCATTAAGCGTTCATTTGATAAAAATCACCTGAGGATACTGTATGGTTGAAATCAACAGATTCAACTGATCTCCTGATTTTTAAAATTAAAAGCTCTACATGTTATTTTTACTTTTATTTTATTTTTTCACACGTGTATTGAGCACTTTTAATACTACTGTTTCCTGGTCTGATTCAAATCTAACCATTAACCTTTTTATGTATTATATATATATATATATATATATATATATATATATATATATATATATATAAAATATACTAGCATTAATGGATGAAAATAATGAATATTTTTGTTTTTAGAACTTCTTTTTCTGTTAAACTAATGAATCATCATATCTGGCATGATATCTAAAATTTTTGTTTTCTAATTATCAAAAATCACTAAATATAATGGTCCTCACATCAAACCACTTTCTTGATTCCTAAAAGAAAATAAAAAAAAACTAAATAAATGAAAACAAACAAAAAGAACAAATAACATTTTAAATTTTTCTTCATTTGTGTTTTTTTTTTCTTTTGAAAAAGTTTTTGTCTTTCTTTTCCTGTTGATAGGAAATTTCATTTAAAATGTTCTTTTTTAAAAAAGAAAAAAAAAAGAATTTTGAGTCAATAATTCTTATTCAGACACTTAATTCCAATAGATATTATTGTTTTTATTCAGTTCTGTATTTAAGATCTCTTTTTCTTTTTCTCAAGAAAATAATGACTTTATGGTTTTGTTTCTTTTGTAAATTGCATTGTTACTTTTTTCTTTTAACTTTTTTTTGATCACAAAGCATGAATCACTCAAAAGTGAAATTATTTTATTTTTGGGGAAGAGAGAGAGAGTTGTCAACAAAAGAAAGAAGAGAAAACTGAGAGAATGTGTTCCAAAAAATGAACCATCAAACTGAGTAACAAGACTCATTATGTATACAATTAAGTCCATTAATCAGCAAACATCTGCTTATTAACAAAACTGCCTGACTATATCTGATAGTGAGAAATTAATAAAATGTGGGGATTACTAAACTTTAGTCAGAACAACAAAAGGTTGTTTAACAACCAAAAATATTTGAAAATGTCTGAGCAGGTGTCAGATATGAGTTGACAAGAAGCAGAATTAACTGACATTTCCTTCCAGATTTTTTGGCTTCTGTTGGACAGTGAACCAATATCTACTGAAGCAAAAACACATGCAAACATCTTGTGAAGTTGGACAGATGTAGACCAGATCATCATAATTTTGCTAGTTTTCTATGCACTCTCTTCTTACTAATCCATCCAGTTCTCTCCCTAGAACATTTCAAGGGAAAAATATGTGCTAGGAGGAAAAATTGGTGCTTGTTTTAGTGTCCCCCAATTAAATCTCTTCCACATAATTGGCAGGGAATATCCCCACTTTGCCATTGAGTTCACCCTGCCACCATCCATCTGGTTGACGGTTATATATATTGATTATATCACCTGAAAATACAAAAAAAAATTTATATAATAAGATAATCTAAAATATAAATTTACAGATAGGACATAAGATTTAAAAAATGACAGTTAAATATTCCTTTAATTGCTAATTTTATCCCAAAAAGTCATTTTTAGAATGTTTCATGTAAAGTTTGCATAAAATTCTGCTACTAAAATACATTCAAATCATTATTATATCATCCACTAAAAATTGTTATCATCTCAGTTAATTCTAACATTTAAAATTAAAACAAAAAATACCTTCATTCAAATTCCAATCATTCAAAGTGAAAGAATGTATTTGAACCATTCAACATAATACTTGTTCAAATTATTTTATTTGACACCAAATAAAAGATTATATTTTAGAGGAAATATTAGGATGACATACAACTCACTCTCTATGGTTAAAATGTGGCATTTTCCCATTAAGAAGATTAGTTAATTTCACTATTTTCTTTAGTGTCAAAGTATTGATGTTTTATTGAATTGCAAAGCAAGATCTTGAACAGATTCATGTAAAATTTCTTCAGAACTTTGATGTTTTGTTCTCTTTTGTCATATCTGTTATACTTAATTGTAAAACCACAAAAAAAACTTAAAACATTTTTAAATGTCTTTTATCATAAAACAGCAAATCCAGTCCATTCAAAATGTCAGTTTCCTGTGACCAAGATTCTTTTTTATTAAATATAGCAACATGCAAATACTTCAAGTCACACAAGAAAAGTGAATGAATGAAGTTTATTCACAAAAACCTATATAAAATGCTATTTATATTGCTATATTTTGTGAGGATGACCATTTTTTTATCATTTAACATCAAGCAAGGCAATAAAGCCACTAAGAGACAAGGGGTTACTAAGTGTGGGTAATATGAGGAAAGAAAACATTATTAAAGTGAGAGAACACTAAAAGAGCAGAAGACAAGTTAATGATTAACATTGCATTTTAACTTTTAAAGATCAAAGTTGACTGGAAAGTAAGAAGAGAGTTCCACAAGTGAGAAGTGCAAGAGAAGAAACTTAGCATAGAATTTATAGTTATATCTAGTGACCATTTCACCTGTAAACTCACTGCCAATCTATTACTGTGTTTATAATCTAGGCGCAAAAGAACAATTTCCATGAAAATATTTATAGAAAATAGTAAAATCCTGACTATAGAGAAATATTGACTAGAGAAAGCCACAAGATTCAAGGCAATCTAATTTTTTAAAGATTCTTTTTACATGTTTATAAGAACTTTACCAAAATACTGGCACAATCATTTTTTAACAAACTTCTATCTGTATGCAACAATCTCCTGATATAAAAAACAAAAGAGTGATACCAACCAGGTTTGATGTCAAGTTCATCAGTAGCATTTGCAGAATATTCATATATTACACGACATTGATTGTAGCTTCCCACACTACTTGGGTACTCATAGTTATTGTCAAAATCATCATCATCATCAGAAAAATCTAGAAAAGAAAATCAAAATAAAGATTGAAATGGTTTGTAAAAACAAATGGCTGAATTTAATCATGACAAAAATTTTGCACTGATTAAGCTGTTATTTATTTATAGATAATAAATAAAACTGAATTATGCCATATTATTACTTATTATATTATCAGGGGAAACATACTGAGTTGTGTATAAACTAGGATGTGGTCCTTGTCAGTGACCTTTTCCCCAACAAGTATGTTGTTCTGAGTGATGTGGTATGAAAATCTGGTTAATAATAGCAGAAATACTGCCATTTGAAATAAATTTTTAAACAATGTAAAGACATTTCAGCCATTCAACCCTCAAATTGTGAAGACTCTATAAAAGTCACAGATGTTAGGAACAAAAGTTCAAAACGACCAAAGTTATCAGAATCAAAGACAGTCAATTAAATGTAGTTCAGTGGAAACTATGACTATTATGTAATATCTGTCTAAATTTCTGGAATGAGGAGTTAATATTATTTACACTATTTATATTCATATATTATCACAATGTTTTGTCTGTTGTTCCTTTTGACCTTCTTCAGGTCTATATCAATCTGAGAAATCTACAGGGAATTCTGAACTGAACCTTTTATTTAATCTATGGGGGTAGACTGTTCTCATTCTACTACTCATCATCTCGTTCTTATTTTCATTTAGTTATTGCTAATATTTGAGGTTTTGACATGTGTGCCTAACAGTGTGTATGTAATTGCCAGGTTTGTATGTGTATTGATTAATGACAAATTTTTATAATTTACTAGATCACCCATAAACCCATTGCGTTCCTCTTAAAGGAAGTCCATGATACAAAATGATTAGGTAAGAATATTATCAATTTTATTATTAATTACACATATTTTCATTTGTATTTGCAATACAAGTTGTTGTAATAGTTATTATTACTCACATTGTACAATATTACTTAGATCAAACGCAATAATAATTCATATTCAATGATAGACATTAAATTATCAAACAGATTTTCAGAACGGACAATAAATAAACAATACCAGAATAACATAGAAGGAGGAGTTCATGGATTATATCCTAGTTTTAATTTGAAACATCTCTTTAATGCAAACATTGGGCAGCAGGAAAAAGTTTACTTTTTTTTAGAATAAAACTGCAAACTTTCCATTCAAATAATTTACCAAATTATAACTTTCAGAGGTAAAAGTCGCTCAAAAAAAAAGAAAATGAAGAAAAAGACATACCCACATAGCCTTTTCAAGTACTTACCAAACATCCAAGATATTTGTTTAAAAATTGTTCTAAAAAATGTTCTAATGTAGTATAGTCTATTGTATGTTGTGTAATGCATCTTCAAATTTATTTAATAATGTTGTTATAGTGTATTATTCATGTTTATTATTTCTTACATACATAATAGATGGAAGTGTTTTTTTATATATGTGGATTAAAAACAAATACAGAATTTCCTATTAAAAATGCCATAAAAACAGAAAAACAGCCCTGGCTCAAGAACCCCTAATCTAATTTTAATGAAATTTGGCAAGGCACTCTGCAGGGGTTCAAGGTACAATATGCTCCTAAATTGGGATATTATGTTTCTTGAGAACACACACACACATATATATATACATACAAGAGTAATTTTAGTGTTATATCTGTTATAAAATAAAATAAGACATATCTCGGCTGATTTACAGGCTAATAAACTAACATACTCAAGAGTGAGAGCCAGATGTGAACGGGACAAGGCCCCATCACAAAATGACCATTATCTTCGTTTACGCATGTTCCCAACGCACGAGTTCCAGTCGAAAAATAAAATATTTTAAAGTGTTTCTATTTTTCAACCAATAAAAATGCTTCCCTCCTAATTATACTCGCGTCATTTTTCGAACCTGTTAAGCCATAAAAGGGGTCACAGGGAAGAGGAGTCAACAGGAGGCCAGGGAAGTGACCTGTCATGGTCAGACTGAGCAGTCAGCAGCAGCCAGCAGCAGTAGCACCACGCCAACCAGCAAGAACTACTATGAGAGATCAACCCAGATCTTCAGCCAGCCTATGAACTATACCCCACGTTCCTATTGAAATAAATCATGTAAATCTATTTCTGCTGTTGTCGTATTTCTTTCTTGCAACCATACGCTTGTCTATAACACTGGTGTCAGAAGCGTACAGCAAGAGAAATATGGACGACTACACTAGCTTCACCCGAGCCAAAGTATTTACTCTCATCAAAGAACAGAAAACACTACTATTCAACTTGAAAACGGGACCAACACAGACTTCCAAAGCCACGATACAAGAAATTCAAGCCGACATAAACAACATGTTGACTGCCCTAAAATCAACTACTTTAGCACCTTCCACCGCTCAAACAAATGGTGATTACAGCTTAATGATGTGCCAACAAACTATACGCGACATATTGAAGCTAGAGAGAACCTGGACTCTAAACAAAGCATACACAATCAACGTCACGCCAGAACTCAGCACCTATCCCAGCCTGGAATGCGAATTCTTCAAGTCTGCTAAAGATTTACTGGACCAAAGTATCTTTCAGCAGATGGTTGACTCAAAAAAAGACATATCCACCTTCGATCAACTGAAGGAATACTTATTAGCAGCCCACGGATGCCAGATGACTAACTTCCAACACCTCAGTCAAGCCTGGGATCTGGAATGGCGAGATGATGAAAAATTAACAGACTTCGTGGGTCGACTTGAAAACACCCTTAGAGAGGCAGCCGTCCACATAAAAAAATAAATACAAAAAAGACAAAAATACAGACCTAACAGTCGATGGACTTATTTCCATCATCGGCACTATGCTAATGAGCGAAAAGGTGAAAATTTGGAACTCAAATCTTTACCCACATCTTGTCAAGACAATGGACAACCACTATTCAGCCATTGGCATATAGCCTTTTGAAGCTCAAAAGATACCTTGATAGGGTGAAAAACCAATGACACTGTTTTTCGCACGACACTGTGTATTTCCCACAGAAACCACAGCAAAGAAACGCGCCACTCCGACCCAGCAGGCAACCAAACCCACAGCAGACGAGCTTCACCAACCCTCCCGAACATGGCCACCATCCAACATGTAGAAACCATCAGCACACACCACGAATCAGCATGTACAAGAACTACCTCAGAGGTCGCCCCTGCCTCCATGGACGCAAATGCCTATATTGCCACCCACCTCACACTCGGGCACAGGCCCATGTCGCCACAACGAATGATAATATACAAGCCATAAATGATGTGGAACAGGATTTTCATTTGGGCAGGAAAGATGTGATGCCTCGTTCGCCATGCCCCTACATCACCCATCACATCTTCAACTTTCAAGGACTCGAATCACCATTCACCGCTTGTCCAGTCCACCTTCAACTTCAGGGACATCACCTTCTCTGGTGTCGCAATGCTAGACTCTGGATGCTCCACCTGCATCTTACCAATATCTCAGTTACCCAAAAGAAGCCAAGAAATCATGACCTGCTCTGGCGTCATAGTAAAAAGGAATCAATAACGCACTACTGTTCTTGGCAAACTGACTAACCACATCACCATCGGCAGTATATGGACTCACCCACATTCAAAAGGTTAACGTGCTGGTAACTGAAAACACCCAAACCACACTGATCCTGATCAGCCAAAATATCCTATGTCACAACACGCTTGATTCCTATCTAATTGACAAAAAAAGTTGCGACTATAGAATTCAGATTGTTGGTCTTTCCTCAGGATACACAACAACAGCCACAATCATATCATCATCATCGTCAACCAACGATCCAGCATATATGGCCTGTATAAGCTGACATCATCCAAAACCAGCCTACTATGGAACTACAGCCCAACATCCAGACACTGGATCAAAAGCAAACAAAAAAACTACATATTCTTATCGCTGCAAACCACCCAAACGAACTAGAGGCCTTTCAAAACAACTCATTGTGCCTTCTACACTGACATTATTAAAATAAAGCAGCATCAAAGGCACATTCATCCAACTCATCCGTTACCAACCAACGGTCAGTCTCACTGAGCCAGAAACAACACCCGATAGCCCAGGCTTTGGAAGCAGACGTAGATACCGAACCTGAGCGCATGGCATTGAAGTTATCATTCAAAACTGAGCGACCCCAAAAGGCTTTCAATAGCCCTGTATTTGCTGTATGCAAGAAAAACGGATCAATTCATGTCGTCACTAACTTTAAAAGAACTCTCAACAAGGTCCTAGTCGATCTTGACCCTTACCCAATGCCAAGGATTGACCACTTGTTCAACAAAATCGGCAAAGGCAATAGATATTTCACTATCCTCGATCTAAAAATCTAGAGCTACTGGCCGTCAGATTGACAAGTGAGACTGATACAAAACAGCATTTACATAGAAGGACCAATGCTATCAATACACGCGTCTGGCCTTTGGCCTTACATCTGCCGGACAAATCTTCTCCCGTTGCATTGCTATGCAACGGGAGAACATTTCGTGACAACATTTCTTCCTATATCGACGACAACCTGGTCTACACTAGGACATTTAGGGAGTACATACTCTCCCTCAAACAATTTTTTTACTGCCCTCCGAAAATTCGGACTCAAGCTGAATCCAGATAAATGTCCCTTCCTCGCATCAGAGGCAAAATTCCTCAGACGCATAGTAAACAGCAAAGGATTGAAGGCTGATCCAGAATACGTCTGTGCCATCAGGGAAATGAAACCTCCAACATCAAAGAAGGAATTAAAAAGCCTTATTGGCCGTTTAGTATGGATCAGACAATTCCTAGAGACACATCTTCACAAACAAATCAGGTCAGATATGTTTTCAAAACTTATGGGTCCCATACGAACTCAACAAGGTTAATAAACCGTTTATCTGGGCAAAAAATGTAAAAATAGAGCCTTCAAAAAAAATCAAGGACTGTCTTTCTGCCAAACCCGTCATCTCGTTTCGGTTTCTCCAAACTTTTCACACTGACCATAGACACCAGTGACATACGCACAAACAAGCAATCTTAATGCAAAACTTTCCGACAACGAGAAGAAAGATATCATAGTGGTCGCTTCCCATACATTCAACTCCACAGAACAGAACTGGTCCATGGCGGAGCGAGAGGCATATGCAATAAAGTGGAGCAATATTGAAATTTGATTATCCTGTGAAGTGCCCTTCGTCATCTTCACCGACCACAGATTGGACCGAGAGTTCAATATGATGATGACAAGAAGAAATTTCATGTTATAAATTCGTCTTAAGAATATGTTGAAGGGAAATCAAATGATAATGGGCTGACATGCTCAGCAGAGGTTGCGAACATAAGAAAACGAAGGCCCCGAGACGACCCTACACTGGCAGGCAGGACATTCAAGGTAAGTGGTTCAGACCTCCACATTATACATCCCATCTTGGTGCCTCGGTGAGTTTAACGGTTTACAGCTCATTCCCAATGTTTCACACACCACAAAACGCCCGCACCCACAAGCGGCTTTGTGCATTCTTCGCCTATCACTCTACCACCACCATCCAAACTAAGAGAATCTGCAACAACCTTGGCATCGCAGAAATGAACAACAGAAGGACGACGCCCTGGCAAAAAGATCATCAGCGCCCTCAGTCACCCACTCCTGTTTAGCGAACCTCATATCAACCCTGATGACCACCGACTACACTTTTCAAAAAACATTTGCACCAATTTTTTCTAGCACCAGGCACCTCCGTTTTGATAAGAGACAGTAAACACTCACCGAGATTGGTTGTACCATACAAACTACGATCCAGATACCTCTACCAAGCACATGAGGGCAACAGCCACTCAGGTGTTACCTGTATGCGAGAACTCCTTTCCAGCTACTGGTGGGAATTCAAAAAACGCAACATCAGCCTTTAGCTATAAGCCTTTATGTCGATTCTTGCGACGCGTGTGCAAGGGCAACTACGGTAGACGTACCCACTGGCCCATTGGCTACTGCAAATGAGGAAAGAGATCATTCGATCTCATCTTTATAGACTTTGTCACAATGCCCAACTCAAAGGGAAAACGCTACATCCTAACCATCTTCAGCCGACACTTTACATACCATACCATTCACGAGAGACCGTGCTATTGATGCCGCCCGCGGATTGTACCAGTTCTTCCTTCAACACAGAGAGATTCCACGCATAGTATCCTCTGATCAAGGCACACTTCACTGGAGAAGTCTATTGATAATTCTGTAACCAGATGTCAATTTGTAGGAGGAACTTCACTGTCCTTGGCCAATGCAAAGCTCAGGAAATATCAAGAGACAACATCGCACGATGAAGAACACACTTTATATGTTATGTGAAGACAGGAACTGTGAATGGACAGACGTTCTAGAATCTGTTGTTTCATCCATGAATGTCACGACCAACAGCGCCACCAGTATCTCCCGCACTATGCCATTACTGGCCATCACCCCAACATCCGCCTATTGGGTTCACTACACAGAAAAGAAATCACAATGGCGATCCTGGAGCATATGGAATGCAAATTAATGCCCTGCTAAAGCAGGTTCATCACCACGTCACCCTGGTGATGAAGCTTTTGAAACCAACTTAAATTGCCTCACATACAAGGACCCAATACAAGCAAGCGACAAGGTTTTACTTCACACTCAACTATTGCCCAATCCTCTCATCTGCCCTGGATTTTAAATTACACCATTATAAAAACGAACAATATGATGTGTCACCAAACAATTCGATAATGGTGATACAATCTGGATTCACCGTGCACATATCCGACGACTGGCTCCCGTCCAACACATCTATCTAATACAATCCCTCTGCCTCCACCATGTAACACTCACCAGGATCATTCTCCTCCACATCCCTCAGGGACACATAATTCAGCAAATAACTCCATACCAAAACAAATGCCAATAAGAAGAACACAAGGACAACTTCCCACATGCTTCAGAGACTTTATCATGAATTAATCACCCAAATATATACGAATAACACTCACTGTAAATCAGACCGAGATCTGGGGGAGCCTTGTTATAAAATAAAATAAGACATATCTCGGCTGATTTACAGGCTAATAAACTAACATACTTAAGAGCGAGAGCCGGATGTGAACGGGACAAGGCCCCATCACAAAATGACCATTATCTTTATTTACGCATGTTCCCAAGGCATGAGTTCTGGTTGAAAAATAAAATAATATTTTAAAGTGTTTCTATTTTTCGACCAATAAAAATGCTTCCCTCCTAATTATACTTGTGTCGTTTTTTCGAGCCTGTTAAGCCATAAAAAACGCCATAAAAGGTATCACAGGGAAGTACAAGAGGAGTCAACAGGAGGCCAGGGAAGAGACCTGTCACGGTCAGCAGCAGTAGCGCCACGTCAACCAGCAAGAACTACTATGAGAGATCAACCCAGATCTTCAGCCGGCCTACCACAAGGTAGCTGTCCCAAAACCACACGTTCCTATTGAAATAAATCACATAAATCTATTTCTGCTGTTGTCATATTTCTTGCAACCATACGCTTGTCTATAACATATCAATAGTTATAAAACTTTCAATTAAGATCAAGAGATAAAATTTTTTAAATGAGATTAAAAAACCTGCATTAAATCTTCAGATAATCAACTACACTATAGTAAGTCTTACATTCTCATTTTTAGCATTTTCTAGTTTAAAGATTTTCATCACAACTCCCACCACCTTCACCTCTTTCATGTATAAAAACGTTATGTATATACATAACATTTTTGCTTTCAAATGTAAAACACATTTTGCATACAATATGAAGAACTATTACCAAATAATAATAAACAAGTAGTAATATCCCTAAGACATTTATCAGAATTTTAAGATAACAGTTTTTAATTGAAAATTATATTTATATATTTTAACAGAAGTATTGCCAGAAAATCAAAAAGAATATATTGTAATTCAAGAAATTATTACAAAATTTTGTATAAGAAATTACAGCCTATATAAAGAAATATAGACTGTAATTCCTTTTTAGAATTACTAAAGGTGCAACTAAAATTCAAAGAAAATATAATATACCCTCAGGGTCGAAATCTTGATCATATGGAGATGTAGGGGGTGAGAGCTGAACACTACCAGTGCTATTTGAGCTGGCCAGATAAGTGCTGCCTGATTCTAAGGCCATGTTGAGAGGAAGCCTCAAAGTTGTGGTTGGAATGCCCTAGAAGGAAAATCAAAATAAAAACAATCAAGTCAAATTTCTCATTAACATTATTAAGTTTAAAATGCTTGCTAAAGTTTTCATTAAGAAATAATAAGTTTGGAATGACTAAAAAAAAAACAGAAAAAAGATAAGTCATGGACATTTTTTCATTTGTTTGTTGAAATTATAAATATCCAAAATAATTTTGGACTTTTATAATTTTGATAATTACTTATTCATTGAAATATATTAGACATGTGCAAAAGTTCTCAGTTCCTTCTATTTTTGAAAATCAGAGACTGAACTAGTTTTTCATCTGTAGAAAGAATACGCATTGAAAAAATAGTTTTGAGTTTTTCTGTATTCAATATTCAGTTCCTTTAAGGTGAACACTTATCTTGAAAGACAAACCACAACAAACCACAGCTACAATAATGATTTAACAACATTGGAATTGGCTGAACACCATTATGTCAATCATTCAACATGTTTAAGATATTTACAAAGTGAAGAATATTCCACATGAATTTTCAGAGTAAAGCATATTTGTATTTCACTTCTTGTCAAGTAGAAGAAAAATCTGGAGAAATTGGATTCATTATAATCAAGTGAAATGTTAAAAATCATAGGTGAATCCATGTTAGCCTACAGCATTAACCCCTTCCCCGCCAATTATTTTGGGAAAAACGTTTAATTCTCAAACAAATTTGTTTTATTTGTTATACAGGATGTAAGCATTCCATACTGCAATATCCATCAGATGGAAGAAGACTTTATTGATTGCTTTGGAAGGACTAAGAAATTGGACCTGTTTCAAGTTCAGAAGAACATAAAAAGAATCAAGGTTGACATCTGTCGCTGGTTTTCAAATGTTATGTTTTGGATGTGTTTATTCATCTGTGTCTGAAAAATACACTTTTGGTAAAAACGTATATACATGTCTACACTGGAAATGGCGTTAATAGCAAAACCCTAAAATGATATTTGGTAGAATATGAAAACCATTACTTGGAATTTTTCAAAGTTATTCCATAAGTTGTAAAAGAGAAATATTAGAATGTAGGATGAAAATATTCTTTAGAATCTGTTCCTTTTCATAATTTATTTTACTCTCAGTAAAAGTAAAGGCATTTTTCAAACATTTTAAGTGATACAGAAAAGCATGAAAAATACTGACTAATTTGATAAACATTTCTCATCATTTTTAGGCACCTTTAAAAGGAAAAAATCCTTTTAAACAAAACAATGTGATTGAATCTTCTTCCATCATTAATTTGGGAAATATCACAAGACCAACCATATTTCTTTGATAATTAAATATTTATGATTTACAAATATATAATTAATTTCATCATTTATAAATTGCCTTTTTGGATAATGTTGAAAAATTTTTCAATAAAAAGTCAACTTAAACACAAATTATAAACCTTTTGATAAATTTTAATAATTTTTGACAAAAATTATTTTTTGTATTTCCTGAATTTGAAGGCAAAACCAAGATTTTTTTTCTTCTCAAAATAAAATTGATTTAAATACTCTGATCTTTTAGTTCATTGGCATTATATTGAACTTGTTTATTGAAGTATGTTTCAGTTTATTTAATAATTAGCTATGAATCAAAATGAGACCCCTAAAAAATCAGTATAACATGATGAAAACATGCACCAAACATAATGAAAACAGTTTTATCATCAAAATCTTTATGTTATTATTAAGATGAAGGATAAAAGTATTTTTGATTATTTAATTTAATTTTTTACTCCTTTTTAGAACATTTAAATTTTGATTAAAAAACTTGTTTTTCTTTTAGCATAGCAAATTTTTGCCTCTTTTTGAAGTGACAGATACATTAATTTGGAAATTTTTACAAAAATCAAATAATTGTCAGATTTAATGAAATTTTCAGGACTTATTTACATATAATGAATTAGATTAATTTTTAATATTTTTTATTAGAAAATCTTGGTAAAAATATTTTTTATTTTACAAGTGTTTCTCCTCCTTACTTAATTTTATGAAAGCTTGAGAAATTCATTGACTATATTAGTTAAAAGCAAAATTTTTTGAAGAATTTAAAGATTTTTTTTTTTTTTTTTTTGCAAAATTGGGCTCGGTCTTACCAAAAATCTGTTCTGAATCAAAAAAAAAAAAAAAAAAATTTGCAATAAAACTAAGACATTATTTAATTAGAGAAGCTTTTAATTGTTATTATGAATAATATATATTAAAGACAATATTGTCTGAAGAAAAAAATTTTTTTGATGAATAATGAATTTTTACAAGACAAGATTTTTCATTTTTTACAATTTAAAACTGAATAATTCATAAAGTTTTTGAGTCTTTTAAAGTTCAATTTTGATGAGATAATTCTTAGAGAAATTTGTTATTAATTAAAACTATATTTACTAATCATATATTATAAATCTTATTACAATCTGAAGACCCCCAACTAGTTTTAAAAGAATTTTAATATAAAATATATGTCTATTAGATGCAGAATTTCTGAAGTATGGATGTCCAAACTGATAAATCTATTCTTAAAAGGTTATTTGTTTTAAGGGTTGTCCCCCTTTATGGAAAAAGACAAAAGAACAAAATGCTAATGAAATTTATCGTCTGCTACACTATACTGAACTATGAACATGTTTGGCAGTCAATCCGCCGTCAATAAATTGATTAACGTGTCTGAAAAACAAGGCCCTGTGGTTAGGAAATGCTTTTATACAACTTTTTATGCTATAAGTAAGTAATATTTGTTTCAAATCAGATTAACTTAACTTTAATTTTGCTAATTTTCCTCAAATAAAGTTTCAGAAATATTTATTTTATTTTTGCAAGATTTTCAAAATGGAAAATTAAGTTTTGTTTACAAGTGTCTAAAAAAATGTCTGATGTTATCGATTTTATTGAAAAAAAAAATGCAGGTCTATTTCAATCAATATAATTTCTGTCTGAAATACACCAAAGTACTTTGCTTACCGGATATAGTAAATTTAAACCTTTAGTTTTCATTTAAAACTAAATTGAAGGCTTTAGGAAAGCCTTTTCATTTTTAAAAAATCATTTTAAACCTTATGTCCAATTCGTGAAGGTATCTACTGTACATGTATTCAAGTTTAAAAATCCAACAACATTTTCTACTGCTATCAAAATTTGTATAACTGTTCTATAAAAATAATCCATGTATATGTACTAATATTTAAAAGAATGAAGAGTTTCAATAATATATGCATATTATTTGGAATGCACCTTTTGAATTAGACAATCTTGTTCAGGGCAGGGGCAGAATGACATGTGACTTATAAAAAAAAAAACAATTGGATTGGACACAAAAGATTGAAAACCAATGGGTTAACAGAACAAACAATAAGTGAGATACTTTATTTTTACTTACCTGTTTGTCTCGTACAGATTCTATGTATGGACCAAACCTGTGGTTGGTTTTACTCTCTCCACTTATCACAGATAAGGCAGAATTAATCTTACTGTGACTTGCCTCCAGGAAGTTAAGTGTAAATGTTACCTACAATAATAAAACAAGAAAGTATTTATTTACTTTTTAATAATAAGGAGCAAAAATAAAACTTAGATAAATCTAAGATAGATCTTACTTACTTAGATTTAAGTTTTTAGAAAAGACAAGATTTACAACTTTGGGATTGAAATTTAAATTATTCTAATCTATGATCATAACAAAGATGGTAAAGACTGGTGAAAAATACCATCAGTAAAATGAAAATTAAATTCACTTTTTTTCTGAGTAAATTTTTAAAGATCAGTTTGACAATTTGAAACCAGACTTTATATATATTAATCTGTTAATAGACTAAACCAAACCTATATATATATATATATATATATATATATATATATAATTGTTTATGCATTCTTCAACTTTGGATAAAAGTATCTTATCCTTCCATGCCTATCACAAAATTAGACATCGTTTAAAAGTGAAACATAATGGAGACTGACAAAGTTTTATTGATTTTAGCAATGTGTTTGAAAAAGTTGATTTAAATTATGAAAAACTAAAAATATACATTCATGACATTGTCTTTTTTATAATCCCAAAACTTTATAAAGTAAACAACAGCAACAATAAAAAATATATAATCAGATCTAATGAATTATTGAGGCCAAATCAATTTCAAATGTGTTCTATACTAAAAACGTTAATGTGATAACATTGAAATGACAAAGTAAAGTAAGGGATGTAACATTAAATATTGTTTTTAAAATAAGTTATTTCCCTTAATCTGTGCGAAGCAAGTAATCCTTTTTTTTAAAATTTTATTTGCTGTAACATTGCTGATTTTAATAGCATTATAAGTTAATAAACTTTGTTACTGTAAATGTATTTACTTTAAAGTAAATAAACGGATTTTTCCACAATTTTAAAATTATGATTAGCTATGCAAGAAACATGAAAACAATACTTTTGATTTTCTACAATAAAAAAAAACTACATTGAAAAATATTAAATATTGACCTTTAGCATACTATATTACTTCCCTTTCTACTGTATTCTTTTTTAAGGCCCCTCAATTGCAGTATCCTTATTGTTAATTTCAATCAAAGTTGTTTTCTGTTGCCATAGCAGGATATGAAAAAACAACTATGAAATCTAAACACTTTTGTTCAATGGCCGGATAAATTTTTTGTACAGCAAATGAAGTCACATTTAATGATTAAGTTTAAAAGAAAGAAATGAAAAAATGTAATGTAATTAATTCAAGAAAGAGAAAACAAGAACATGAAAAAGTAGGTTCCTGTACTCTCAAGAACTTCTTATCAGATTCAATTTAGAGACAAAAAACGCATTTCTACCTGCATCAATCTGTTCTTTGCATCATCTTGAGCATCTTGGTCTGCAAAATCTGGGCGATCCTTGTAGACTTGCATCAATTTTTCAACACCTAAAGATGTAAAGAAAAGAAAATTCAGAAATTAATTGTGTTCTGAATAGTTTTTTATATTTTTCTCTATGTTTACTTATCCAGAGAAAAGCTGTTTTTAATTTAATAGTTCCTTTTGAGGATAATGAATGAATGCTGAAAAAAATAAGATCTGGGAGTAAAATGCTGAGA
The DNA here is from genome assembly GCA_903632075.3 of Acanthosepion pharaonis. NCBI lineage: Eukaryota > Metazoa > Mollusca > Cephalopoda > Sepiida > Sepiidae > Acanthosepion > Acanthosepion pharaonis. The sequence goes on from CAHIKZ030002456.1 coordinate 40,154, forward strand.
TATGACTGGATAATGGATTTCTTATTGAAATTATTTTAAGGGGTAGTTTTCAATTACATAAAAAAAAAATTATAAAAATCAAATCTACAATCCCCTTTGAGAGAAATAGGCAGGAATTTCTACATTAACTATAGTCAGTGAAGATCTTTTTTTATTAATTTTTAGTCTGTAGATTATGAGGAAGTGCTAAAAAGTTCATGGCTTGACTCACTTCTCAAAGACCAGATATCCAAATTTATTCTGGAATACTTTCTTAGCCAGGAGAACTTTTCAGCACCATCTCAAAGTTTTCCTAGTATTTTTATTACATACCTTCTTTTCCTTTTCTTTCCCTTTCCAAAGCAGATTGAATATAAAACAAGTAACTCTTCAAAGCTTGCTTTCTTCGGTTTAAATTCATATTTAATGTCATGTCTTCAGCCTGCAAAGAATGAAAATTATTGAAACAATTCAGTGATGAAATTGGTTTTGAGCAAATTCTATAAGCTTGGAATTTTATTATAAAATATTACAGTTTAAACAAAATACTGATTGCATTTCATTTGAGGACCGTTTAACAGTTTAACGATTATGATTGAAGGTAAGGTAACTGATGTTCATAGGGATTCCAAATTAGGATGACAAAAACACTTGATTTATATACAGAAAAAAAATAAGCTCAAGAATTGACACACAGACACCACCTTCATGTTGCAAAAATTTTCTTTATTGGCACCACTTGCTGCTTTGCTATTATTGAAGATTTTATTAATACAGTAATTTTTATTCTGCTTTTCAAGACAATTGTTATGGTTGAGTGAGCAGTCAGCCATGTTTACACTTTTACAATTTTCATATTGTTTTATCAAATTGATGACAATTCTTTTTCTTCTCCTTTGGGACCATGGAGATCCAGATCTAAGCCAATCAGAAACACACAACAAAAGAGAGGAAAAGAAAACTTTTATTTACATAGCAGTCAAACAAGATTTGATGGGGTTGTGGGGGACCAGTGCCTCGTTCCTTCATTAAGCTCTGCAAGTCTTCTTTTAGGTCCACTCGACTAACAGATTTATCAAGTTTTTCACAAATCTGAAAATACAAATATAAAACTTTGAAATGAAAATTAAAAGATGCAGCAAACATGTCCTTAGAAATAATCTGTAGGCTGTTTGCAAATGAAGCAATGTGAGAGTTATCAGAGAACACCACTTAATAATGGTGCTTCTTTATGTAACAGAAAATTTACTCAGATTTTTTCTGTTGACCTACTCTTCTATCAATATATTTTTATACTTATTATTAACAATAAATAAAATGTTCACAAGTTTCATGATATTGTTGTTCCTCAAGGTAATATAAGAATATATATTTATAGAATATACGTTTATAGATGCATATGCTAAGTAAATTTTCAAATTTAAATTTTTTCTATACTGAAAACTGTCAATCCCATGACAACATTACAATAACTCAAAACCAAAATATTTGATACATATATATATGTGTGTGTGTGTGTGTGTGTGTGTTTTTAAAAGAAAAGATAAAAAAAAACAGCTGGTTGTCAAAGGAGATGACCAAAGATGTTTGGAAATAATTTTTATAGATCAGCATTCATTAGACTTTCCTCAAAGTGTGACTTTTGCTAGAAATGAAGAATATTGATTTTTATTGGGGGTCCTGTTCATAATAAAAATCGATCCTTGAGTTATCTGAACTTACTTTTTTTTATTTACAAAAGTCAATTTTCAAACTATGCTTGCACCTTGAGGAAGGTCAAATTAACATACAAAAATCATTCCCTTCCAAATTTTTCACTATTTTTTACAAGTGGACTAGTCAATGTAAGTCATACTGCTGATTGACTCAGCTTCATATAATGATGGTTGTGCAAACTAAACATGAAGCAAAACTACTTGATAAGATCCAGAGACAAATATGCAATGTAATTGACCCTGATCTGGCATCTCATCTGCAGTCGCTCTCTCACAGACATGTCATCGCTTCTCTCTGTCTTTTTTTACAAATACTTTCATGGTAATTGCTCCGATGAGCTGCTTTCACTGGTTCCCAGAATTCATGAATTCAAGTGTCTTACGAGGATGACATCCCGCTCTCACCCTTTCACCATTAAAACTGTTAAATGTAGCTGTCTCTTCTACTCCAATAGCTTCATATCTCGCACATCTCGCCTGTGGAACTCCCTTCCCTTTTCATGTTTCTCTGATAGCTATAATCGCCAACTATTCAAATGTAATGTCAATTGACATCTCCAGTTGCCTTGATCTATCCACTATCCTTCTCCTCATCCTTTCCTCTATCACTCCTATCTGTTCTCGCTCCAAATCCTCTGTAACCCCTTGCATGCTAGTGGCTTCCAGCCTTGTTTGGGATGAAATACTTAAAAAGAAAAAAAGAAAAAAAAAAGAAAAGAAAAAAAAAACAAGTTCTAATGAAAACTTGAAATTTATTTGTGTCAATTACCTGCATTAGTTGCGGCCCCTGCTGGGAAATGTTTGTGTTAAAGACATTGAGTAACTCCTGCATTTTATTAATTCTATCTTCCTCTAACACCTGCATTTGAGCAGCTCCCTGCAAATAAAAATGAAAAAGACAAGGATAAATTTTTAGGTTATGAGTTTTTTAACAGATGTTATTTAATAATAAAGATGTTACAGAGTTTTTTTATGCATTTCCTGCCACCATCTTATCAGATATTTAATTAATTGATATGATCAATTAACTACATAGGACTAAAAATACCAAGTAGTATTAAAGAGATAATACCTGAAAGAATCAATGCAAAGAAAAATTATTAGGTATGTTTTTTATGAATAAACTATAAAAAGCTACAGCATAAAAAGGTTAATTACTCCCTTATATATATATATATATATATATATATATATATATATATATATATATATATGGCTTGACGATTGCATCTAGCATGAAACAGACTGTTGCCTCAAAGTGTTGATTTCTATGTTCACTTTTATATTTACACACTCTATCTCTGATATTGAGCACTTTATCTCATAAATATAGCACATCTTAAGACTATATTTCTTATATATATCAACAGCATCCAAAGTAAAACTAACAAAAAATTGCCAAATGACCAAAGAAAACAGAAATAAAAAGCAAAACCAATAAATCAAAACCTAAAACAAAAAAGGTAAAAGAAACATAAACTGTGAAGAAAAAAACCTACCTAAACAGTAAAAGACAGTGATCTGTCTGAATGTGCAAGACAGAGCAAATACACTACCCAGTGACACAACTCAAATATAGACATTAGTCCTATTCCTATTATTTTTGTTTTAGCCAGATAGACTATATTTTCAACTATACAATTACTTTCCATGGGACTTTTCAATTTTACTCTACTGTTTGCCTTCTTCAACATTAATACTGAGTATGATCAGAATTAGAGTTAATATAGTGGTATATTTCCTGGCTTTCTATATGGCTTGTGCTCTTCTGTTACTAAATTCAAAGTTGCATCTAAATAACCAACAAATTAAATTTGCTATAACATCTATTGCTAGTCCATATTCTTTAGAGCTTTACAATGATTATCACTAACTCTACCATTTTTATTTTTTATAATCATAACTTCTTCATTCCTATGAATTCCAAGCTCTTCTTATAATTATACGACAGCTTTTTTATTCAGCAGAATACAGATTTGATGTACATCAATATTGGATGCAAGGGTATCAATGGAGATGTTTAGAGCGACTAAATCACTTCTTTAAGCCAAAAAGGGGACTGCTACACCCATACTCCTCTGTGCTCTATAGTTTTGGGCTCTTCCACCTTTCTGGGGTTTTTGAAGATCTATATGTTATTTTAACCCAATATGTTGGATTGTGAATGATGGTTATGTCAAGTATTGTGGGCCAAGCAGTGTGCGTGTATATGTATTCAATAAATTAAGAAAAGTTCAAGGGACTTATCTGGTTAGTTAACTTAAGAGTTTTGTGTTGAAACAATCATCATTTATCATTGATTAATCCTGGTTAGACAATTTATGAGTTTCACATCAGCTAACAAAATAAATCATTTTAACTTTTCTTAATTTATTGAATATATTAAAGCTCTAGTTACCTATTGAGTGCTTTTTGGCAGAAGTTCTGTTAGCCTGAAAAATGTCAAATTCTCATAATTTTCATATTTTTTCCAGTTGTATTATTATTGTGCAGTGTTACACATTGACATAGTCAATGTGCAACACTGCAATGTGCAAGAACTTTTCAGAGGATTCTTGCAGAGTAACTGACAGCAATTTTCTGGAGATCTTGTTCTTGATTCCAATTTTCCCTAAGCACTTTTTCAGTTGTCTAGGCAGTGTTCCAAGTGCTTCCATTACTACAGGAATTAGTTTTATATTAATGTTTCATAGCTTCTTCAGCTCTTTGGAGTCTACTCTCATATCATCATTATTATCTATGTATATTCATTAAACTAATAAATGTTATTGTTGAATTAGCTTTTCTTAAAATAAAAATTAAGCATTTAGCAAAATTCTCTTTGGCAGTAATGTATGGATTATTTAAAATACAGATATTTAAATAAATTCCAATAAAGTTTCTTTGGAAAGAAGAAAAACACATATGTTGTATCAAATGTAGAGCCAAATTTTGACAAACTTCAAAAATAGACAATGCAGATGACTCCTATTGTTATTACAAATTATTTTGCTTCTTAAATTTCTTAACAAAAGTTAAGGCTTTATGAAGATTACAATAGGTATTTGATAAATCAGACATAAGATTGGATTTCTACAGATTTTCTACTGAGCTTTGTTAGTGGCAATCTGTATTCTATCAGTAAATGATTCTTGATATGGTGATTCAAATGAAATAATTTGTTGACAGTCAGTTTGATACATTTGTCATTGAACATTAAAATACCAGTTGATTAGTTGAATTAAAATCAAATAAATTGCAAAATGATGTTGTCGATTAAACAGATCATAAAAGCAATTCATAACTTTTTGTTGTAGTACTTTATTACTTGTGTATCTTATTACCTTCAAAATGCTCAAGTCCCATTCTTGCCGTGCAGCCTCTGCTTTTTGGCAGGCCTCACTGTATTCCTTATCACACTTCTGCACACTGTCATACTGTTGCCGACATTTTTTTTCCAGCTGCAGAAGACATAAATTACAAATTAGAAATCATCATAAAAATTGAGTTATTCTGAAATCAATATTTATACTTGTATCATTAAGGTAATATTTAAATTTATTCTTATAGAAAAATCCATTTATTTATACTTACATAATAATTATATATATATATATATAAATTATCTATTAATAATATTGTAATGGTGTGTTATGACAATTTATATTTTAGTTTGAACCTTGTTTTAATCATAAATAAGAAAATCATTCATAAATAGCAATTATAGAAAACCAACCATATTGATGGTAAATAAACCATATTCTCTTGAAGTAAATAACATTTTTTAAGTGAAATAATCCAAACCAGAGAAGAGACTGAGTTGACTGGTTAATATTTTTTATTTTAGAATTCTAAGTATTTCAAGAAAGGATTTAAATCCTCAAGTACCTTTTGAAAAATATTAATACTGATGGAAACCTTCCTAAAATTAATCTTATTTACTCCATTTTAGTTTGTCTTGAAACATTTTCTAAACAAAATTCCAGTAATTTGTTTTTACTAAAATATTTATAGAATAAATATAAATATTTATAGAATTTATTCACAATGCAGACCCACACATTGTACAAGAGAACATAATTCCTATCATCTGCACCCCCACCCCAAGTCTTTCAACAGCTTATTGAAAGTGAAAAAGTTTTTTTTAAAGGGGGGTGGGGGGTAAATGATAATTACCTTGGTTACATCTCTGTCTGTATATTTACCTCTCCCAGCTCGAGCTTCAGCTAATTGTTCCTCAAGTTTTTCCAACTCTCGAGCAATGGTAAAAGCATTCTTTTTTGACTAAAAATAAAAATGGTGTAATTTACCTGATTAAATCTGTAAATTTATGACACATTTTGTGTTAGTCAAAGAGACAATGAGTAGGAAAAAGTTTTGCTATTCTTGGAGAGTTATTGAAGGAACCATGAGTATTAAGACAAGAAGACTTTTATAGAAGAAAAATAAATAAATGTTGTTAATTCTTCACCTTGTATTCCTCATTCCTTCGATCAGCCAACTGCCGAACAGCTTTCTCTACCATACTTTCAATCTTCAAATAAAGAAAGACACATTATACTGTGAAGAAAAGAGTTTGTTTTTCTTAAATGAAAGTATTGAAAGGAAAACCAAACAATGATATTATATGCTTAATCACAGGCATTAAAATATATAAAATAGTCTATTGCACAAATGTATTTTTATTGAACATGTGGAAATTCCATTTACATTTTACTAAAATAAAATTTCCATTTACATTTTACTAAAATAAAACAAATTCATACATTTTTAATAATGAAGAGAAAACAGTTACTGTTCTTAGTAAGAAGAATGATAGACTATAAAAATAGTTAAATGTTGCAAAGCAAAGTCCCCATGGTTTGTATGTCACCTACAGGCTTCACTGGTCTGCTACCAAATATAAATGCTCTATTCTCCCATACAATGGAATAAAATTAACTTTTATTTAAAATAACTTTTCTATAAATATTATCACTTCAGTGCTTTATTAGTTTTAGTTACATATCATAATTCTATACAGTTTTCTTATTTTATTTCTGATATTAAATACAAATTTCTGTCCATTTTCTATAAATATATTTCCATTTAAGACAAGAATGTTGGAAGATTTTAATGCAAAGCAAATTTTCTGTTTTTAAAAATCACCAAATCATTTTCTGTATTTTTTCTAAGTTTAAAACATATACCAGACATTTTGGGAGTACAGCCTTAAGCAAAATGACTTCAAATGAGATCATGATATAAAACTAATCATATTTGAGACACAAACCAACTAAATAGTTTTAGAATTATATTATATCCATATATTATGTCCAAATTGAGTAATCTTTAAAACACATAAACTCACTAAAGAAAAATGTCTTCAATTAGTTTCCGCAACAATCTTACAATCTTGTAATGAAAGGAAGCATGTTCCCAAATATCTTGTATGTATCTTGTCCTAAGTGATTCAGAAGGGTGCAACTCTTCTAGACACATAATCAATTTGTCACCATTTGTTTTGAGCCAGTATTAAATGCCAATTTCTCTCTCTCTCAGTTATTTGTCACAAAGAAAGTGCTAAACTTAGCTGAGCTAGAAATTGCCTTAGACAATAGACAGTGATAATTATTTTATTCTTTTTCTCCACAGAAATTAAAATAATCTCATGAATAAGCTTCTCAGTAAGCAAATAAAATCACCTGACCACCCCTTCAACCTTTCTTTCTCCAATATTCATTGTATTTGTACCAATTTCAGTAGTGTAAAATCTTTCCTTTTGAAGAATGCTTTGTGAAAATAATTTAAACTCTTCTGTCATTACCACCAAATTCACTGTTCCAGGCTTTATCTTTCTTTGTTGAAAAGATTCAAAGATACATATGCATGGCTTTGGTGCTTAGATCCAGGAAAATCTTCCAGTGGCACTGGAATCATCTCTTGAGTCCCTAGATGATTCTTTCAGATGCTTTCAACTTTCTATTTTGCACTGTTTTTCTTTATTGCTCCCCGTCTTCTGAGTTTAAAAATGGTTCTATATCTACAATCATCTGCAAACATCTTTGTGTTTGGTGATTTTAATGTCAAGTGGCTTAATCATTCTAATGTTGTTGGCATTCAGACTTTCAATTTTTCTGTTGCTCAGTGTCTCAATCAAAGAGTGTATTTCCCTAATAATTCTGATCAACATGCTTCTTTACTTGATTTGTCTCTTATCATCTTCTCGCAATTCTGTCCTCTTGAGAATTCAGATCACACTGTAATATCTGTTGATATTTCTTTGGAGTTGTCTATTAGACATGAACCTCCTATTCTTTCTGTTACCAGTGCACCAATTGGAATTCATCTAATAATTTTCTTTGTGGCACCCTCGAAGTAGAATTTCTAAACTTCCTACTGAAAATTGTACCACCAAGGTTTCTACTCGAGTAAAAGCTGCCATTGATGCTTTTGTGTCTTTGTTTTATGCTAACAATTTCCGCTCTCGCATATCTTGCTTGTGGAAGTCTCTTCTAGCTTCTTGCTTTCCAGTCAACTATGATCTTCAAAACTTTAAATGTGATGACAATCATTATTTTTTGTGTTCTTAATTCCTGTTCTTTTATTGTTCTTCTTCATGTTTTTCTTTTTCTCATATTCTTCACACTTAGTAATCCTGTGCTTCTTGAATGAATTTAAAAAAAAATTTCTTTGAATCCCTCTCACTTTTTTCTTCTTCTAGCTGATTGTTTTCAGCCAATATATATGTAAATATATATATTAAATTTTGTTTATATTAGATAGGAATGAATAAAAGATGACTTACCGGCCGTCTTGATTTCTGCTGAGCTTCTACCCATAACTTCAGGGGTTTGGCAATGTCTTCCATTAAAGCCCGACTCACTTGTCTGATAGAAAGGGGAAAACAAATCAATTGATATAGATTGTTTGGTTTTCTAATCAGAATTATCAGATTTTAAGTCATAATTCAAACATGCAAACTACTGTATATGGAATTAAACAGCTCAGATTTGTAGCTGCCAGATTAGTTTTTTTTTTTCATTTTAAAAATCATAACGGTCAAGTTCATTTTTTCAAGTTCTAATGAAAGATTTGCAAATAACATTGTTTTGATAGAAATAAATTTTGATGATTATTAAATAATTTGTAAGCCATATTGCATTAACATTAGAGTCTTTTAAACCAAGCAATTCATAAAAATACGATATAAATATTTTTTATCTTTACCAAACTCATCATAAAAATGAAAATTTTAATATTATATTAAGAGATCTTTTAAGAGATAAATTATTGAAGTGATTTTCCTATAATTTATAACTTGAAAGACAGAAATGATAAAGCAGAATATAAATGGATTCAAATATAAAGTAGTGTTTATTTTTAATATTTAATAATTAAGTCATAGTTGAATAAGAATAATAAGCTTCATTAGGTTTAATTATTCTAAGTTTAGTTAAACAAACATTAGTAAATGTGGTCCTGTGCTGCAAAAATTAAGCCTTCTTGTCTCAGCTTTCAACCCAGTGCTCCTCAGCCACTGGTGTGTTTTCCATTGGTTCATATCTGCTTCTTTCATTCTTTTTAGGTATTTGCCATGTAATGCCTTGTCCTCCCATTTTTTTGTAATTTCATTTGGCCGAGTTGTTTTGCTTTCTGCTTTACTTGTTTGGCATACATGGTATTTGCTTTGTTTTTTTTTGTTGGTAGGGTTTCAGGTATATTATGCTGTTTTTTGAAGAGTGCAGCTTTTTTGTTGATGAAGTGGAATTTTTTTTACTATTTGTAGGAGATGGTCATTGGTTTTTGTGAGGTATGCTTCCAATCTGATTGTTGTAGTTCAAGTTGGATTAGACCTTGGCCTCTTAAATCTCTTGGTACATACAGCCTATCAACTGCTGATTTTGGGTGGTGTATCCACATTCGGGTAAGCATTATTATTATTGCTATATTTTTAAGAATTTTAATCATTCTGCTTGAACAATATATTTAATACCATATGATCTTTATATAGAAGTTAATGTGCAATTAAACATTCATTTATTAAAAATGTCATTTATTAAATGTCAGGTTATTACATTTAATTAGAATTTATTAATATAGATTTCATTATTATCATTAACCACTTCCCAATGACTGACAAACTTCATAATACTGTTTTTATAAAAGTCTTTTATATTTATCTATATTTTTAAATAATTTAGAAAGGGTAGTTTTCACCTCTTTGAGTGTTTTAAGAATTAGTCCAGGTAGGTTTGTAAACTCCAGAATAGTTGGTAATCAGATGGAGCAAGATCTGAAGAAAGAATTTAGAGATAAATAGAATTTTCTTTCTTAGCCAAGATCTTCGTTTTTTTCAGATATGATCTTTATTGTATGTAGCCATGTATTATCATATTGTATCACACATTTATTATTATTCACACTGGACCTCATTTCTTTCAAAACAGTGTTTAAATGCTATAATTGCTGGTAACAGATATAACTGACTGGTAGTAACTCAAAGTTGACCACACTAACAAAATCTCTTCAAACACTAAAGTTCTCCTTGGATAGAAACTCATTTTGAATTGTGCTTTAACCTGTTCATCTATGTAAAGCATAGTCTGCAATATTTTATATTCTTATAAAATCTTTTTCATTACCAATCACCATTTGTTCAAAAGTGGTAAAAGAGAGCAAAGAAATGCAGATTTTTTGCTTTATGGTTGGCTTCTGTCAAATCATGAGAAATCCATTTTATAAATTTAGGCACCTTTCCAAGTTGTTGCAGATAGTAACTAAATTGAATTCAGTTCATTCTTCAGCCAGAACAACTATTATTTCAAATTTAGACAAAAGTAGGCTATCTTAAAAATCAAGAAGATTACCTGCCCATTTCTTAAGCTTCACTTATCTTTTCTAAATCATTCAAAGAATGTATTCTATAAATATCATGAATATTTTTTGTAACCTCATAAACAATTACATATCTACTCTTCTCTAGATATAACTAATTTAAATTGTACTGAAAACTAAAAACATTTAAAATTAAAAACAAATAAACATTATCTTTCAGATATTTTTGAATAGTGAAAATATCATTCAATCAATGACTATCAAATTTTGGACATTACTTTAACCTGATCATTTTATTTTAATTAAGGATTTTCAAAATGATTTCCTTAGGAATCAGTGAATCATAACATATATTCCTAATCATAAATAGAACCTTCAATAAGAAAGACATGTTTATGGAAACCTAATTTTTATGGAAACTTGTTTACTACATGACATGACATTTTGATGTCATAAAACCAAACTTTTTAAAAATATAGCATATCTAAAAAAAACAAAAAAAAACCTCAAAGAATTGAATATAAGATTATATGAAACGAACATGTTTGGTTATCTGAATTACTCTAAAGAACTGAATATGCCATTAAAGCACTGTTATCCACTCAATCTTTTATATTTGATAACTTACTTGTGTAATTCTGATTCCTGTTCCATTTCTACTGCTGTTGCTTTCCAGCCTTCAGCCAAACTCCTGGCAAGCAAAGCAAAATGCATTCAATATCAGATGAAGCCAACAGTAACACTGATGTCATGCTCACAAAATACTGGAAATATTTGACTTGAATAGACACTAAGAGTTCAATAATAGGCAGCATCTCAATGTTTGAAAATGAAAAATAAAATTAAAACATGCACAGAGATTTCATTTATTTCCTTTACTAAAGAAACTTTTGAAAAACAAATTTATTGCTTTAGGATGACTTTGCTTTGGACATGCTTACCAATCTCTACTTTGTATATTTAAATTCTTTGCTGACCCCATTTTACCAACTGAAGAGTTGGGTCATCATAGCAAATATAAATCCATTTCAGTTTTATCCCATTTTTTTTTCTGTCACAGCAGGTAACCTCCTCCCACTAGGTTTGTGAACAAGTGCAGCATTTCAACAATCAATTTGTAGGTACAGTATGATATCTACTTACTAAGTAGGCATATAATATAAAATATTATAATAATATAAAACGCATTAATTTTCATATCTTCTGAAATACAATGATCTTTGCACAAGAGATAAAATGTCAACTTCTTAAATAGAATTATCAAATCGATGTAGAAAAATTAATTTTCAATACTATGCTTGGAAAACCTATATATTTTATTTCTTTTATAAAATAAAGAGAATAATTCTTAAATTTTATTGAGTATGGCCCAGTAAAGAGAAATAAATCTAAACTAAATTTATTAAATTAAACAAGCCTTTATTTTTTATTAATTTCTAATGAACATTTAAATTGTTTAACAAACAGAAATAAACTTTATAAAACCAAGTTACTATTAATGTTATTATTACCAATATAATGTTGGTGTTAATAATAACAATGTCTTTATTCTTTAAATACCACATTCATTTAGGACATATCTTCCTTTTTATTTAATATCTGCAAATTGTCATGATTTCTGGGGAGAGAGTGGAGTAGTTTCTCCATTGCTTTCTAAGGCAACCAATCTAGAAAAAGGCTAACACTGACTTCAAAACTCCAGAGTTTTGAATTCAGTGTTAGCCTTTCTCTAGATTGGTTGCCTTACCGATGTTAAAGAACTCAGTCTTACTTGTAGCTTGAGAAGAGATGGGTTCATGCCTTTCCCAAAGGTATTAGCATTAAGTGAATGAAACAACTTCAGTCAGAATTTTTTCAAATTGATAGCCATTATGCCACCCACACATCCAAAAAGTACAGAAACCAAATTAAGTGACCAACTTTTATTTTCTACTTTTCTTTTATTCACTTCCTTTCTAATTTACAATGCACATCTCCTCCTCCCATTCCTCTTATTTTATGTCAAAGAGAGAAAAAAAGATTTTTTATATAATTTCCTTATTTTTAGTTTATGCTTAGGGGTCATTTGCACTCGATAATAGGAAGTTAACAGTCAAAAGACGGCATGAACAAAAATACTTATGACAGTAAAAAGCTACAGAGGTGAGTTCAAATAACGCACATGTAATAAGTTTATTGAAATATAATTGAGGATTGTTGCAAATTGGAGTTGAAATTTCAGCTTTGCCCTTAGTATGCTGAATACAAGAGAAGAATGCTTTAAGTTTGAGAAGTCAAAAATCAATATTTTCCATTGTCTTAAACATTCTTGGATTCTAATGTAACATGGCACAGATAAAGAGAGAATGAGTGAGAGAATAGAAATGTAGTAGAAAAAAGACTATGAATAAGATTGAAAAAAGTAATGTGAGAAAAAATAAGAAGAGGTGTAGAAAGATTAAAAGCTAATGAAAATGTGATGTTACAGCAGAGCATAAAAGTGAGGGCAGAGAGAAACAGAGAGGAAAGGCCAGAGAGAAACAGAAAGAGGAGAGGCCAGAGTAGTGAAAGAGAAGAGAAAGGAAGTAAAAGCAGAAAAGAAAATTAAAATTAAAAAAAAGGATGAGGCAATTAGGAAATAGATAAACAATTATATACTGAGATTTGATGTTAGCAAATAAGAGTTTATTTTTGCATTTCTTCCAAGCAAAATAATATAAACTTTTCTCAAGGAAAAAAAAAAAAAAGAAAATGATGAGTGGAAGGGTCAAGCAGAAGTTAAATGAGTATAAAGTGAGATAGAGAGAGATAGAAATAGAGAGGAAGAGGAAAAGTGAGAGAGAAGGAATAAGAGAAGGTGAAGTGAAAGGGCAGAAAGAAAAAATAGTGGAATGAATTTAATAAACAAGTAATAATAAAGTGAAGAGGTGTATTAAAAGAATTGGGTAAACAGACATGGAATTAAAAAAACAAACACACAAATCAGTACGGACTCAAAAAATAAAAACCCAAGTTAATATGAGAATTAATATATAAGTTTATAAATCTATTTTAGCATATTATGGATAAAAAAAAGAAAAAAATGAAGAGGAAAGATATTATTACTGATAATTGTAGAATTTTAGAAAAGCTTGTGTGTTATAATAGTTCTGAACTGTGAAAGCAAAAATCAATAATTCAACAAATAAAAGATAGAGTTTTGTGAGAAATTAAAATTTGGCTCACATTGCCTCCATACACAACTAAAGAATAGGATAACAAGGAGTGTTTGAGTTGAAAGAGAAAACAGAGAACGAAGTGAGAGAAGTAATAAAAAGGTAATAAAAGGAGAGAAAAGAGCGTAAGACTACAAAGAGATGGAGAAAGCAATTAATCAGAAGTAAAAGGAATAGTTGTAAAGAATTCCGCACATATTTGGCAGGAGTTGATACATGGGGGAGAGAGAGAGAGAGAGAGTATTGAAAGATTTGGAGAGAAAGAATAGAGAAAAGTGAAGGTATAAAAGAGAGAGAAATAAAAATTATGAAGAGAAGTGTAATGAATAACCCAAAGCGAATAAACTTAGGAAAGCTTTATTCAACTTAATGCAGCTACAAAAAGAAAAGAATTAAGCTAGCTTATTTATAAGCATTTCTGGAGTCTGTCCATTACACCAAACAGGGGGAGCAGGTTGTGGAAATTACTTACAACATTCTCCCCCACCGGCTAGTTATCCGTACAGAATAAAGTCTTTCCAACGACCTGGCATTTTGCGGGTCCTTTGGGAACATCTTAATTGTTCAGGTGACTGGTGGCCGTCTACGTCAGACTACAAGTTATAGTTATTGTGATTAACGCATTTCTGCGTAGAAGGTCTAGCCTTGAAACGGCAACGTTTTTTTTTATGTTTCGGTTGCTGGATGTCTGAAAAATAAGTGTCAGTCTCCGATGTAGGGTGAGTCCATTTTTGTGGTATCGGTCTTTCTTCAGAATCAGATGTAGAAGAAGGTTCATAAGGATAATCGGATTCATTCGGTAGAGTATCTGAACTAGATGTACGCAGGATTTGATCGCCTAGCTTAACAAAGGACCCGCAAAATGCCAGGTCGTTGGAAAGACTTTATTCTGTACGGATAACTAGCCGGTGGGGGAGAATGTTGTAAGTAATTTCCACAACCTGCTCCCCCTGTTTGGTGTAATGGACAGACTCCAGAAATGCTTATAAATAAGCTAGCTTAATTCTGGATATTCGCGATTCTCCATCGCAGTAGCCTCTTCAGATGTATTTCCAGCCGGTGCGAGATCTCTTAAAGAGACTGTTGATTGTCTTCCTTCCGCAGTTTCAATCTGGGTGTATTGGGGTTCGCCTCAATTAGTTTCACTTTGCTGACTAAGGGGTCATGTTTACTCGACGAACATGGTGTTTCAGTAAAAGCGATTCCAGGTTGAGCAAGCCATGAAGGGAGGGAAGTGCCTGTTGATTATTTCGTCGTTGGAACGGAAAAAAACCTCTCATGGGGAGTAGCGTTTGTAGATGTACACAATAGGGTCCTGATAGCGTTTAGAGCCTCGGGGATGACACTTTCCCATTTTGAGATTGGCATTTTCCGGTTTGCCAATGCCAACTGTACAGTCTTCCATATTATTCCATTATATCTTTCACAGAGCCCGTTCCCTTGAGGGTTGTAAGGGAGGTTCAGCTTACCGCCACTCTTCGTTCATGCAAAAAATTCTTGAGATCTTCCGACATAAAGGCAGATCCCGATCTGTATGAATGTATGCAGGCACTCAAAATTGTGAAAAGGAGCAGAGGCCTTGAATAACTGTAAAAGCCGTTACATCAGGGCATGGAATGACGAAGGGTAACCTTGAGTACTCATCAGTTACAGTAAGCATGTATTTATTTTGTGTTTTAGAAGGTAGTGGACCCTTGAAATCCAGATTAAGCCTTTCGAAAGGCTGAGTGGCCTTCACGAGTGTTGCTCGAGGGGGCTTATAGAATCTTGGCTTATTTTCCGCGCATATTTGGCAGGAGTTGGTAATTCTTTTTACATCTTCAACTGAATATGGTAAATTCCTGCTCTGGACTACATGTGTCATTCGGGTGGCACAATTCTCGGTGTATGCTCTGAAGATCAGATGAGCTTGTTGTTAGACCACACACCCTTGAAAGTGCGCCAACTGCAGCATTCTCCTTTCCAGGGCGATAGGAGATGTCGAATGAATAACAAAGAGAGTTCCATCCGCCATCTTGCAATTTTCTCATTTTTATTTTACTTGAGGTTTTCAGGTTAAACATGAATGATCTTTTCCTTTTTGGTCAGTGATAAAGGTGGAATTGTCTACTGATCAGATAATGCCTCTATTTTCGTAAAGCTTGAACTATGGCATACGCTTCTTTTTCTATGGCAGTATGCCTTCATTCAGACTTTGAGAGTGTCCTAGAGAAAAAAGCTACAGGCCGACCATGTTGTCTTAAGGAGGCAGCTATTGCCGAATCAGATGCATCAGTGGAGATTTAGTCCATTCACTCTGGCCGGCACAATTGTTTTAGAGAGGCATTTGGGAGAGACAGTTGATATGGTAGATAGAGATAAGGTGGTGGCTAAACGGGTTTTCTGTAAAGGGGCCGACCGACAAACCTTTAAAAAATGTCTCTGCTTGCCACATCCATGACATCTGTTGTTTCAAGCTGGGCAGGATGAACGAGTGTGTTTACGAAGGCTGCAGAAGTAGCACTTAATCTCAGCTGAAGCGATATTAACAGGTTGTTCAATAGTATTTGAAGAATCCTTATCCTGGGGGTCACAATGTTGTGAATTTGAGATGGGAATTTGTTGGGAATGAGAATGGGCAGGAACAGTAGCCCCTGAAAAATCAGGTTTGAATAGAGATCTGATTGTTTCTGGGCCATGTCCAACGAAGGGCTAGTTCGTTGGCGGTAGCCAGATCCAAGTCCTTTTTTTGAGCACCCTTTGTCTGATTTGGTTAGACCGTACTCCACTGATGAAGGCATCTCTTATTGAGATATCCCTGGCTTGGCTTGCTGTCAGGGCAGTAAAATCACAGTTGCAACTTAATATTTTCAGGTTTTGAAGATACAGCTGTAGACTTTCTTCAGTCTCTTGACGTTGAGTAGCAATAAGTATCTTGCAAAATGGAGTTTTTCTTCTTAATGAACATACCATCCAGAGTGCTTATAGTAGTATCGTAATTTTGACACTTTCGAACAAACACTTATAAATGGGATTGGAAACATGGTGTAATAAGAGGGTTAATTTCTGTGAGCCAGTCAATACTGACGTAGAAGAAGACTGCAGCTTCAAAAGAAATCCCTCGAATATATCCCTCCAATGTTGCCATTTGTCACTAGAGTCAGGGTCTGACGTATCGAGTTCCAGGCAGTCAGGCTTGAGGTATCGTTCCATTATTTTAAGTTGAATAAATTGTAATGAATAACCCGAAGCGAAGGAAAGCTTTCTCCAACTTAATACAGCTACAAAAAGAAAAGAATTAAGCTAGCTTATTTATAAGCATTTCTGGAGTCTGTCCATTACACCAAACAGGGGGAGCAGGTTGTGGGAATTACTTGCAACAAGAAGCAAACAGAAGTAATCCTGTTTATTAGAATCCATCCAGTCCACATAAAACCCCCTAAAAATTTAGGGTTCTACAGTCCCCATGAACTCAGCAATAGATTTATATAAAATAAGGAAGAACCAAGGTTTAAGAATTCTGGTATTAAAACTATGTCCAAAATATAAACAAAGAAGAAGCTGAAGAGAAAGAAAAGTTTATGAAAAAGTAAGGGGTTGGGAGAGAAAACAGAAAGAAAAATACAAAATATACTATCTTTCATAAGAGAGAAAGTAAAATGTTAGATTATAGAGAAAGGAAAGTAGAACAAATAAGGAGAGAGAAGGAGATCAAGGAGATAATAAAAACAACACATGACACTCTTAGTCAAAAATGAGTCAAATGGTGATTAAAAAAAATAACAATATACTTAAAAAATTTTCTTGCCAAAATATTTTAGTAAGACCAATAATACATACATAGTAAGACATACATATATATATATATATATATATATATATATATATATATATATATATATAATATATATAAATATAAAACAAAAAATAAAAAAATTCAAATTAAAATAAGACATTTGCTTTTCTTTCTTTTTCTCACCCTCTCTCTCTATACTTCTCTTTTTAACTAATGAGAAGGCAAACCACAAATAAAAAAAAAAACTGAACCTGAACAAAAAAATGTCAGAAGTTTGCTGGACCAGAGTTTACATATTTGTGACTAGAAAACTACCAAACAAGAGAGTCTCCATGCATAACTTCTGCTATATATTTCTGTCAGAAATTTGGAAATGACATGCTGTACTGCTTGGCATTTGCACGGAAGCTCAATACAAACATCAATACAGTGCAGAGGATTTGGAAAGAGTTGAATGAGTCAAATGGTGATTATGAAGGTACAGCAGCTCAGGAAACTCACTTTAATCATCCTGATAAGAAAAGAACTCCTGAATTTGTTGGTAAGGGCTTCAGACTCAATACAAAGGCCTACATCAAGTGCTTTGAAGAAGTAGTGCTACCCTGGGTCAAGAGGGTGGCTGCTGGAAGACCTTATGTCTGGCAACAAGACTCTGCACCATGCCGCACAAGCAGGGGAATCTAGTCATGGCTGTCAGACAATTTCTGTGACCACATCATCCCTTAAATCTGGCCACATAACACCCCAGACTGCAACCCCATGATTATTATATGTGGGCCACAGTTGAGCAAGAGACCAACAAAACTTCTTGTAACACTAAAAATAAACTGAAGGCAAGGCATATGTCAGCATTCACCAACTTAAACAAGGAGACCATCCAGAAGAGTTGCAAGAAATTTTGAATTTGGCTGTGGTTGAAGTTAATGGCAACTTTATTGAATAAATTTAGTCTTTAGTAGTTCAAGATATTTTTCTGTAAGTTTGGTAAATATATCTGTTAAAATGAGACAGTGTTATTTTCATTTTTGCATAATCCAGATGTCAATTTATCCATCGCACTACTTTTGGTTCATTTTTTATGTTTCTACTTTACTCTGTCCGTAGATATTTTTAAAACAAAACTACAGAGTAAAGTGGAAACAAATAAATTAATTAAATAATAAATACAATAAAAAACTAGAAAGTTCATCATAAAACTTTCTAAATTTGCCCAACAGAAAGTGTAATCATAACAAAAACTATAAAAGTATTTGTTTAAACAATCACACAAATAAAACTATTGTTATTCAAAGAGAATTATATGTGCAGTAATAGACCATCAAAACTGCAGAAATAATTTATGATACACAGCAAAGATATTTTAAATAAGAAACTGATTGTATTGTGAAGGAAATTAATTATCAGTTAGTTTGACTCAGTTAATTCATTGTTAGAAAATAAAGTAAATATTAGAATAGCAAATATTTTTTTTTATTCAACAATCTGCTTTAATTACTGTCTCCATGACACTGCATAACTGTCAGTTGATCAAACATAATACTGTCAGCTGTGATAGTACAGTTCAAAGATATGATTGAATTTTATTTCAAGGTATTTCACAGATATAGATAGAAGAATGTAATGATTTTACTTGTTAGAGTCAAGTGTTACTTTTTACTTTTATTAATGGAGTGAAGGAAGGGAGTTGAAAAGAGAATAAGAGCAGATAGAGAGAGAGAAAGAGAGATTGGTTTTATCACTGCTAACTTTCAAAAGGTGCCTGATCAGAAGAAGAAAATTAAGGATTCGGTAAGATGCAATATAGTTTTAGATGATTATCAATGCTGGTGTGCCTTGAAAAATAGTGTAGCAATTCTTAAATTTAACCTGAATAGAAATTTAGTACTAAAAACTAATCCATTATCAATTCAATAAGAAATATTTAGTTTTATTAAATGTGACAATTTTTTAATGCTATGTTCTATTAGGATATAGATGATAATGGCTATTTACACCATCCTTTTCCTTAATATATGTAAATTGTCATGACTTTTTAGAAAGATGGTTTCTTGTTGTCAATGCCCGCAAAAAAAAAACAGAAAATAGTCTGTCAAAATGATAGTTATTCCTTTGTCACCACTGTTACTGTATACACTTTTAACACCCAAGACAATGCTTATTTACATGTGAACCAAGTATAACGTAATATATATTATTTACCTTTTATAAAGATTTATTATTTACCATATAAAAAATCATTTAATTCAAAAATTTATAAAAATTACAAAAACATGTAAGAGGAAGGGATGGTCTCAACCTATTTTAATGAATTTATGTAATGACAGGAAATGAAAGAAATACACAGAAAATGTATTTTTTCAAAATTTATAATTACAATTACTTGTTTATTTAAATTTTCATGTTCACAGACATTTTTATAAATTTATGAATAAAAAATTTCTTTTCATATTTCTTTCTTTCTAAAATGGTAAACAATAAACTTGCAAATAAGTATTCTAATAAAATAGTTTAATATTTCTTGTCAATTCTCAAGAATAAATAAAATGTACAAATACACTTTTATATGTTTGGATTTTATTAAAATTATAATGATTGCTTTTTGAAACAATAAACATTGTTGAGAGAGTCAAAAGTGTATACAGTAAAAGTGGTGTCAAGTGAATAACCATCATTTTGACAAAACCATTATTTTCCTTTTCTTAGATTGGCTATCATCCAAGGCTGAAGATTTCCGGTCTATCCTGCTATCTTAGTTGGGTAGAAGAGCTAGGTTCGTGCCTTTTCCAAGTTTATCAGTGTGAAGTGAATGTAATACAAGGCCAGAATTTTATGCGCAACAAGAAAGACCTCCTCAGGATAACCATCATCCAGAAGAATATGCTTTATCTTACATAACCCCTCTTTCAACCTTACAGAGTAACAAATTATTAAAACATGATGTACTAGTATATTAATCAAATTGATCTTTCTACTTCTTAATACAAAGGATTTCCAATCAATGTACAAACCTAAAAAGGTTGGTTTACACTTTAAGAAATTTGTTATCAGATCTTTCAATAAGAATGTCCAGAAAGAGTAAGCAACAATTGTTCTTCTTCATAGTAAACCTTAGAGACAGATGCAACAGCTCAAGTTGGTCAAAGAAACTGTTCGTCTCTTGTTCATCACCAAACAAAGCAAATGTATTATCAATATACTGATAATACAAGGTGTGTCTTTGAACATTTTCAAAAAGCCGATTTTCATAAAAGCCCACAAAAATATTTGCTAAAACTGGAACTAAAGTGCTGCCTATCACAACACCATCAATCTGATCATATATAACATTGTTGAAATTAAACACCCTGAGCATAAGCATCAAATTCCTTAAAAATATTTTCTGAACACTGAGGGGTACAGAGATGACCATGATATAGGACATCAGTGCAAATATCAATCATTTTCCACAAGGGCTACATTAGTAAATAAACTAACAATATCAAACACCATAGGCAGAATCAACAGCAAATTCCTGAATTACTTTAACAAAATGAAAATAATCAAGAATGCAGTTACTCACATAATGAAACTAGTTCTAACCATGCTAAGCAAAGATTGGTCTCAAGGGCACTCCACCCTTGTGGATTTGGGCTCAAACCATATATACAAGGTCACTGTGTACCCGTAGGCCTGACTCTCTCATGCACAGATTTGGACAACCAAATCCAAAAGATGCTACTGTATTGTTGATTCAGTTTTGTCTTACGATCATGAGAAACCACTGAACCAATCTTACAATACCCCCCCACCCACTATTTAGAATTTTTCAGTTCTATTTAAGGTGATAATTAAATTTTGTAGTATGAAGGTCATTGTTTGTGTGTGTGTATATATATATATATATATATATATATATATATATATATATATATATATATATATATAATGTTGTATTTATAAATATCACATATATGCATATACAAGTTTCATTAAAAATGACTGACAAGGTACTGTAGTTAAGTTTTTTATTTAAATTTTTTGTTTCTTATAATTTTCTTCTTTTCTGGACATAAATTATGTAGAAATTGTCGAAATGTTTTGTATGTCCGAATGCTTTCAGCTCTATTTTTAACCATTATCAAGGATGAATTTTATTTTTACTTTTAACTGAATGTATGGAATGTTTTATTTTTCGAATATTGTCAGTCATTTTTTAATGAAATGTGTATAAATTGTGATAACTGTTATATATATTTTCAGTATTTTCTTTGTTTAAAGAAAATTAAAAATGTGATTCAAATATATATAAAAAAGATTTCTGCAGTTTAAAGGTCAGTAATCAAATGTCTTAAAAATAGTTTAAAAAGTTTTGTACTCAATTAACAATGCTCAAGACAACTGGTTATGGTTGAGAACTATTAAGACATTAAGCCAACATACTCAAAATATCCATATAAAATTCTAAAAATGATTTACACCAGATTGGTTATGTTACTCTTTCTTTCTTTTTATTAATCATTTCACCCCAAGCAAGTTAATAAAAACCAATAAGATGAAAGGGATTACTTCAGTGTGAAAGAAAAAAGAAAACAATTATTAAGGAGAAAGAACCAGAACAGGAATTAAGACAAAAGATAATGATTAACATTGCATTTAAATTTTTGATGATCAAACTTAACGAGAAAGTAAGAAACCAGAAGAGAGTTCCACAAATAAGAAAAAACTGTTAGCATTGAACTTATGGTTACATCTAACAATTTCAACTGTAAAATGATGAGACCTAGCTGCCAATCTATTATTTGTAAAGTTGAGGTACCAAATAGGAAAGCTTATTAAAACCATTACCATGAAAATGTTTATAGAAAAGGTACAGGGAATCTAAATTATGATGGTGAGAAAGTGACTGAAGCCAAGATGCCAAGTCAGAACTGATAATATTGCAGATTTTCCTTTGGATTTTATCAAGAATCTCTAAGCACCAGACCAGATGTGGCAATATGTGTGAGAATTGGTCAGAAGCTTACACAAATAAAAAATAAAACTATATACAAGTCCAATAGTGTTGTAACCTAGGGAAGGTTACTGAATAGAATAATCACATGAAGGTTGGTAATGAACGATATAGGTATGCTACAACAAATAGGCAAATCAATTCCACGATTATCTCAGTTCCTCAATCTCAAGTACACCATTCCTCGTCAAAAACAAGACTCCTTTTGAATGAGCGTAAGTTTCCACTACACTTCCCCTTGATCACCTGATCACAGCTGATGCATCCTAGGGCAAGTCTCTTCTGTTGGGTACTCCTTGGAAGAGGAACAATGTGAGTCTCAGACGAACAGCTGCCTTTGTGTTCACTCATGCCTTCCCAGTCAGGATGTTAGATATCCATCAATGCACGCATGTCGAATCTGTAACCAAATGTAACACCGACATCCACCATTGAAGGGCTAGATTTACGCCTTTTGTTGTTGCATCGAGTTCAGCCAGATTGATATATTTGGCATCTTCAGCTGGATACAGCCAACAAGCATTCTCCATGATGCTCCCATTCACTTCTAGTGCCACTCCTGTGGCCACAGTACTTGCATCTCCCCAAACTTTTATCTCACTACAATCCATGCACCAGGCTGCTCTCACGGGTTCCATCTTGCGTACTTTGGCCACTGTTTCTGTTAGCATACAATGGAGGGAGACATCCTTAACTTCATCATCGCATCCATTGGTCACTGCACTCACCTGCTGCTTTATGAATGCATTCACCACTCTGACACACAGGAAAAAAATGCTCCAAAGGGTGACAATCTGTATCCAGGACTTTATCTCCCAGTTTCCATCAAAGGATGCCGTCCTCCCCCCAGACCTGCAGGTCTAGGACTTTGGCTCCATCTTCTAATTGCTCTGGATCCTTACAGCTGAGACCATAATCAGATAAGTACTGTCACAGGTGCACTGCAGAAACCAGTTTTTCATTGATGAAAATGCTGTCAATATATGTCAACATGGTACTCTTAATTGCCTGATCTTGATTCATTACTGCATCGATGACACCTCTCATGATGAGTGACAACACATTTAATCCAAAAACCATGAAGGCAAAATCACTGACCCTTGAAAACCAGTCTGAATGTGCCATAACACCTTATCAACCTGGATTTGCAAGTAAGCCTTTCTTAGGTCCAAGAGCGATATATCAACTCCTTGTCATCACCTTTCCCTAAGTTTCTGCATGCACATGTCTGCATTAGCAGTAAATGCTTCCACAAATTCATTTAATTCATGATAGTCAAGCACAGGCCAGACCTTCTACAGGAAATCAAACCTTTGGGTGGGCCAAGCCTTTTTTCGAGATACAGCAACAGCTATCCATTATGCTACCACAATAGGAGTTCTTTCTTGTAATATTGTATCTTGGGCACTGTATATTTGGGCACTTTATTTTTCAACTCACCAGGTATGTGGCCACTTGCCCATTTCCATGAGACAGTCCATGCCTTATTAATTTTGGTCAAATGTCATGCTGAAGTAAAGCTTGTGGATAGAAAAGGTGGTGCACAGGTTTATGTTTCCATCAGGAAAGTGCACTTCATCTGATCTGGTTAGGTGCACGCCTTCGAGCTTCCTGATTGCAAGATCAAATCCCAACAATCGTCTATCTACAATCAGGGCCTCAATAGTCACAGAACAAGCCTGCTGATGTCCAACTTGATTTTGCCATACCAATCAACTGTTAACACTTCCACTTCCTTCAAAGATGTCATACAGCTTTGCTCACCAGCATCTGTGAGTACCCAGAGTCCACAAGAGAGGCACACTTTTGTCCATCAACAAATACCTCTATAGCAGGCAGTTCCCATTTCTTTAATTGCTTGGGAAGAAGACTGGCACTGATGTTCTCTTCCCTCAGACGTTTCCATGATATATGCAATTCAATGATATGTGCCCAATCTTGTCACATTTAAAACACCACATTTCACAGTGGGTACCTCACACTCGATTAGCCATCCCCTCTGAACACTCCTGCATACAGTCTCTTGCTATATGGTTAGGAGCAGAGCACCTATAGAAAATGGCAGCCCCTCTGCATTGAGTTTGTGCTTGTATGTGTTTGTTGAGCAGACACAGTGGCCGATTCCTTTCAGCTGAATAAGGAGTAGAAGGATGATTCTGGCCCTTTTAGGGTTCAAAAGGTAAGTCATAGCAATATTCAATGCATGGACAAATGGTTGACTTATAAAGATTAAAAAAAAAACATGATTCAGTTGTAATTTGCTATTAAAACAAAGTGTTTTGTTTTAAAGGAAAAAACGTGACACTTTACATGGAAAAGTTTGTAGAACAAACCATCACTTAAGAAGAATCACTCTTCATTGAAAGCAAAGTGGATAGGACGTACTATTCTCAGTTATTCCAACAAAAGGCAGAAATAGATACAAGCAAATGTGATCAAGCAAAAATTATCTTTTATTGCAGTCTTTACAAAAATCTCCTAATGAAAAAAAATTCAGTTCCTTGGAAACCTGCATCAAGAGAATTTCTTTGCTGAGAGTAATAAAAGGTTTTTGAAGGATATGAAGTTGCCTGAAAAATGGCAGTCTATGTGGAAAGAAAATCAACAAGCTTATTGTCCAATTCAAACTCCTCCCTGTTCTTTTAAACAGGAATAGAGGTTTATCTCTTGTTTCCTGTTTAAGATTTGGTTTCCAGCGCCTTCTAAAGTCTTTTCATTCTCTTTCACTCTCAGTAGACTCTTGTATCTTAATGGCATTGTTGCCATGCTCGGGATAAATTGATTAAAAAAAAAAAAGAAAAGAAAAGTATTTTGTTCAATAAAGTTAATGTAAAAAAGAAAAAAAAAATATTTTTTATGTTTACTTAATAAACTGAACAAATGTTCTGTGTAGCCCGGTAGAT
The DNA here is from genome assembly GCA_903632075.3 of Acanthosepion pharaonis. Lineage (NCBI taxonomy): Eukaryota > Metazoa > Mollusca > Cephalopoda > Sepiida > Sepiidae > Acanthosepion > Acanthosepion pharaonis. Next base: position 65,506 of record CAHIKZ030002456.1, read on the forward strand.
GAAGAAGTAACATAGAGCAGTTTACAATATGTGCTTAAGTTGTTAAGATTATTATACAAGATTGTGGATTCACTTTTCAGTTTTGTAAGTTGGAAGATAATGAAAAAAGAATAAAAGAATGTCATACAAAAATGATAAAATGTGTTGATTGGATGGAAAGATGAAAGCTCTTTGTTAATTGCATGAATATGTTAGGCATGTTCAACTAGAATCATATATGTCAACAGAAATTTAGTAAAAAAAAAAAGTGAATTTACAACATAGAGAGTGCGATGTATAAATTGTCGTCTGGACAAATGCTGTGTATCATAAATTATTTCTGCAGTGGTCTCTTACTGTTACTCTTTGAATAACAATAGTTTTATTTGTGTGATTGTTTAAACAAATACTTTTATAGTTTTTGTTATGATTACACTTTCTGTTGGGCAAATTTAGAAAGTTTTATGATGAACTTTCTAGTTTTTTATTGTATTTATTATTTAATTAATTTATTTGTTTCCACTTTACTCTATAGTTTTGTTTTAAAAATATCTACGGACAGAGTAAAGTAGAAACATAAAAAATGAACCAAAAGTAGTGCGATGGATAAATTGACATCTGGATTATGCAAAAATGAAAATAACACTGTCTCATTTTAACAGATATATTTACCAAACTTACAGAAAAATATCTTGAACTACTAAAGACTAAATTTATTCAATAAAGTTGCCATTAACTTCAACCACAGCCAAATTCAAAATTTCTTGCAACTCTTCTGGATGGTCTCCTTGTTTAAGTTGGTGAATGCTGACATATGCCTTGCCTTCAGTTTATTTTTGGTGTTACAAGAAGTTTTGTTGGTCTCTTGCTCAACTGTGGCCCACATATAATAATCATGGGGTTGCAGTCTGGGGTGTTATGTGGCCAGATTTAAGGGATGATGTAGTCACAGAAATTGTCTGACAGCCATGACTAGATTCCCCTGCTTGTGCGGCATGGTGCAGAGTCTTGTTGCCAGACATAAGGTCTTCCAGCAGCCACCCTCTTGACCCAGGGTAGCACTACTTCTTCAAAGCACTTGATGTAGGCCTTTGTGTTGAGTCTGAAGCCCTTACCAACAAATTCAGGAGTTCTTTTCTTATCAGGATGATTAAAGTGAGTTTCCTGAGCTGCTGTACCTTCATAATCACCATTTGACTCATTCAACTCTTTCCAAATCCTCTGCACTGTATTGATGTTTGTATTGGAGCTTCCGGTGCAAATGCCAAGCAGTACAGCATGTCATTTCCAAATTTCTGACAGAAATATATAGCAGAAGTTATGCATGGAGACTCTCTTGTTTGGTAGTTTTCTAGTCACAAATATGTAAACTCTGGTCCAGCAAACTTCTGACATTTTTTTGTTCAGGTTCAGTTTTTTCTTTTTATTTGTGGTTTGCCTTCTCATTAGTTGAAAGAGAAGTATAGAGAGAGAGGGTGAGAAAAAGAAAGAAAAGCAAATGTCTTATTTTAATTTGAATTCTTTTATTTTTGTTTTATATATATTTATATATATATGTATGTATGTATGTATTATTGGGTCTTACTAAAATATGATGGCAAGAAAATTTTTTTAAGTATATTGTTATTTTTTACTTATATTAATCACCATTTGACTCATTTTGACTAAGAGTGTCATGTGTTGTTTTTATTATCTCCCTTGATCTCCTTCTCTCTCCTTATTTGTTCTACTTTCCTTTCTCTATAATCTAACATTTTACTTTCTCTCTTATGAAAGATAGTATATTTTGTATTTTTCTTTCTGTTTTCTCTCCCAACCCCTTACTTTTTCATAAACTTTTCTTTCTCTTCAGCTTCTTCTTTGTTTATATTTTGGACATAGTTTTAATACCAGAATTCTTAAACCTTGGTTCTTCCTTATTTTATATAAATCTATTGCTGAGTTCATGGGGACTGTAGAACCCTAAATTTTTAGGGGGTTTTATGTGGACTGGATGGATTCTAATAAACAGGATTACTTCTGTTTGCTTCTTGTTGCAAGTAATTCCCACAACCTGCTCCCCCTGTTTGGTGTAATGGACAGACTCCAGAAATGCTTATAAATAAGCTAGCTTAATTCTTTTCTTTTTGTAGCTGTATTAAGTTGGAGAAAGCTTTCCTAAGTTTATTCGCTTCGGGTTATTCATTACAATTTATTCAACTTAAAATAATGGAACGATACCTCAAGCCTGACTGCCTGGAACTCGATACGTCAGACCCTGACTCTAGTGACAAATGGCAACATTGGAGGGATATATTCGAGGGATTTCTTTCGAAGCTGCAGTCTTCTTCTACGTCAGTATTGACTGGCTCACAGAAATTAACCCTCTTATTACACCATGTTTCCACTCCCATTTATAAGTGTTTGTTCGAGTGTCAAAATTACGATACTTCTATAAGCACTCTGGATGGTATGTTCATTAAGAAGAAAAACTCCATTTTTGCAAGATACTTATTGCTACTCGGCGTCAAGAGACTGAAGAAAGTCTACAGCTGTATCTTCAAAACCTGAAAATATTAAGTTGCAACTGTGATTTTACTGCCCTGACAGCAAGCCAAGCCAGGGATATCTCAATAAGAGATGCCTTCATCAGTGGAGTACGGTCTAACCAAATCAGACAAAGGGTGCTCGAAAAAAAGGACTTGGATCTGGCTACCGCCTACGAACTAGCCCTTACGTTGGACATGGCCCAGAAACAATCAGATCTCTATTCGCAACCTGATTTTTCAGGGGCTACTATTTCTGTCCATTCTCATTCCCAACAAATTCCCATCTCAAATTCACAACATTGTGACCCCCAGGATAAGGATTCTTCAAATACTATTGAACAACCTGTTAATATCGCTTCAGCTGAGATTAAGTGCTACTTCTGCAGCCTTCGTAAACACACTCGTTCATCCTGCCCAGCTTGAAACAACAGATGTCATGGATGTGGCAAACAGAGACATTTTTAAAGGTTTGTCGGTCGGCCCTTTTTACAGAAAACCCGTTTTAGCCACCACCTTATCTCTATCTACCATATCAACTGTCTCCCAAATGCCTCTCTAAAACAATTGTGCCGGCCAGAGTGAATGGACTAAATCTCCACTGATGCATCTGATTCGGCAATAGCTGCCTCCTTAAGACAACATGGTCGGCCTGTAGCTTTTTTCTCTAGGACACTCTCAAAGTCTGAATGAAGGCATACTGCCATAGAAAAAGAAGCGTATGCCATAGTTCAAGCTTTACGAAAATAGAGGCATTATCTGATCGGTAGACAATTCCACCTTATCACTGACCAAAAATCGGTATCATTCATGTTTAACCCGAAAACCTCAAGTAAAATAAAAAATAAGAAAATTGCAAGATGGCGGATGGAACTCTCTTGTTATTCATTCGACATCTCCTATCGCCCTGGAAAGGAGAATGCTGCAGTTGACGCACTTTCAAGGGTGTGTGGTCTAACAACAAGCTCATCTGATCTTCAGAGCATACACCAAGAATTGTGCCACCCGGGCATCACAAGAATGACACATGTAGTCCAGAGCAGGAATTTACCATATTCAGTTGAAGATGTAAAAAGAATTACCAACTCCTGCCAAATATGCGCGGAAAATAAGCCAAGATTCAAAAGCCCCCTCGAGCAACACTCATGAAGGAGTTCTTTTCTTATCAGGATGATTAAAGTGAGTTTCCTGAGCTGCTGTACCTTCATAATCAGCCTTAAACCAAGTCCTCTGGCCTCTCCTCAGATTGACATTGAAATGGAGCTTCCGGCGTGAATGCCAAGCAGTACAGCATGCTGCTTCCTAATTTCTGGCAGAGTGAATTGTGTCATGGTGCTCTTTTTCTCACAGACAGTGCCTGACTGACTGTACTATACTGTGCAGTTGATAAAATCAAAAACAAACAATCTGTAAGCGTGAAATTAAAAATATAAACTGGCGGCAATTTACTCATCGCAACCTGTAATTTTTTTAATTTTATACTTGTACTTACTTCAGTTGAAACTATTGCATACAGATATAAGGTAATAGACAGAAAGAAAAAAGAAAGTAAAAAAGTAGATATCTCTCCTCCTCTTTCAGAACATGAGTGATTATGCTTTTTAGCTGCTTTTCTTTTTTTTTTTGCTTTATACAAAACTTTCTTCTTTAGGATTCCACTTTGTCTTAATGCTACTTATCACTCCATTCATTTGTTCAAACTTCTCAAGTAGTCAACTTGCTGCTTTCCTCTGCTTCTCTTGCCTTTAATATATGTTTCTATCAGTGTTAAATTCTCTAAGCTTTCTTTTTTTTTCTCTAAATTTCAGCTATTTGTTTCTGATTGTCAGTAGCAATTTTCTCCTATCAAACTTTCTCATTTGTTGTATGTTCTGCTCATGGTATTCTTAACATGCACTGGTGTAACCACATTTCGGTAGTTTGATGCCTTCCATTTTGTTTTCCTTTGGAATTTATCATCAACACAGTGTTATCTGTATAACATATGTTGTCATGATAATGTTCTGGTAAATTTTCTAATTCTCATAGACTCAATCATCTTGCTGTAGGCATTAAATAAATCTGGTGAAAAAGTGCATCTTTATAGCACTCCTCTTTTTATTTTGGTGTACTCAATGCATTGTCTTTTTGCATACAGATTGCAGATTATTCATATATCTTTTCCATGCAGATTAAGTTTTTTAAGTAAGCAGTTCTTTGCAATGTATTGAATTTCTTGTGTAATCTATGAAGTACATTTTTGCCTTTCTGTTTCTGACAGCATACCCTGGCAACATATCTTGTAGTGTCTCATACAAAACCACATTGTTTTTCCTCTATTTTCACTCTGATTCCGCTACAAGAATAACATTATTATGATGCCAATTTTTTTTCCTTGAAACTCACATTCATTTACACCAGTTTTCTTTGACAATGTGATTGACTTAGATCTGGCATTTTACTACTATTTTTTCATTATCACATCAGAAATCTTATTAATTCTAAAGTTATCTAAGACTGTCAGCATCATGAAAATTCAAGTAGATACATATAAAAATAAAAAGGATGGGGATAGATTGAAAGAGAGAAATGATCAGGAAAATACAAAGAAAGATAAAGAAAATAGAGAAAATAAGTGAGTGAAAGAAATGAAAGATAAGAATGAGTGGGTTATTTTGAAGTGTTTTTCTGTTAAAGAGAAAAAGAGAAGGAAAAGAAATTGAGGAAGAGGAAAAAGAAAAGTTGAAGAAAAAAACAGCAAATACACTAAAAAAATATTAAGTAGTTTTAAGATGAATTCATATATGAATATTTTATAACAGCAGCAAAATGAAGAGCTTCTTGAAAACAGCATTACCACAATTCCAAAGAATTCTTAGAAAAGATGGTGACAGGTGAATATTATGTCTTTGAGCTTGGTAAATAGCTGCTGGAAATGGGACAAAAAACTGCTGTTGCATAATAGTGACAAATGTACCATGATGAAGGCGCAGAGGTGTAGAAAACATGGTAGTGAGTATATAATGCAACTGTATGTTTCAAATGACATTGGTTTGATGGCAGAATAATATTTCAGCAAAGCAGCAGGTGTTTTTATATGACATTGTAATTGGTTGAACACACACATGTGTGTGTGTATATATATATATATATATATATATATATATATATATATATATATATATCTTTAAAGTTTTTTTAAAAACTGAGAATCAATTTCTAAATTTGGTTAAGATCACATTGAAGGTAGGAAAATGTTGTAAAGTTGGTTCCTACAATTATCCTCACATTTAAAGTAACATTATTTGTAAGTTATATTGCCATATTACTGAAGACTAGGACAATATTTCAAATTTGAATCTATACAAAACATTGTTTCCATTTCACTTGCAGTCACAGTAAAAGAATTTATTTAAAAAAAATTACTCTTTGTTGTATTTTATAATGATAGTTTTGGTGTTTTTTAATATTTTTCAGCTTTTTGTTGCATTTGTTACGTGTTGGAAATTGTAACAAAGGAAAAAAAATGATTTACCAAAACACAGAGCTAAATCACAAACAAATATTTAATTTATTAAAACACAACATAAAATATATACAAGATAAACAATTGTGGCCTACAAAAACAGTAAACACAGAGTTTACAGGCGAAGTGTTACGAGGGAGAAGGAAGGGGAGTCAAGTCAAGTTAGGGCTAGCGAAGTAATCTAAGTGCTAACTGTAAATCCACAAATGTGAGTATATATTGAATAATTGGTAGTTTGGTGAATGAAAATAGTCAAAACTCTATTTACCAGATTTGTTCCAAGGGGTTCTCTTTTGGGGTTTTTGTTGGTTGGAAACTTTTCATAGAGATTCTTTCGGCTGGATATAATAATCCTTGAATCAAAAGCTGGAGTTAATACTGGCAGAAATTTGTTTTCAACAACTGACAACCCTTTTCCAAAAACCTATTTTTATAGGGGCTAGCACCTAATTAGCATATTTCTAGATGTTTCCCGAATCATTTAGATTTTTCTCAAATATACTGGAATGATCTAGAATCTTCCAAATGTTCTATTTCTAATTTTTCTATTTTACAATTACTTCATGAATGAAAACTTTTTTGTATTAACAAGTAGGGCTCAGTAGAATCCCTTACTATAGAAATGCATCCTCGTAACACATTTAATAACGATAATTTTTATGTTTTTCTTAATATTGGGATTTTTTTTTTTTAAATTTAGTTTACTCACTGTATGAGATTGTTGTAAGGGAGAGGGAAGAAGGAATATTATGTAAGATATATATCAGTTGACCCTGGAATTGAAGAGGTTAAGAATGTAATGATCAGGGAAACATCCTCTTGGATATCTGTTCCACAAAGTAACAGTTCTGAAGAAGAAACTGAGTGGAACCAAAAGAACATGAAGTGAATAGGATCTTTTGCAAATTCCTTTGGAACATCCCTTCTAATGTTGATTTTCAGTGTTTCCATTTGTAATTTCCATTTTTTATGTTTGGCCGATTATGTTATTTCCTAAATTAAAGTTGATAATTTGCCTTTGATATATTTTATATTTTTCAATCTTATTATGACATGTTAACTTTTTAAGAATCATTTTTTTCTCAATTTAAAGTGAAATTTGTAACTGCAAACTACAATTCGAGGATAATTTCGTTTATGATGGCTACATTTTTAATACTATTGGCTTTTTCAACAATCATGAGAGAATTTTTTTTTTTTGTTTTGGTCTATCAAGTTGGACAATACCAATTTTAATGTCAAAATGTTGATTTGCCTAATAGAACCTGACACAGTGCAGACTGCAAAGATTTTTTCACATTACTGAAAATTGTGATGATATCGATTTCTAATGCAGTCATTTACATTTTCAAACTATTAAAATTATTTTTACAAAAATTAAAGAAATTTTTTTTAATAGAATGTAAAATAACAAATTGAACAATAAAAGACTTAATCACTACAAAACAAAACAATAAACTAAAACTTGAAGGAAGAATTTACCCGTAATAATTGTCACATCAGTGAAGTCTCAAGAAATTTAAATAATAGATTATATGAACACAAAAGGGATATTTTGCAAAACAACACATTAAATGCATTAGTTGCTCACTGTAACGAGACTGACCACAATTTTTATATAAAAAATGCTAAAAGAGAAAACAATTGACCAAGACAAAAATATTTAGAAATTGCTTTAATCACTAGGTCATCTACAGTAAATTTTTGTCCAGGTTTTTACAATATTTCACCATTTTCAGCAGATCTTCTATTAATCACAATGTTGAATATTTAATAAAAAAAGTGATGGAAACAAAAACAATCTAAATGAAATTGGATAGATTATATATCCAAAACACATGCATAAGAAACAAATTATTTTGAAATTTATAATTCCCAGCATCTCTTATTTGTGCATATGTCACATCAACATAAACAAACTTAGTCCAACAAAGTCATAAACGACGAAATGCATCACATGAAAACTTTTTCCCACTTTGCCATCTAACTTACCCCCAAATTGTTCTTGATATATAAAAGTTTATAAGTCATCTTATATATATATATATATATATATATATATATATATATATGTGTGTGTACACACACACACACTATACTTTTCCCTATAAGAATCAAAGGTAAGCAATATTCTACAAAACTATCATCTTTTTTTCACAACATTTTTGCTCTTGTATATAAATATGTTACAAAATAAAATCCTTGCATTTGCCTTGATAAAGTCCCTTAGAGGACAAAAACAAAACACATTGGCTAAGATAAGTCTTCCTTTTGTCTTTATTCATATTGTCCTTTTAGTTATACATAAGAGAAATTAAGATATTAGTTAATAGAACTTTTCTTTTGTAAAGCCTGAAGAATGGTGACAATTTTTTAAAATTCTATTTTTAATTGAATAACAATGAAAATAATCAATATTTTTTAGAGCCAAAATCTATTTTTACCAAATTAACCATTTTCACTAAAAATATTAATTATCTCTTGAGAACATTTGCACAAAACTCAATTAAGTCAATTAATTAAAACCAAATACAGATCAGTCATGAAACAAATTAGATGCAGTTTATTTTCTAATGATTAAAAACAAATTGTAGAAGGATGATATTGTTTATTTGGTGTAAAATGCTGCACTGAACCATATCCCAAAAAGTACTGTTTAAAAATCAACAGTTTTTTTCACTTTTGCTATCATATCTAATAAAAAGAGTGGCTTCATAATTTATTTCCAAACTGAACAATCAATAAACAGATAAATAAATATATAAAATTCAACCAACAAGGTCTGCTTAATTTTTTTATTGCATTTTCCAATTTTCAAATAAGTTGTTGCACATCCAGATCAAAATTGTAGATAAACGGTACAAAAACCATGTTTTTGTTCAAATTCTTTCAATTGTCTTCGTCATTATTAATAATTAAATGTTGTCAATATTGTTGACAAAAGTTTTGTTAACTATATCCTGACATTTTTCAATGCTCCAATTTTAAATTTAAATATATATACATTATATAAGTGACATCACATGTAGAATGGTTTCATAATGGTTTCAGCACTAAAAAATGAATACATTCAAGTTTCAGCATTCGCGGCTTCACAAATTTTTCTTTAGAACATATGTACTTGCTATTTGCAGAAACTCTGAATATTCGTGTTTTTCTGATGAAAATATGTAGAAATTATTCACTGAGAATTCCTTCAATTCGTGTATTTTTTCGATAGAACATATTTAAAATTTTCTTATATTATTTTCCTGTTATTTAAGTGACTTAAAACATAACAGTCCATTTTTATGGTAAAAATTGGCAGAATTGTACATCTTCATTGTAAAAAGCATAGTGCTTGGGCTTTGTTCTTTGTTAAGGGCTGCATCTGGGGTTTTAAAAGTGGCTTATGCTAAGTCTGGGGGGGCATCATCACAGTTCTGTTTTTAGAAAATGTTTTAAACTTTATATCTTATGTCTTGTTACACATATTTTATACAGTATTTTCAATGGTTGTATTGATCTATGCATAATTAAAAACAGTTATTGTACGTATGAAAGAAAATTTATGCTAAGTGTATGGTCACATATACAAATACCAATACATTTTTCAAAAATGTTTTAAAAAGGGTTTGAAATGTTTCTAAAGTGTTTAGGATGAAAGTTTAAGTTATATGAGTTTTAATAATCAAAATAGGTACTTATAAGCACTTTTAAGGTGGAATTACAAGCATTTGCGGATTCTAACTATTCGCAGTCAGTTCTGGTTCCTAACCCCAATATGGGGACTCACTGTATATTAAATATTTTATATGCATTATAAATATTTTATAGACATTTTAAAATGACATTCCATATGGTGAAATATATTTAATGCAGGTTATTTTGTATAAGAATAGCTTTGAGTATTTTGAGACTTTCTTTACAATTAGTGCCATGAAGTATTTTGATATTATCAACTTATATTCATGTTAAGTTAATAGTTGTATTTTGGTTGTTTGTGAAAATTAGTAAGTGTATGCATTGTACTAAGTAACAAGTTGATGTACAAGACTGTAGTGCTTATATAAGTAATAATTAAAATACAATATTGGTCACACAAGCATCATATTTACTTGAGGATTAAGTTGTCACTTATATTTATAAGGAACTTAACACCCAACAATGTGAATATACAGAGAAAGACAGCTAAGAGTAAATATTTATCTTGGATATTAGTTAAAAGTGTTTGAAAATGTTTAGATTTTTCTCTCTTCAACATAAAGGAATAATCTCTTACTACCTTTCTATACAAATCTCTGTTAGCAGATATCAATAAATATTTTTAACTTACCCTGTGGAGTTTGCAGCCAGCTTAGTCATTTTGGCTCCAAGTCGATTTATCCCTTTTGCATATGTCATTTCCATATCAGCTCTGAAAGAAGAAATTTTCATAAAGTTTATTTAATAATCAAATGAATTATAACTGACAGAAAAAATAGCCAGTTTGTTTTAAATCAAATTTAATCAATGCAAAAATAAAACTGTTATACACGCAAAAGGAAGCTGAACTTAAATGTTAAGCCTTAAATCTTTTCTGTGTATCTGAACATTTTGACTCATAAGAAATACATATTAAGGCTCAGTTAGAAGAAAATTAAAAAAGTGATTAAGCAAAATGTTTTATAAACTGAGGCATACAAATTCTAACTCCATTAATAAGATAATGGCCTTAGATAAAAATGAAAATAGATGATTCTTTATAAAAAAGAAAAGTAAAACATTCTAAAGTCTGGCAATTCAGTCAATTCTTAGCCTTAGTCTGTAACTGTAACACAAAATTAGCCAAATCAACTTCTACTTATTTATTATATATTATTTATTAAGTGCTTATCAGTTAGGTTTCTGAAAGACTGAATAATTATTTTAAAAAAATAAAAGCAACCAAACACTAAGAAAATTTAAACCATTGTAAATATTAAACATTTTAAAAGAAACAGAGCAGATGTAAGAGTGAGTGAGGTTGACTTTGAAACTCTCTCACTCTCTCTTCTCTCTCTCAAACAAGTTTTATTGAATTCAACCAATGAGGTGCGTTTGCTGAAATTAAGGGTTGTTTGGAATATATATTTTAAAAAGTGTGCATATGTAATACAAGGACACTCTGAAACTAAACTAATTAATTCCACAGAAACTACAACCCATACAGGGAGCACAAAAACACCATATTAGATCGAGCAAGTCATCAGCTACAAAATGCTATTTTCTACATAGCCAGCATTACCATCTTCACAACTAAGGCACAAGAGCCTATATGTTTTAATCATAAAAATTTGCACTTGTGACGACATCATTGTTATCAAGAAAATTTTGTCTGCAGAGTCAATCTTTCATCAGTTCAGACAAATGAAAATCAAAATGTGCCAAAGCCAGACTATACAGTGCATTTGGATGGACATTTCAATCAAAATTTGAAATGTGATCGATGGACTTCAAACAGGTGTAGAGTCTGGCCTTATCATGTTGAAAAAACACACAAAACAGAATACTTTTGGAGCCTATATTATTGCATTATACATACAATTAAAATATGTGGGTGTTATTTGTTGATGTATTCACCAGTTACAAAAAGGAATTTGAGGAGAGAATATATGGTTACAGAAACAAATTAAGAGTGAAAAATGCACACGCACACACACACACACACACATATGTGTAAAAAATAAATGCGAATGTTAGTGTGTCACTGTGTCACACTTTTTTGACTTTATTCCTAGAGGTTGTAGCCCAACATATCATACCATTTTGGAATCAGGCCAATTCCATGAGCAAATTAAAAACATTCTAAGCTGGATCCGGACTCACAATCCTGAAATTTTGAATTCTCAAGTTTTCATTACTGTGATTGTTTTCAGTGATTTTTTTATGTAATTTTTTGCAACAGATTTTTTGTACGATAACAAATTTTATAACTTGGAAATACATTTGGGAATAATCAAAATTGAGAAATCCAGAGAAAGTCACCCATGAGATAAAAATAATTGTTTGTACAGAAATTAAGGACCTACATACATTGAACTGTCTTTAAATTAAGGGGCAGCAGAAGAATTATCGTTGAAATTTTAAAAGGTATTCTTAAATATTAATACAATACTTAAATGCAGCGACCAATTTTGAGTTCTTCTGTAGTTTATTGTTGCCTATCACATTTATTCCTCCCTACCTATTGTGATGATGACACAATCAAGAACCCTCTGCAAGAGCTAGCTTAAATACCACCTGATAAAAATATAGATTTAAAGTATGCTATATTTATGAGTATTCAATATCAAGGATAGAGTGTATGTAAATATAAAAATGGACATTAAAGTCAACAACCAGTGATGTGACAGTCTGTTTCATGCTTAAACACAATCAGTAAGCCTGACAATTGAGTTTAAGAACAAAAAAGACTGTCACTGCTAGAGATTTTATTCATCTTTATTCCTGGTGTGCAAATAATGTTTTACAAATATGGTTGTTGTTTATATATAAAATAACCAAAATTTATATTGTGTAGTTCAATTGCTGCCAAAATATACCATATATATATATATATATATATATATATATATATTTATTAAAGACATTTTTATTTATGTTTTAACGTTGTTATTTTATAGATACACATATAAACATAAATAAAAAATGTCTTTAATAAATAAATCATCGTAGGACCTCGTCATTTTTAACATATATATATATATATATATATATATATATATATATATATATATATATATATATATATATATATATATATATATGCACTTAATTTATGTGTACAGATTTGGAAAAGCCACCTTGGAATAAAAAGATTATAAAACAAATATAATTTAAATATCATTTTGTCACTACAAAAGCCTACAAATCAATTACTGAAAAATAGCAAAAAAGATAAATATTTTGCCAGACAAGTATAATCATCCAAAAGAAATTATTGTAATTTGTAATGATCTAAGGCAATGTGGCAGCCTTTAAAATTTGTACTAATCTTGCATTTCTTGCTTTATAAAAGAAAAAAAATTAAAATTAATTGCCATTTTATTCAGTCCAACTATTTAGCCTTGTCAATAACACTATGAATATTTGATTCTAAAATTCATATTTTAGATATGTTCAATAGAATACATATATTCACAAATAGGTGATAATTATACATTATTGAAATTTCCTGTTAAATTTCAAGAAAGTTTTTTTTTTTAAATCCTTTATTATATTCCATACTAGTATCACATATTCTACAAAAAAATAGTAATATTAAAATTGGTTTGAAATCAGTTTATTTATAAGACATGAAATTCTTAACAAATACTAATAGAAGTCATTGGGCAGAATATTGCTCAACCTAACAATCAAACAAGAAGTGTTTTTACAAACTTTGTTGAAACTCAAATCGTTTTGTTAAGTGCAAAGAATACCATTCAGAATTTTGCAAAAGAGTTAAAAAAAAAAAAAAAGATACAAAAATTACTTAAATGAGAAGGTTACTTGAAATCCTCCCTGGCCAAGATCATATTCCACAATCTTGAGAGCCTCTTAGAATTTACTGAGAGAATCTTTGAGAGGATTATTTGCATTCACCAAACTAACCAGTTGTGGTCAAGTGTAACACTCAACAATAAGATTTGAGTTTCAATAGCATATTTAATATTTAACCAACAATGACAAAAGATAAAACAAAACAACAACTCTTGTCACTCATTGTCTGAATAAACTAACAATTGTTATTAACTGGATTTGTCAGGAAGATAGTCTGACTACTTCAGCAAAAAACAGTAAGGGCAAGTTAAACTAATGAAATTAAAAAAAAAATTCTTTTTTCTTAAAGTTGATTAGATTTGTTACTTCTTTTTGCATACTTGAAAAGTAAAGTGACTATTTAAAATTTATCAGTTTTTATTACTTTGGACTTTGTTGATGTAAAACCACTTTGAATCTTACTAAATACAGAGAAAAACTTTTTTTTACCAATAGCTTCTGTTTAGTTTGAGATGTTGAAGGTTGTATTGAATCTAAGGATGATTTCCAATTTCTTTGACAAATCCACTTTTTATCACCAGTTGATCATTCATCATGAGAGAAATCACTTTAAACATTTCAAAGGTGTGGCATAGAGGGTTGCTAAACAAACTTTCCAGCTATGGAATCTCTGGAAGAGTCCTTGCAATCATCAAGTTTATCCTATTAAGTAGGTCCTTGAAATCAATGGTCAGGCTACTGAAGCCTGTGAGATCAATACAGGTATCTCACAAAACTGACTACTTGGTCCTATCTTCTTTCTGCTTTATATTAACAAACAATCTCAGATCATTAGCAAATATCTATGCAGATGATATTACAGTCTGTGGGTGCATCTTCAAACATCTAGATCTGGCAGGTGATCTCTCATCTGACCTAGCTCTAACACTTCAATGGGAGAAAAATTAGCTCTTAACTTTCAATACTACAAAAAACAAACTAGTAACATTCAAGCATTATTGAACTACCCCTGAATTCTCATCAGCCACAATGAATGGTCTCCATATATGCAAAGGAAGCAAAAATAGTATGAAAGTTCATCATGAATTCTCAGCTGTGAACTATAGTTAATACAATAAAACTTTGATTTTAAGTAAGAAATTAAAAGCACACAAAAAACTGTGTAAATTAAGTAATCTGTCATAAGACAAAAACATTTCATCATGAAGTAGTTTATAGTTTCATTTTCAAAGTATATCCTGAGGTTCAATTTATTTTGTAAATTTAATCAAAAGCATTTAAGCATATTAATATAAATAAAAAGCACCTTGAAAAGATATTGCAAGAACACATCACTTTACAAGAGAATTGATTCTCTTGTAAAGTGATGTGTTCTTGCAATATTTTTTCAAGTTCAGAAAGATCAAACCTGTTTATGACCTGTAATGATCAAACCTGTTTATGTGTAATGACTTCTGCCAGGATCAGCATTCTAACAAAAGCAATTAACATTTATGTATATTTGTATACACTATGTTGATGAATGCAAAAACAAATAAGTGAATGCATGTAATGAATGAAGTGATACATTGCATGTGTAAAAATATTTACACATAATTACAGATATTTATTTTATGAGGTCAGGAAATTAGTATGTGGTCTTTTTTAAGGTGGGCAGAGTTGAAGACATGTAGTATGTATGTTACCTGTACATATACATATGCATGTGTGCCAAAAAACATCTATAACTCAAAAGTAAAATGTACTTGGGTGTATATACACTGAAACAAGTACTGGATGTAGAATTTAAAATTATAAATAGAAACCTAAACAGGATCCAAGTAGTAAATCAATGCGTTTCTGGGTAATTTGAACTAAAAAAGATTCTGAAAATTCTAAAGTTACTCATTTCATTTTACTTTGAGGAACTTGGATGGAACTAGCAATAAAAATTGAGAGGAAGAAATTGTAATTTAAGAAAACTTGAATAATGTGTATTCCAAATAAATAATTTTAAAAATCATGACACAATCATCATCAAAAAGTAAAAGTGATAAATTACAAACCAAAAGAGTAGAAAAAATGAAAGAGCCATAGTGAAAAAAAAAGAGCCATAGTGTAAAACATGTTAAGAGAGAGAAAAAGGTGGGTAGGGGTGATAAAGAGAACTGAAATCTTGTTTATGCTGCTTTTGGATTAAATCATTTCTTTTTTTCTTTTATTTTTTAATTCCTCAGACTTGGTTATCCATTTTCACTGAATAGTATCTCTCATCTTTGAACTTCAAAATTGCTAACTTTCTAAATGTGCCATAAAAAGACAAATTGTAATCCTGCAGTGATTCCTGATTTTAAGATAAAGACACTGAATAGGCTGAAAGATAATCTCTCTACTTATCTTTTCTTCTTAGTCATTACAGAGAGAAAAGTAATGAGAAAGTCCAGGAACAAAGGAAAACCTGTAAATCTTTCATATAGACTATATAAACCTATGAGAGGAAAAATATAGAAGATTTACTGAAAGACCAAGATAAAACTGTTTGAAATATTGACCAGAGTTATAAATTTTGTGCATGGCTGATTATCTAAATTGGCAATAGTAGAAACAATGCAAGAAAGACTTCTTGATGGCAGCTATCAAAAGATTTAGGTCAAGTTGCTGAAGGTAATGCACATATGTATTCTTCTTATGTGCCGTGTACTCTCTAGATGTAGGCAATCTTGGCTCTCCACAACTTTCTGTTCCATGTGGCTCTTAATAAACTTTGTTATTTCTCCTAAAACCTATTCTTCCGTTTATTTACTCAAGCTCACTAAGTATGCTATGTTCTCTGTCCCTCTTGCCCTTTATGTGTCCCATGAATATCAGGTTTTCCAAGCCCTTCTTCTTCATTATGTGCCCCAGAAACCTCAACTGTCTCTTCATGATGTTAAGTATTAGTTTTCTTTTCATTTCCATTTTCTCTAAAATTTTCACATGATTGGTCTTTGGTATCCTCAGCATCCTTCTTTGCATATTTCTGTTGCTTCAAGTCCCTTCTTCATCTTTGAGGAGATTGTCCAGCACTCATTGCTACAGAGAAGGAGTGATATCATATAACAGTTTAGTACTCTTTTCCTTGATTCTAGCAAAGTTTTTCTAATTTTTATTCCACTGCTTACCTCTTGGAAGGCAACTTTTGCTATCCCAATGTGCCTTCAGATTTCAGTGTCATGCTTTCAATCCTCTGTTAAAACACTTTCCAGATATTTAAATTTATACACTTGTTTCATTTTAGTATCTCCAATTTGCAATTTACACTTTTGCATTGTCTTCTTGCAGTTGATGCCTACATTTGTATTAGGTTGAATAAAAAGTTTGGATTATTAACTAAATTTTCTACTTAATAAGTGAACAAATTTTTTAGTCACCCAATAACAGTAATTGTCTAGATGCACAAATACATTACCATGATCAAAAGAAAAAAAAAGATAAAATGCTTATGAAAAATAAGCTTTCTCCTGTAATAAATATTTATACTTCACAGTGTGAAAGGTAAAACTACATGGCAATAACATTTAAACAGACAATATCTTTGTCAAATGACATCCAGAAATATGAGAAAGTTGAAAGTGTTTCAGACTAGCTGATTACTATTGAGCATAGTGTAACATTAATATCAAGAAGAGAACATTTACAATTTTAAACTTTTAAAAAATGTCTATTCACTTCAAAACTCTTAAATAACCAATCATCATTTAGGAATCAATATGATATGAAATAATTTTCATAATTCTGTAGTAAATCATTATCAAAACATGTTGAAAGAGAAAAGACTTGTCATCTGTTTGTGGTTAGTTAATTTGTGGAGAAAATTGAAAAAGTCAAAATCTAAGTTCAGATTTCATAAAGTTTGCAACCTCATTTTAGTTGACTTGCTGTGGGAGTTAGTGTTCTAGTCTTGAAAAGGACTGATAGCTTCTTTAATCACAATAAGAAGTCAACAAATCCAGCCTTACATTTCAAATATTTGTTGCATGTTGGATAAATATCAACCAAACAAAAAGTTTTCAAAGAAAGTAACATAGAAGAAATGGGAAAGAAAGAGAAAAAAGGAATGAAGATTTTCATTTCTGAAAGATTAAAAAGAAATCATATTCTTTAATATAATTGGTAGGAAGACATTTCAAAAGTAAACTTTTTAAGACAAAGATTTTGTTTTTAAGACTATATTTCTGTAGTAAATAGATTTGGTTTAACAAATATACAGTGAAAGCCTTTTTGTCATAATCATAATATAAAATTTCTGATAATATTAAGAAAAATATAAAATTTATAAGGAATAATTTTCACCCATTTAAATTTTTACAATGAACTGTTCTATAGAGGGAAAGTTCAAATATTAAAATGAACAACAAAAAAAATTTTCACAGTTAATAACTCAAACACAAACAAATATCCAATTGAAGTCCCAATATTTAGATGCTCAACACTGAAAGAAACAAAAAAAAAATGTTTCTCTAATATCATTTTGTCCTGCCTTTGATCTAACCACATATTTCTTGGACATATTTCTTACCAACAAGCATATCTTTCTTCCATTACTCTATTTCTCTGAAGACATCAATTTTATATCAAATGCAGAAATCTATTTTTGAACCAATGAAGTTTCAGATTATATGACTAAGCAAACTCCTTATTTAGGAATTTAAAAGTTTTTAGTTAACATTTTTTGCATACATATTGGTGAGTACATAAGTAAATAAAATGTCCATCAATTCAAGTAGCCTAGTCTATAATAAAAAAAAATGTATATTAAATATAATGGATACATTGTAAGTGGAAATGTGAACATTACATTATTGCAGTTGCATAAAATAATGACAACAGCAGTTTTAAATAATCAATAAACATTAATATAACAATAGCATATTAAAAAGTCTCCAAACATTACATACAAATTTTATCAAGTTATAATCATTTAAATAGGATCTAACTTTTGCGCACATCTTTATCATTATTTTTATGTTCATGAATTCATTATCTATGTTTTAGATTGTTATAAAATAAAATAAGACATATCTCAGCTGATTTGCAGGCAAATAAACTAACATACTCAAGAGCAAGAGCCGGATGTGAACGGAACAAGGCCCCGTCACAAAATGACCATTATCGTCGTTTACGCATATTCCTGACGCACGAGTTCCAGTCGAAAAATAAAATAATATTTTAAAGTGTTTCTATTTTTCAACCAATAAAAATGCTTCCCTCCTAATTATATTCACGTCGTTTTTCGAGCCTGTTAAGCCATAAAAAACGCCATAAAAAGGGTCACACAGTGAAGTACAACGGCAGTCAACAGGAGGCCAGGGAAGAGATCAGTCACGGTCGGTCTGAGCAGCCAGTAGCAGTCAGCAGCAGTAGCGTCGCGCCAACCAGCGAGAACTACTATGAGAGATCAACCCAGGTAAGCAGCCGGCTTATGAACTATACCACAAGGTAGCTGTCCCAAACCCACACATTCCTATTGAAATAAACCACGTAAATCTATTTCTGCTGTTGTCGTATTTCCTTCTTGCAACCATACGCTTGTCTATAACAGATACAATGTGTTTTTAAATACAAACTAAGTGTTTTAGAGGTAGGATAAAAATATCCCAACAGAAAATAACAACTAGTTATTAACAGATATTTTTTAGGATTGTGTATATATATATCCTATTAGGATTAAAAGGATCAAAAATATATAACAAGACTTACATTGGAACAATAAAACTTTTGCTAAAATTGTTTTGGAAATTGTATGTATTATATTTTATAGTATAAAATGAAGTTTAGCAACATTACTAGTATTTACCAAAGTGTGTATACATTTTGGTAGCCATCTTGTATATAAACACAATTTATCTCTCTCTCTCACACACACACACACACACACACACACAAAAAGATAGTTTTGAAAGAAAAATGCCTTCTATTTTATTATAGTTATTAGCCCATGACATATGTTGCTTGGTATGATAGTAGAGGTTGAACCATCCCACCAATAACAAATAATTTTTCTTCTTGCCTTAGAAAAAATTTGGCAAAATAGCATTTCACATGAAAATGTGAATGAAGTAAAAATGCGCCATTAAAAATTGCACCCACTGATATTCAACAACACCTATTGAATATTTATAGAAATCAAACAGTGAATGTGAGTATAAGTATATAGTGGATAATGCATTTTAGCCTTCCTGATAGAAAAAAATGTGTTCAATTTTGTTCTGGAATTCAAAGCAATAATATTAAAAAAAAAAAGTAAATATAAATATGAATAACAACATTTTGATGTTTACATATTTTACAAAGAAACTAAACTAAAATTTATCAATGAAAATGTAGGAAAATACAGAAATTTATTTTAAATATTATTCAATGTTATAAAATCTGATTATGACTTTCAGTAGAAGTTGTGAAGAGCAGTATCATGGTCCCAAAATGTAAAAACATTGATATCTCAACTAGTCATGTTAATATAAATATGATTGGTTGGCGATCACAGATATTAGAGCAGATAAGTTTTAGCATTGTGCAGGTATTACCAGAATTATCCACTGGAAATACGCTAACCATAGCTTCTAGGTAATGATGAAGTTTGTTGAAGCAATGAATTTATTCATTGCTGTATTCTTATATGGGTCTTGAATGATTCAGCACCAACAACACAAATTACAAATTGTGATCATATACCTCATATACCTAAATTGTAAATCATAGACTGGAATGAAAATTGCATGGGTTTCAAAATATTAATTACTAAGTATTGAATTTTTTTTATTTTAACAAAATCCTATTATGGTTCAATCCTTATCCCAGCAAGATTGCAAATGTAATTCTTGATCAAATCTTTAAAAACTAGATGTCTACTAACATTACACCATTAGATGTTGCTGTATATATATGCTGATTGTGTTTTTAAAGAAGAGGAAGCATAACAATGACCAGTACAATTATATTATTAATAATGGGAATCTGTAAAATGCAACAAACATTTGTAATAGTAGAGATATTAATGGTTGTAGCAAAAATTAATTAACAAGGAAGAAACAGTACAGTAATGATTGCTCAGCCCATCATCAACCTTCTATTCCTCACCTTCATTTATTGATAGTTCAAAAATTTTACAATAGAACTTCTGTAATGTGACTGAGTCTTCTCATACAAAAAATACTAATCAAAATTTCTAGAGACCAATAACTGAAAAGGAATAATTTTAATCAAGAAAATTCCAATAAAAAGAAGCATTAAGTTCAACATCTTCCATGTTGTTTCACAATGCCAGAAAATAACTTCTTTAATGTAATTTTTATGCTGCTGTCAGTAATGGCCTGTATAATTATTTCCTAACAATTTTATACAATTGTGCTTTATTTAAATTTGGGTGAACAATTATCTGCATTTGTTTTTTAATTTTAATTATCATTATAATTATATATTTGCAATATTATTTTCAGTTAATAAGTTTTGATTAATCCAATGTAATATTAAAGCTAGTTTTTATACACTCATTTAAAAAAAATGGTATTTTTGTTATCTCACAAAAAAAAATGAGTTTGGAGTTTTATGCCAAGTTTAAAATATATGTACATATTTTTTGTTTCCTATGTAAAACCAAAAGAAGATGAAGTGAAATGAGAAGTTTAGTATCCCAAATAAACAGGATTAATTAGAGAAGTATTATAGTATAATAATGACTAAATATATCCAAATAAAAAAGATAAATCCAAATAGAAAAAAGTGAATAATTCTGGAATAAAAGTAAAAATACAAAAAAAGAAATTACAACTTACCTCTCTTGCATGATACTTGCCACATCCTTGGCAAACTCAGCACCTTGTTTCACAATTTTTCGTAACTCCTCAAACCCATTCACCCCCTAAAAGAAAGAAAAAAAAATGTTTCACATACATGTTATCCTGGCATTTAAGAAAAAGTAGAGAAAAACTGCAAGATATATATATATATATATATATATGTGTGTGTGTGTGTGTGTGTGCATGTTAAAAAATCATTTTTCTTTTTGTATATATATATATATATATGTGTGTGTGTGTGTGTATAAAAATTCATTTTTCCTTTTGTATATATATATATATGTGTGTGTGTGTGTATAAAAATTCATTTTCCTTTTTGTATATATATATATATATATATATATGTGTGTGTGTGTAAAAAATTCATTTTTCCTTTTGCATATATATATATATATATATATATATATATATATATATACACACAAAAAAAAAATGGTGTAACAACAAATGTATTCAAATCATGTAAAAGCAAAATTACCCATTTGTTAGATTAAGCTTTGAACCATTGTATCTTAGAAATGATCAAAATATCTTACTGGAATTTTGTTAGGTTTTTATCATCCTTGTATATTTTTTTACAGCAAAATTCTCTATACTGGTAGACATTAATTTCAGTTTTGGAAAAAAGAATATATATTGAAACACATACACCCACTAAATATGAGAATTATAGCAATGAGAAAGATATGTGTGCATGGATAGTAAACACTTCACAGAAGTCACAACTACATAGACAGAATTGCTGGGAAGCAATACTAAATACTAGGTAGCGCAATACAGGTACTCTGATCCTTGGTAAAAGTACTGTCTTGTCATTTTTTATAGGTACAATGCTAGTAGAAGAATAATATTATATGAATAATAAAAGATTTAATAAAAATACTAAAAACATTTTGCCTTTTTTTTTCTTTTGTCATATACTTTTCTTTTTTTGAGTAATCTTGTTTTATAAAGAAATAAAATCATTTTGTAATATCAGAAGAAAAAAAATCAATTATATTGAAAAATTCAATAGAAGGGAAAATGTTCAAATTATGACTATAAAACCTGACACAATGAAAAGTAAAAAAAAAAATTATAAAAACAAACACAAGATAAAAATATCTTAAACATTTTCTTCATTGATTTTATTAACAGCAATATTTATCACACATGCATGGATAATAAAAATGGAAGAAATAAAATCTAATTGAATGGAATGATTGGAATAAGTAGAATGAATAGACTATATCATTTAGATTAATGAAGATTATAAGATTAAAGAATATGAGTGAGTAGATTTAAACATGAATAGATGTAATATTTATTGAATAGTATAAGTAGAATATATTGAGCATATCAGAATATAATGGAATATGTGAGTGAAATAATGAAAATTAAAGAATAAATACAGTAGAAAATTGATTTGAAAAAATCCATGAATTAGAGAGAATGCAATGAATAGAACAGAAATCAGTTGATAAAACTGAGTGCTACAGAATAAAGTTAAAAGAACAATTTCATTATAAAAAGATACAAGAAAGAAATATACTTTTACTTAGAAGAAGTAATTTTTTATTCTAACAAAAATAAAACTATAAACGGATTCACAATAGAAAGAATGAAATTAAATGTCTTCATAGGCTGAATTCCAAAACTATTTGGAATTATAAAATATTTTCTGTTTCTAATCTCACAAAAGTATTCACTAATATTTCAAATTTATTTTATTAACAAAAATGTCAAATTGTGAATAAATCTCTCATATTCTATTTTTTTATCCATATTTTTTAGATTAGTCTTGTTTTATAGTCATTTGGCTCACATGTTCTTTATATATGTAAAATGAGAGAATCTTTAAATTCTCTTTTATATTTATGAAGTATTCACAATGTAACTAAACCTTTTTTAGATAATGCTCTGTATAGCAAAAGTCAAAATATCCTTTGTTTTTATTGAATAATGGATTGTCTTATTCCTACTTTCCCATTCTCTTTTCAGTTGTCCATCATTCTAAACACACACATATGAAACAAGAATATACATATATTGTTTATATATTAGATTAATACTCAACATTATTTGTCAGATATTTTATCTGCAGCTGGTAATGTTGTCTATTCTGCATAAACACTATTATAAAATGATGATAAAGTGTGTCATGGGCATTTTAGAAAATTACAGTATCATCAAAGTATTCATTGTGATGTGTATCAAGAACTAATAGTAGTATTCTTTCATTACAGTTTTTTTTCCAATAAATTTTTTAAACATGAAAAAATTATGCAACCTTGTAGAACGCTTGAAAGACTTTGATATGTTTCTAAGATACTAGCAGCATTCACCTCCTCAATTTTATTGGCATTCTTTTGGTGCCAATGCTTATGTGGCATTGTATCCTTAAATTGTGAAGAAATTCTTGGCAATCATAAGAGACTGGCAATTACCAACAAGGATGAAGAAAGAGGGAAATGCACAGTCAACATCTCAGTAGCTAGGTAAACCCAAGAGCTGTGAGGGTTGGGGTTATTTGGGGAGAAAGAGTAGAAAAGAGAGAAAGAAAATTGGTGAGAATAGCAGAAGGGAAAATTAAAAAAGGGAGAAAACAAGATTTTAGAATTAAATGAAGATATAATAAATCAAATAATAATAAATAGTATGACAATATGAGTACATATATGAATAAATGTATAGAGGTTGGGAAGGATAATAATCAAGAAAGAAAGAGAGATAGTTGTAAGAACCCCCTCTTAAAAAAAGCAATAAAGGAGAAAGAAAGATGGTAATATTTTTAGGAAAGAAGATACTTAAAGAAAGAGGCTTTTAAGTTGGTGAAGTCCATATTTTCTATTAATATATGTAGAGTATATTTAATGAAAATTAGGATTCTTTAACAAATCAAGACAGTAAAAAACAAGCTTAGGCTAGTAAACACACATTTCAAAAAAAAATTATAGTTAAACTAATTAAATTAGTTTAAACACCAAACAGATAACATTTTGGTTGAAATATTAATAGGAAATTATAGAACATATACCCTACCGCTTTCTCTCTCCATATGTGTGTGTGTGTATATATATATATATATATATATATATATAATGTAAAAGGACAATATAAATAAAGACAAAGGGAAACTTATCTTAGCTGGCATGTTTCATCCTCTGAGGAACTTTATCAAGACAAATGCAAGGATTTTATTTTGTAACATTTTTTTTGCTCATAAATATTTATCAGGTTAGCTGAAAAGTCAGGCAAGCTATGAAGTGATACAATTCAATGTATAATAAACAAAAGTGATTAGCTGATGTTTTTGAAATTACTATCAAATTAGTATTTAAATTAATTTAGTTTGGGATTAATTTATGTATGATATAATTTGAATAACATGAGGTTATGGATTTAACCATTTTCTTTCAATTTTTGTAGTCAGTTCTCTTGGCTTGGGAAAGTAGTAATTCTTTCAGGAATGAAGATATTGGAAATAATCCAGGGCACAAATTTATATCTTGCTAACATTCGATTGCAGCACTCTCAAGAATTTTCCTTCTAAGTAAGTTAGTTTCTCTTTTGATAAGTGTGGTATTCTTGAGATCAAAGTTGTGGTTGGATTTATTTCTATGTAGAACTAATTCATTTGATAAACTTTTGTGTTCATAGATAATTTTTTTTTAATTTCTGCAAGTTTCCCCAATGTATTGTGATGAACAGTTCTGGCAATTTATTTTATATATACCTGCTTCAGAATTATTATTTTTATAGGTATTTTTGGTTCTAATCATATCCATAATAGTTTTGGATATGGTTGTAATTATTTTTGTTATTTGTAAAACATGTAAAATAGGTACCTCCACTAATTCATGAATGATAGATGAGGTTTAAAATGAATTTTTAAAAATGAAAAAGCTTTCTTGAAGCTTTAATTTTAGCTTTAATTGAAAGCTAAAGGATTAACTTTACTATTTCCAGTAAACAAAATACTCTGTGGTGTATTTCAAACAGAAATTATATAGATTGGAATCAATTTTTTTTCCAGTAAAATTGATGAAATCAGCTATTTTGACACCTTTGTAAACAAAAGTTAATTTTCGGTTTTAAAAATCTTGCAAAAATAAAATATATATTTCTGAAATGTTATCTGAGAAAAATAGGAAAATTTTAAGCTAAATTAATCTGATTTGATAGTTATAGCATAAAATGTTGTATACAAGCATTAACAATGGGGTCTTGTTTTATTGACATGTTAATCAATTTATTGACAGTTAAGTATGGTGGAACAGAATTGCTAGCAGCCGATAAAGGGTAAGTGGGGGAGGGACAACCCTTAAGACACGTGACCTTTTAATGATAATGTCAGATATGAACATCCGTACTTACAAATTCTGCAAGTTTATACACATACAAAAACAAATCAAAATTCTTTTTAAAAATATTTGGGGGTATCAGATTGTAATAAGCTTTACAATATATGATTAGTAAATATAATTTTACTTAATAACATTATTTCTTAAGTGTTACACCCTTAAAACAAGAATTTTAAAAGATTTCAAAAACTTTATAAATTATTCAATTTAAAATTGTAAAAAAATGAAAACAAATCTTGTAAAAATTCATTTTTCACTGAAAATTTTTTTTTCTTCAGACAATTTTGTTTTTAATATATATTATTCAAAAAAATCAATTAAAAGCTTCTCTAATTAAATAATGTCTTAGTTTTATTGTGTTTTTTAATTCAGAACAGATTTTTGGTAAGTCTGATTTTGCAAAAAAAAAAATTGGTAGATTCTACAAAGAATAGTGCTTTTAACTAATATAGTCACTAAAAATTATCACATTAAATTTCTCAAGTTTTCATAAAATTAAGTGTTTATTGTGAGACCGGAAACTACCTACACAATAGACTCTTCCAGGCCTATATTAAGTAGGTGACATAGCACTCTAGAGTGTGACACACAGTGACATACAGAGAGACAGTGAGAGCCGCGTACGACTACCAGTATTGGACACTAACATATAGTAAGCTCCGCTTACACTATCTCTGTAACCTGTTGTAAATATATCTTTCTTACATCTAATCCGTGTTCCGTGTTTTCCTTCTGTGGTCCCAATTTTGGCCCCACATCAGTGTTGTGGCCTGTTTAGGGGCCAGAAAGAAAGACACAGAAGATGAAGGTCGGTTGAAAAAAGTATATTGAAAATATATACAAAACAATAGTGTTAGTACTAAGTAGATTAGCACTGCGTCTACTACTCCACTCCACTTCCCACTCTGCGCTCCCGTCCGACTATCGCAGTTTGTATTTATGAGAGAAAGAAGAGTTCATTATACTGTAAGAGGGTTTACCACAACACCCCCCTCCTAAAATCTTAACACTGCAGGAGTCTGAAGAAATAAATTTTTTTTTTTCACATGTACCTGTAAAAAGAAAGTTTACCAACTGTTTAGTGGTTTTCCTCTGCCTGACTTGTTTTACATTATCGAAAAAAAAAACAAGTGTTTCTTTTTTAAATCTGGCTTGAAATTTAAAACTTGGCTGATTTGTTTTGCCAAGTTCAACACTTTTGCGCACTTTTGTTTGTGGTTTCAATATCTTTTACGTTTAGGATTAACCACCATCAAATCAGTTGCTTTTCTTTTTCCCTTGGAACAGCACCTTTCTGGAGCCACTAGAGGGGTCTGAATATCAAAGGTGTCATAAATGATGTCCATCACAGTCTCCTCAGGGAGCCCATTATCAATCTCACCCATTAGGCGTTTCCTGATATACCTTTTATGAATAAATTTCAGACCCTTAATCACATATATCATGTTACCAACTCTTTTCTCTATTGTACCCATCTCCCTAAAAGATTTGTTATCTTTATAAGTTTTGAAAAAAACTTTTTCTCCTGGGATGTATCATTTTGTAGGTACGATGTTAGCTCTTTCTGGCTTTGTCTGTTTTGGTAGTAGTTTGTCAAAAACAGATTGTATCTGACGTGCAAACATCACCTCGGCAGGAGATTGCGAAGCTGGTGTTTTTCATTAGGCGTAATCCTGTTGACTTGAAGGAACTGTTGAAGGGCTTTTTCAGTCGGTGTACCCATAGCTTTTTTCAGAGCTCTCTTCAAGGCATCTACAAATCTCTCTGCCTGTCCATTTGACCTAGGATGATATGGAGCGGTGGTAATGTGATTGACCTGATACGCTTTACAGAAGTTACTAAATTCTGCTGACGTGAACTGACTTCCATTATCGGACACTAAGGTGTCCACTACCCGAATCTAGCAAACAGTTCATGAAGAAATTTTATTGTGATTTCAGTAGTTGGTTTTTTACATACATGTACTTCGGGCCACTTTGAAAAACTGTCGACTACAATGAGGTAGTAGTATCCTTCTATAGGGCCCGTGAAGTCAACATGGATTCTAGACCACGGTAGGTCCGTTTTTGGCCAGGGACTAAATTTAACAGGAGGTGCCTTTGCTGCCAAGGCACAGCCTTTACATGATTTGACAATGTTTTCTATGTCTTTGTCCATGTTTTGCCAATAGACATAGCTACGCATCAAGCTTTTCATTCTAGTACTCCCTGGATGGCCAGTGTGAAAATCCCTCAGAATACCCTTCTGGAGTGTTGACGGAATCACAATGTTCCCTTTTAACACGTCGCATATCGAGAAAATGTCCATAGTTCGATGGTCCTTTTCAAAAATTTTCACTTTTGTATTCTTGATAAACTCATCGTGGAGAGCCTCTTGTTTAATATGTTCAAGCGTCACTGGAAGTTCCCTTACTGTATTACAAAGGGTCATTTTTAATTCTCCTTCAGATTGAAGCGAAGCAAGTACTGTATCTTCCAGTGGTTCTTTGTACTTGGGAATCAGTCTCATAACCCATCCGCATAGCCGAATTTTGTTGATGACACATACTCCATTTTGAAATTGTAAGGTAGTACTCCATCTCTGTAGTCTGTTTGCTGTGTGCATAGGTAGAACTTTCTTTGAGCCAAAAATGGCTTGTGTTCTGTCTGTAGAGTAAAATGTTGACCATAAATATTGCGGTGGAACTTTGTGACTGTGAATAATTCCAAGCGCCTCTTTCTCAATCTGCGAATAATAATTTTTCCCCGCAAGAAGCAAAGCACTCGATGCATGAGCTATTGGTTTTACTGTTCCATCAGTCATTTTATGAAGAATGCATGCCCCTATGCCATACGGACTAGCGACACTGGCAACAATAATTTCCAAGTTCGGGTCATAGTGTAAGGAATAAGTCTGACGTCAGTATTTTCTTTATTTTTTCGAATGCCTCCTGGCATTCTGCTATCCAAATCCAGGGCTTGTCTTTCTTTAATAGTTCATTAAGGGGGGCACGCAGATCATGCATATTTGGTATGAATGCCCGGTAATAATTTGCTAGTCCAAGGAAGCTCTGCAATGAAACAATGTTATTT
Source organism: Acanthosepion pharaonis (assembly GCA_903632075.3). NCBI lineage: Eukaryota > Metazoa > Mollusca > Cephalopoda > Sepiida > Sepiidae > Acanthosepion > Acanthosepion pharaonis. The sequence goes on from CAHIKZ030002456.1 coordinate 94,228, forward strand.
GGCGCTGGCATATCTTTAGTCGCAGCAACCCGTTCAGGATTTGGTCTTCTGCCATCCTTATCAATTATGTGTCCTAGGTATTTGATTTTTTCCATGAATAAATTACATTTGGTCTCTTTAAGTTTGAAACCGTAGTCTTGAATCTTGGTGAAAACTTTGTGGATATGATCCTTATGTTTGACTACATTTTGACTTTTTATCAGGATGTCATTTAAATAAGCTACTGTGAAGTCAAGACCGCTCAGCATAGTATCCATGACTTGCTGAAAGATTGCTGGCGCGATTTTGACCCCAAACAGTAAACGTTTGAATTTATATAATCCGTGGTGCATATTTATACACAATAGTTTCAGACTCACCTCTTCAACCGGAATTTGCAAGTAAGTGTCACTAAGGTCAATTTTCAAAAAAATTTTCCCCATTCAGCTTTGCAAAAATGTCTTCTGGGCCAGGAAGAGGATAATGATAATCCTTCAGAACAGCATTTAATCCTGTCGAAAAATCAGCACAAACATGTATGTCTTTCAACTTTTTTTTACATAAATTGCTGGTGTGGCCCATTCGCTGTACTCTACCTTAGATAGGACAACAGTTTTTCTAATCTGTCAAGTTCCTCGTTAATTTGTTCCAATGAGGCAAAAGATACATTTCATTTCTTTTTGAACACTGGCTGGACATTGTCTTGTAGTTTTTTGCCATCATCTTGGTACACCTGCCTAACCCACCAGAAAAAAAATTCTGGATTGGCTTCCTTCAGTTCTTTTTTTTTTCAGTTTTTCAGCTTGGCATTCCAATTTTCAATTTTTTCAGTGAGAATTTTGGCAAGTCCCAAAGCTGGAATTGTCATATGCCAAATAGGTTTTAGTATTTTTTCAAATAATTTTTTTTATAGTCTTTTGAAATTTATTTGTAATCAATTCTTCCTCGAATTTAATTTTTTTTTCCTGTTATGATCTTGCTAGATTTTATCATGGTTGGCTTACCCAATCTTTTCCATGTTTGCAAGTTTATTATAGAACCTGAATCTAGTTGAAATTCTACATTTTTGTTTAACATTTTTTATATGCACGAATTTCCTGATATTAGCACCATCTAGTTCATCCAACCTTGTATTTTTTATGCAGCTATTGGTTTTATTTTTAGATCGGCAATGTGAACTTTTGTGTCGACTCGGTTACAAATGTAACATTTTTTATTCCGGAATATACAATCTTTGTACCAATGTAGGGCCCCACATCTATAGCATGGGTTAGGGGGCAACTTATTTTTTTTTTTCTTTGTTTCAGTTTTAGGAGACTTTGTTTGTTTCTGTTTGTAGCATACTTTTTTGACATGAACAATACCAGATTCTTCAATATTTTTAGAATCCTGCTTTAAACTGACATACCTCTGACATTCTTCAGTAATCTGCTGTAGAGTTTCGGCTTATTCTCTAATTTGTCTAGTATTCTTTGCCTAATTTCTGCATCTTTTGGTGAAACTAATCCTTGCACGAATATCAAGCATTTGAAGTTATTCACACTTAGCTCCATCAGTCTAAAATCATTGCAGTGCTTGTTTACAATTGATGCAAAAGTGGTGTAGTCTTCCCATTCTTTCCTAGTTAGATTAAAACATTTCCATCTCTTATGGAAAAAGATGTCTTTGGGCTGAAGAGCTCCGTTAGTAATTCTACTGCTTCGGTGAATGTCAATTCATTAGTCTTATGGGGCAGAATGTAGTTAATGAATTTTGTGTGCTCAGATGTGCCAAGTTTCCTCAGAAGAAGACATACTTTTTTCAAGTCACTCCAATTCGCACAATCTGATGTATACAAGTCCTCATACCTCCTAAAGTATGACGCAAAGGTTATGTCTTCCTCAGGATTGTATGAAAAATTCTCTATCGCACTCCAAATGGTGTTTTGCGAAAAAGAAAATTCGTTTTCAATGGGATTACTACGGTTTGTCAATTCTAACACTTGCTTTTGAAATTCAAGCTGTCTCTCTTGATTTTCCTTTTGGGTTTGCAGTAATACATTTTCCATTTTTTCCTGTAGAGAGAGCAATTGTTTTTGCCACTTCTCTTCCATTCTTTCTTGTAGTTGTAATTGCTGTGCATTCTGGTATTTTACAAGTTCTAATAAAATACTTTTGAAATCCTCCATGATAAGTGTGTCTTTTACAAAAAAAAATTTTCAGATTTTCCAGTTATTTTGAGAGTTCTTTTAATCACCGGTGGTCCACTGGTAACAAAATCCTTTTGAAATCTTCATCACCAAGTTTGTTGTTTGGACATGGAAGATGAAGGTCCGTTGAAAAAGCATATTGAAGATATTTGAGTTAGTACTAAGAAGATTAGTTTTTTTTTCTTTGCTGGTAGAGTTCAGATATGTGAAGTGATCTGTGACTTCAAGCACTACATCATCAATGCTGATTGATAGAGATACAAAAACATTTTTTATGCTAGTCAGTTTGAATTCCTTACACTTACAGGCATGTTTAAACTGACTCAGTTGTTAGAGGTCTTGTTTGGTGTATGTGGTCAGAGCTGCATTAACATTTCTCTGATAAGGATTGTGCACACCTTGGTGTCTGCCTTCAGCCAGGCTAAATTGAATAGTTTACCAATGTGTGTAAGAAGAGTCAAGATTTAACACTAAACTTGATATATTTAACCTTTTAAAAAAGGACTATTCTCTTACATTTGTTGATTTTTCTCCTTTTTCTATATAAAGAAAATTGATGAAAAATGTGATAAAACTACCTAAGAACATGTATCATTTCACTTTGTCTGCACAATGGTGGCTACACAGTGTTACATGGCATCTATAAGATGCAGGTGTCATTGTGTAGGTATATCTATCCAGCCACATTCTAGCACTGTCCATAACTGACCGGTAGTTACAAACACATAATATTGTCCTCATTTCATTGCAAAAAAAAAAAAAAAAATAATAATAATAATAATCAAGATTTTTCAATATATATCAAAAGTTAAATTCATATTCTTAATGGATAAAAATTTGCAAAATGTATTTTCCTTCTTTTACATGAATATAATTTATTTTCTACAAATAGTCATATAAGTGATAATGTCTAAAGAAAAAAGAAAAAAAAAAGAAGAAAAATATTTAAAACAATTAACATAGATAATTTACACACTCTCATCTAGTAATGAACATGCCACCTGATGTCTATGACTAAATTGATATTCAATGAATAAAATGCTAGTATTGTATCTCTTCCTTCACTCAGATTTTGTGGATGACATTGCCGTCTTAAATTTGGCTTCCTTAAAAGAGATAAATTTATGAAGAGGTGGTCAACTGCTTCCCAAAATCTTACCAAATATCAGAATTAAAAAAAATGATTGGTCAGACTGAGAACTTTTCAGTACTCTTGTATAGTATGGAATAAAGAAAAAAGGAAAATAAGTTAGGCAGACCTGATTAATTTGCACATTTCTATTCTAAGCTTGGTAGATACCATTCACCCAATTAAATGGAAAATACAATATGCAAACAATTCTGAAGCTTTTTGGACAATTCTCTTTGAACAACTAAAAGAATATCACCTTGTGTATGATGATGTATGATTTTGAATTCTCAGTCATATGCAGGTAGTGTGTAAATTTTTTTCTAGATTTTGCATCATCATTTATAATAACACAATGTAAAAACATTTAAATTTCATGAAAAGGTTTGTCTCTAGATATTTGATTTCTTTTTATTTTATATTATTTCCATTTATTAAGATTTTTTCTTTCAATTATTCTTCAAATTTGAAATTGTTGATATATTAAGGTTTGCTGTGAGTTCTTGAACTAAGGTTTTTGCATCATTTTCCACTACAGCTATTAACGCTTTATCATTGCTTCAATTTCCTTTTTTATGACTGAAATGCAACCTCATTTATTCACTTAAAACATTGTCCCCAAATTAAAGTTGTCACCAACTTAAAAAATATTTATGGCATAACAAGCATAAAAGGTAAAATTTATGAGCTGAGAGACATTCTATAGTTGCTTAAAAAGATATGATCAAATATTAACAATAAAGTAAAGCTTGCTGAAAACAAAATTATATATATATATATATATATATATATATATATATATATATATCAATTAACATTATACATTATGTATCTGTTTATGTATATTTTTGTTAGAAACACTGGATACATGTAATAATTTAATGTCATTTAAGGTCAGTTAATACATGTTTCTAAATAAATAGTTTTTTATGTAATTATTTGTTTGAAGTGTTAAAATAAAGCTAAAAATTGTACTATTATTTTAAATACATTATTAATGTACCTCAAATTTCATCAAATTCAGAAACCAGACATATTTTTATCAACACTAAAAAGAGAATAGCTTACAATGGCTAAAATCCAATAAAAATCCTCTCAGATGGCAGTTCTGTATTAGTAACTAGTTAGATGACAAAAAATTTCTTCAATTGTTCAACAGAAAATGACCAACAATACACTTCAAAGCATATAGTTTTCTCACAAGAAATTCATTTTTGTAATGACTCCTAAATAGTCATTCAAAAAACGTTCAATACAAGTTAGAAATTTTTTCCATTGCTTGTAAAAGAAGTTTTATTTTTTTCCATCATAACATAATTTACAAAAGAACTTTTGGCAATTCTCTCCAAATAAAATTTCTATGTCAGTTACTTTATTTTTGGAAGATTTTAAATGTTCAGTTAATTTAAGTTTTTATTATTTTCTAAACATTTTCGAGTGGTCATATTTTGGAGAAGTATATCGGCATCTGATTCTGCATTTTTCCATGTATCCTTTCCCTAAACATGCCTCTTTACTCTTGTTCAAGAACTCTCCGAAAGGTTTACATCAATTTCCTCTACAAGCATTAAAAAAATAAAATGTGAAGCACAAAAATACAGTTGTAGTGGAAGTGTAGTAATTTCAAATATTTTTCCAGAAGGATAGAAGGCAGTCATGCACATTTTGTGTATTTTAAATCTTGCAGAAAATCATTATAAGCAAATAGTAAAAAAGCTGGTAATCATTTCACTATAAAGAAGTTCCACAAATTGTTTTATGACTGGTACTTCCCATTAACAAATCACATGCTTCTATTTGTGATCTTTATCTTTAAAAAGAAAATCAAAAGATACAATTTTGTAGGAATTACCAATAAGAATGCAGAGTGACAGTTTGGAATGCAATTAGAGTGACGTCAGTTACTTATTCAATAATTAATGAAGTTACTAAACACATTGCAAGAAGTCAATGACGATGTCTAAGAATTATAGCTGAACAAAGCATTTGATGGTCTGATACAATAGAACTCATGGAACAATAAGGAAAAAATCAAATGAAAGAAAATAACAAATGGAGTTTGAGAAATAAAATAATTGTCAAAGGGCGAAGATTTATGTACATAAATGTCATGAACCAAAACTTCCCTGATGAAAAAACAAAATATATTTTGTTGACCCAATGCAAGGGTTTTACTGAGAGGTAATGAATTACCAATAGTTAAACAATGAAAACATTGATAAATCAATAAATAACACTAATTATCAATTTACATTATTTTATTGTCCTCATTTTTGTTATTGTTATCACTTTGTAGGTACTACACTTGTCATTGAGTTCAAGTACACACTACCCATACCAGGAATTGAACTCACATTTACCAAATATTTGAATCAACGCTTTAATCCACAAAGATATTCTCCCATACTATGGGGTAAGCAATAACTGAGTAGTACTAAATAAGAACTAGACAAGATTTCCCTAGACCTGAGCAATAGAACATGGACAATCTACTCCCGTGGAAAATAAAGGGTTCTATTCAAAATTCCCTGTAGGTTAGCTGAATCAACATGCACCTGATGAAGGTCAGAAAGCACAATGGTTGAATGTGATAACAACAATAAAGATGAGGAAATTGATGAATTCATTAGCATAAACAAAATATCGTTAGGTTAGAAAAAATATATGTATGAAATGGATGCTAATATTTATTCATCATACTGCAATGCTTTAAGAATAAGAGAGATTTTGAACTCCATAAAAAGATGATCATACTCATTATGAATTTGTTTCTATCATTATAAACTATCACTAGCTTATCCAAACAACAAATCCATTGATTCAAGTTGATTAAAAACAAAAAACCTACAAGGTTACTACATTAGTCTTAATTACTCCTCATAGAGCAAATAGCTTAGAGTACTTTTGTACTTTTAATATATATGAACATGTCACCTGATGTGAATCAAAATGTTCACTGATTAAAAAACAGATAAGGATAATTGCTCAACTAATTTTAGCAAAGTTAATTACAAAATTCCCCACATGGTTTTAAGTAGATTGCCATAATTTTCTCTTGTAACACCATTAATCATATGTTGAATTTAAGAGGAGATTATCTGGACAGAAGCAAAAGAGGAAATAATTTTATGAGCTGTGATTTCCTATTTGTATCGCCTTGTGAGGCAGATTTGGCACAGAATTTTAGCTTGTGATCAAAGAAACAAAATTAAAATATTGCTTTGAAATTTGTTTTCGAGCTTTTAATTTTTTGTTCAATGACAAAATCAAACATTTTCTTACATGTTATCAGCAAATCTCAAAAGCTTTCAAATTTAACAATCAGTTGAACAAAATCAAGATTTTCTTTTTGAGATTTCACAGTGTATATTTAAATGACCTTATTTGCTATATATTACATACACTTTTTCTAAAATTACTTGTTGCCCTATGGAAATTTCATATTGTATCTCTGTCAGACACAAAGTAATTTGTATATTTTAATGGAGAAAAATAGTTTGAAAAATGAGCATATTTTCTTGTAGACATAAATCCACCTTTTCTTCCCTCCACTATGGCTTAAATAACAGAGTAGAGTAGGCACTCTAGCCTTGAGTAGCAACCTGTCTAAGAGAAGGGCTATTTTGCATTCAAAATTCTAAAGACAACAGGAAATCACTCCACCCTTTCACAAAAGTCATTCACAGATAATAAAGATACAGGATCAGTGGAGAGTCATGATTACCTTCATCCACATAAAAATAAAATTTAGAAATAAGAGTTCAAGAATATAATCAGCAAAGAGCAAGTTAATCTGAAAATCTAACAGGTATTTCTAATGAAACTCAATGCATACTACTATTCACTTCTTGAAATAAGGAGAAACAGGTTAAGATGTAAAATCAAAGTAAGAATAAGTAAACATTAGCAGAGACTTTATACTTAAGCATGTCACATTAAACATTTTTTATTAATGACATTTCAGTGATTTCATTTAGATCAATGTCAAATCTCAGAAAGGATTGCTAGTCTATGGACAAACAATTTCATTTTTGCTGATAACTGATGAAGAAACTCGTATTAAGACATCATTTAAATAAAAATTGAAAATTGTCTGATATATCATTTCTATATTTAGAAACAATTTCAATATTGTATGGTATTTGATATAGCAATTACAGAAAAACTGAATAAAAAATAACTATTTGATGGAATATTCTTATGTTTACTGCATTTCAGTTAGTACGCTATCAAGTTTTCATCAGGGGAACTGAATATTGACTAGAGAACTTAGAAACAAAATCCTCTTTTGCACTAGTTTGTACTAATCTCTTGCTTTTTGAAAAGAAGGTGCTCTGCCTAGTGATTGAACTTATTACATTAGGCTTAATTGTTTTATTTTGCAAGCTATATTATTCACTTTATAAAGTGGTTTGTTCATACATAGTGAACTGATCAATTGAGAGGAGAAAAATTATCAAAAATGTTAATTATTCCAAAATAGTCCAAGAAGCATTCAAATTTTCTCACATATACATGATTATACACATATGCCCACAATGCATATGAGGTAAAAAAAGAGAGGGTAAAAAGATGGAGGAAATAAGAAAGATGATAAAATGAAGATTAGAGAGAGAAAGATTCAGAAGAATGTATTAAAAAAAAATTAAAAGAATATGAAACAAGAAAAGTCAAAACCAATTGGTCTTTAGTCAACAAAGAAACAGCCCAAGGTCTTTGAAACAAAGAAAACCAAATTAGGAAGAATGGTTCCTTTTCATTCCCTAAAGATGTGCACATCCACACTACCATTTAATCAAAGAGTTGGAAATGGTAGTATGTATCTTCCACCAATCACTGCACAGAAATCAGTAGAAAACAAAAGAAATTTCCATTGGGATATAAAATTTTTCTCCGCTTTAAAGAAAGATTTAAGCTTGTACAATATGTCTATTTATGAAGGTATTTTATAAGGTAGAATGTATGTAAAATTGTCTGGTGTAGTGATAAAAAGCAAAAACTATATAAATTTAATTTCCAGCACTGAACACTTCACCCCCACCCCAACTGTACTTGGACATTCTGTTCATCACTGACTCATTATAGTGAAATGATTGGTAGATTATAAGCAAATGAGGTTAAATCTATTTGAAGACCTATGCATAAATCCTACACATGAGAATATATATAAGATTATATCTTAACACATGATTGGATTTTGGATTCATGAGTAAAAATTTTATATGGAGACATTATTTAATCAAAGTTAAAAGAAAATGAAAAATATTAAAAGAAAACATTCAAACTGAATATTTAATTATATGTGAATGTTTTTTATGTATTACTGCTTGATGTTCAATTCCACAATGTTAACAATTACTGAACATTAAGGAAAAATGAAAGTTTATTCAAAGTTCATATAACAACTATTTGCAGAATGCACACAAGAAAAAATCCTTCATAATAATATTTAAGAAATTTTTTAATAGAGCATATATTGTTCACCAGGCTAATTTGCACTTTAGTACCAAACATGGAAATTTCTGTATCAAAAATTTATTGAAATAGTTTATCAGAAACAGGTTTTCAAGAAAGTAAATTAGCAGTGGTTGATATATATATCAATTTAATTATCTTGCATTGTCTATATAAAAGAATAAAATTTAGGACTGTCTCTTCTAATTCAACAAGAAAATAAAGAATCAAAAAGTTTGCCCAAATATGTGGTTAGCAATCTTCAAAATGCCATTCCCAAATGTTTCATAGATTTAAGCTACAGAGCTCCCCTTTTTATCCAGGGTTTTGTTTTCTGCAGTTTTACTTACCTGCAGTCAACTCTGAAAATAGTTCACAAATTTTACTTGAAAATCTTTCCAAAGCGCAAGTGTAATGCAATGCTGATAATTCTGCATTCTCATTAGAAGCCAAAAATGATTTCCTTTATGTTGAAACTTGACTAATGCATGGAATAATAATACAACACAAAATGTACTTAGAACAAAATGTATTGAAACAAGAAAGTGTACACAATATTTACATATAGTCTTTTGTATATTCTTGGGAAGACCGTTCCTGGAGAATGTGCAGTCGGCAGAGTCTCTGGATTGAATCTCTTGATTCCTACCCTCGTCTTCCCGGTACCAACCATATTTATATGGTCGGTACTCCACTATGCAAATTAGGTGGATCCTACCACAACACCCCCCTCCCAAGCCTTGGAATCCCTTTTGGATTTCCAACTGGCTTCCTATATGGGTTGATGATTATGGCTATTTCTTTGTAGATCCATTTGCATACTTCATATGCATATGTCCATCCGCCTAATTTTAATATTTTTTCCGTTTTGGATTCACGTCCAATGGGTCCGTGAACTTCCGTTTCCTACCGGATCTTCTTGGTTCAGGAGTATTCTGTGAAGGTTCTACTTGAAACATATCATACATTATATCAATGGGATCTTCCTCCTCATCCGGTATACTCTCTTCATGCTCTATATAACGTAACATTTTTTAAGTTGGTTCTGGTGCCTTTTATGAGCATTCTTCGGTCCTTTAATTATGTAAATAAGGTCACCGATTCTCTTGTCCACTATGCCTCGCTCCCAGAACTCAACGTTGTTTTTTGTAGCACTTGAAAAACACCTTCTCTCCGGGGTGTATCTTTTCTCGCTGTATACATAGTATTTTTTTACTCTATTTTTTCCTGGCAAAAGCTTGTCAAACACTGACTTAACTTTCCTAGCGAACATTAGTTCAGCTGGTGCCATGTTTGAGTGTGTTCTCTGGTTTGGCGTGATTCTGTATACTTGTAAGAATTGCTGAAGCACCTTTTCCATTGGAACTCCTGAGGCTTTCTTCAGAGTTCACTTTAAAGTATCGACAAATCTTTCTAAAGTCCATTGGACCTCGGATGATACTGGCGTCATTATGTGGTTAATTTGATATAACTCACAAAATTCCTTAAATTCTTCAGAAGTGAATTGTGTACCATTGTCAGTCACAATACACACTGGCACACTGAACCGTGCAAATAGTTCATGCAAAAAAGTTGTTGTGGTATTGTTTTTTTTACAGCGTAGTTTTCCGGCCATTTTGTAAAACTATCTACCACTATTAAGTAGTAAAAATCTTCTACTGGACCAGCAAAATCAATGTGTAATCTTGTCCACGGATGATCCGTCTTGGGCCATGGTTTTGTGTACTATAGGTGGTGCCTTAGCTGCTAACGCACACCCTTTACATCGATGAACCATGTTTTCGATATCCACATCCATTCCTTTTCCCATACACAAAGCAGATCCATTAAGTTTTTTTGTTCTATTAATCCCGGGTGACCCATATGAAAGTCCCAAGTATTTTTTTCTGCAACTTTTTTGGTACTACTACTCTCTCACCATATAACAAAACTCCGTCACCTATTGAATAAATCTCCTGCACTTTTTTGGTCATTTGCATACCATTTTGCTTTTATTTCTAAAAAATGAAATCATCGCTTTCAGCTTCTTTTTTAATTTCCTTTAGTGTAACTGGTAGCTCTCTTAAAATGTTGTTTACCATGCTTTTCACCTCATAATCTGCTCTGATATTTGCAATAATTGATTCTTCGAATCTTTCTTCTTGACTCGGTACGATTCTTGATAAACTATCCACATGAATTATATTTTTGGATGATAAGTGCTTTATGTGAAAATCATAATTGAGAAGAATGGTTCCACATCTCAACAGACGATTTGCCGTATAGACAGGTAACCCTTTCTTTGAACCAAAAATAGTGATCAGCAGTTTATGATCCGTTTCAAGCATAAAATGTCTGCTGTGGATGTATCTATGAAATTTTGTTATGGCAAAAAATGATACTCAACGCCTCTTTTTCTATCTGGGAGTAACTTCTTTCTCCTGGGAGCAAAGTTCTCGAAGCATGTGCAATTGGTTTTCTAGAACCATCTGGCATTATGTGTTGAATACACGCCCTATCCCGTATGAACTAGCGTCACTTGCCACTACAATATCCAGTTTTGATTGTAATGGGTTAAAAAGAGGTCGGACATAAGCATTTTCTTTATTTCATCAAAGGCTTTCTGACATTCTACCGTCCATTCCCATGCCTTGTTTTTTTTAGCAGTTCATTCAACGGAGCTCTTAAATTGTACATTCCTTTAATGAACGCTTGATAATAATTTGCAAGCCCCAGAAAACTCTGTAGCATCGTAACATTAGTGGGCATCGGCATGTCTCTAATCGCAATGGACCTTTCCGGATCTGGACATCTGCCATTTTTGTTGATTATGTGCCCTAAATACTTAATTTCCTCCAAACCAAATTTGCACTTTGACTTTACTTTAATCCAAAGTCCTGAATCTTTTTAAATACTTGATTGAGATGCTCTTGATGTTCGTCGACTTGGGTTTCGGCTCCTTACTATGATGTTGTCTAAGTAATTACGCAAAGTTTAAATCATTCAACATGACGTCCATAGCTTGTTGAAAAATGGCTGGTGCCACTTTAATACCAAAAGGAAGTCTGTTGTACTTGAATAACCCTCTATGCGTGTTTATCCCTAGTAACTTGAACATTCCTCTTCGACGGGAATTTGGAGATAGGCATCTGATAAGTCGATTTTGAAAATATTCCACCATTTAAAAATCTCCTCTGGACTCGGTAACGGGTAATGGTAGTCCTTAATTACCGAGTTCAACCCTGTCGAAAAATCAATGCAGACTCTTTTTTGGTTTGATTTCTTTTTTATGCACACAATCGGCGCAGCCCATGAATTAGATTCTACTTTGAAATAATTCCCATTTTTTCCAACCTGTCAAGTTCTTCGTTAATTTTCTCTACACTTGCGAAAGGCACATTACGTTTCTTTTTAAAAATTGGCATAGTATTTTCCTTTAATTCAAATTTAGCTTCAAACTTGTTACATCTTCCAAGACCAGGTGTGAAGGTTTCCGGAGTTTTTTTCTTTAATTCCTCTTTAATGTCCTGTCTTGTTTGCGTATTACTTTCTACTTTTCTGCAGAATGAGTTTAACGGTTTAAAAAACAATTCGAATGTTTCAATAAAATCTGTACCCATCAAGTTTTCTCCATTTTCAGAATGAAAACTTTTTTATTTTTAACTATCCCGTTTAATTTCATGGGAAGTACAACCTCGCCTTTGAAGTTAATTTCCTTTCCAGTTACTGTTTGAGCGCGTTTCGTTGACTTCATTATTGTAGGCCTTTTAAAATTTTCCATGTTTTATAGTTCATTATTGTTAAATCTGAACCCGAATCAAGTTGAAATTTGATATTCTTTTTAAATATTCGTCACATACTTCCTCAAATCTCTATCTGATTTGATATTTGAATTTGTTTGTCTAATTCGGCTATTGACATTTTTCGTTTTACAACACGACCCTTTGTGACCATTCTTGTAGCACACAAAACATTTTTTATTTCTATATGGGCAATTTACCTCCCAGTGTCTTTCGTTGCACCGTCTACAATTATATGGTGGAACCTTTTTTTTTTCTCGTTCTTTTCATTTAATTTTTCTTGTCTATTTTTAAATACCCCGAATTTTTACTCCAATTTTTTTCTGATGGGTAATTTGACTGTTTTTTTTATTTTTTTAATATAAGCAATGCCAGCTTCTTCGATTTTTTGAGACTCTTTCTTTAAACTTATGGCCCGCTGACACTCCTCTGCTAACTTTTGCAGGGTAAGGTTTTGTTCAGATTTGAGTTTAGACAAAATCTATGTCTTATTTCGGCACTCTTACTGGATACCAGTCCTTGAGCAAAAATTAAACACTTGAATTCTTCAACCGTAATCTCTGCCAATCTGAAATTGTCACAATGTCTATTCACTATAGATGCATATGTTAAGTAATCCTGATCATCGGATTTAGCGACATTCATGCATAATCATTGCTTATGCCAAAGCGACATATTTGCTCCAAACAACTCCTTTAGCAATTTCACTGTTTCCGAGAATTCCAATTCATTTGTTCTTCTCGGTAGAATAAAATCTACAAATTTGCTATGTTCCGCTGTACCTAGCTTTCTTAGTAATAGACTGACTTTTCTTGAATTCAACCAGTTTTCACAGTCTGTATAGAAAATATCTTCATATCGTTTAAAGTACGCTTCAAACGTTTTTCCTTCGTCTGGCACATAGTTGAAAGTTTCCAGCGAATTAAATATGATGTTATTAGAATATGAAGAGTTTCCTTCATTTGCCTGATTGTTGTTTAATTTCTCCAGTGTTAACTTTTGAATTTCTAAAACCTTGATCTGCATTTCTTCCTGTTTTTCCAGTCTTTCCTCTTGTTTTTCTTGATATTTTTGCTGTCTTTTCTGTTGTTCCCTTATTAATAAGACAAACTGTTCACTTTGACGTTGCTGACTCAACTGCTGGGATTTGACTAACTCAGCTTGACTCAACTGCTGGGATTTGAATAATTCAGCTTGACTCAACTGCTGGGATTTAAATAATTCAGCTATGATTTTGGATAATTCATCCATCTTTAGCTGATAGTGTTCATGCAACAAAGAATATACTTTTTAAATTGTGTATCCACGAATATAATATAAGCTGACCAAAAAATCGAAACAACTTACGACTTTTTAATTTTATGTCTGCTTTTTAAAAATTATTGAGCAACCAAAAAAAAAAAAAAAAAAAATTTTTTTTTTTTTAAAGTTCGTTACCTTTCAAAGTCGACACGGTGTATTTGTGTGCCTTTTAATTCCATGCATGTTTTTTGTAGTTTGTTTTTTTTTTTTTTTTTTTTTTTTTTTTTTATTTTTAATTCACCATTATTCGTTTACGCCCACCTTTTCAGATTTTTCTGAGTGAACGTTCCTTTATGCTTAGTCGTCCTTTAACGAGTTCTAAATATCCAGAACTTCAGAATCCTTTGCCGTTCCATTAGATGTTGGACTTTTAATTAATAATTTTTTTTTCTTCAGCCTGGGTTCTTCAAACTTGTCCCAATTGTTAAAGGCTATCAATTATTAATTCTTTTTTTTTTCCGTTATGTTCTTTATACCTCGTCGCCATTGTTAAAAATTGACTAATGCATGGAATAATAATACAACACAAAATGTACTTAGAACAAAATGTATTGAAACAAGAAAGTGTACACAATATTTACATATAGTCTTTTGTATATTCTTGGGAAGACCGTTCCTGGAGAATGTGTTGACTTAGTCGCAGTCGGGCAGAGTCTCTGGATTGAATCTCTTGATTCTCCCCCGTCTTCCCGGTACCAACCATATTTATATGGTCGGTACTCCACTATGCAAATTAGGTGGATCCTACCACAACACTTTAAGTGAAAAGAAAAACAAAATTGTAACTGAATTTGCCAAGATCTGTGGGAAGAATGAATCTTCTTTTCATAATACAATTACACATAATAATTTCATAGTACAGTATATTGTTATAATTGTTCTATTATTAGTTATTAATATTCATTAATATCTTGTGCCGAATTTATAAATTAGGTTTTATTTATATAACAAAAACAAAAAAAAAACATTGTGTGTACAAACAAAATAATAATTTTTGTTTCAAAACCCATTTACGAACAAATCTCACATTACAATAAGTGATTTTCAAAAATAAAACAAAATGTTGGGAAGATAAAAATGTTACTTTTCAAAGGTCTTTCAAAGCAATTTAAAATGGAGTATTCTTATATACACAAGAATGGGAATAAATTGTCATCTCGGAGTGTCAAGATATATTGGATTATACTTAATATTGGACAATACTGGTGGAATGGAAATACAAGATATATTTTGCATGTAATTTAACTGCCAATCTCTCATAAAACTCTGCCAAGTCTTGTGCCTTAAAGAGGACACTCCAGCATCATGGAGGATTCCAAATTCTCCTATATAGGGAACTGGCCACTGGCAAGAGGGTAACCTCATTTTCGTTTCAAGGATGTTAGTAAAAGTGACATGCAAGCGATAGACATGCACATCGAAAAGTGGGAAGACATTGCCAACAATCACTCATGATGGTGACATGATTTACACCAAGGGCTGGATCAAAGAGAAAAGAAACAGAGGGTGAAGTGTGCTTGAAGGAAAGAAAACAACAGTGACCATCATGGCAGAGCATCTTCACATGCATTTATTGTAACTGAAACTGTTACTTCTGTGTGGGCATGTACAGCCATAATATCAGCAGCTGAGGTGTAACTCTTTGGGCACATATCTATAGTCTCTCAAGACCAATGGGTGCCACACACGCACACACAATGTGTGATGAGGATTAAGAAATTTCCAGTACTATCCACCATTTGAGTAATCTGTTGAAAGTATTCAACTGGAGAAATAGGGACTACTATAACCCAAAACTTTCTTTGAATTTACTAAAAAGAAAATCTGCAGAATCAAAGTTTTTACAGTTGATATTCTGACCATAATGCAACTGTAATTCAAAAAATAAGTGTGATTTTATCCAGCTTTTCAAATTTATGTTTTATTATAATACAAAATGAAAGGAAATATTTTATAATATAAATAATATGCATTAAATAAATTATACATAATTTATAAATGATTATGAATGAGTGAGAGACCAACATGTATTTGTTGTAACATGCAACATAAAGGAAATCATGAAATGAGTCCCAATCAGTGTATTAATAACAGAAATGTGTTCTGTTAATAAGGAATTCTTGCCTGATGGGAGAGTGGAAAGATATATCGATATATACTACTGTGTAATTGGTGCTATCAAGTGGACAGAGTTGCAAAGTATGACATGATTCTGAAGAAAAGGTAAGGAAAGATAAAGTAGATAAGCAGGGAAATGCGTGAAGAAGTCTATTTAGAAATTTAAATATCTGGGAAGTGTTATAACAGATGATGCCAAATATGACACCAAAATCTGAAGGCATATTAGAACAGTGAAAGATGTCTTCAAAAAGCTAAACAAAGTACAAAAGATACAGGAAAATTTCATCAGAAACAAAACAAAAAAAAAGAGTACTGAACTACTATGCAATATCACATTTCTTATAAATTCAGTCATGAAAAAGGACAATTTCCTTAGAGATGAAGAAGGAACTTTAGGCAATTCTTGCCAGAATCTATCTGATACATTTCTAAAAAACCATTTGTCCATGCATTGTTTTGTTTATAAATTAAAGTACTTCTTTGTCAATTTTAAACATTCTTGATAAAATAGAAAGAAAAAATGCAATTATAAAAGAAAAACCTTTTATCTTTGACTTTTTGATATAAATATTTTATATGGTAATATATATATGATTAGCTCTTATTTTATATACCTGGACTTGAAATCGAAAGCTACTAATTTACAATAACAAAATATTCATGATTTTACAGTTTGAAATAGCTAGATGTAACTCTAAATTTTAAAATAATATTCTTTTATTGCAATTCTAAATTTAAAACTTTTTAGTTAATCCTTTCCATTAATTTTTAGGAATCCAAAAAATTTAAAATCAATGCCAATGGATATCTTCTTGTCTTGTTTATTTGTAATTATTTATATGTAAGAAATAATAATGTTTTCTATTTTTTCATATTCTTTTACCTCAGTAATTCCTTGCATCTTAGTGGCTTAATACTTATTTGAATGTTTAAATAGAAATATGTTTAAAAAATATTTATATTTATTCTGAGAAAATACAATAATTTATGGATGTAAATGAAACAAAAATTTTGTTTTATGCTTAGAATCTTTTCTTTTGACAGTTGAATTAAGAAAGAGACACATAAAGAGGGAAAGAATGATTGGAAAGTTAGATATGGAATAGGATATATTGAAAGAAATCTGTGTTCAAAAAACTTGCCTAAATTAAAATGCATAAATGGATGGCAGAACAGGGACTAGGAGGGATAGTAAAGGGACAAACATTTCTTAGTGTTACAAAGAGTTTGCCTGTCCCTAATACTGATGGGAAATAACATAAAGAAAAAATTTAGAACAGTTAAAAAAAGAATGGCTGCTAAAAAGAAATTTGTTATTCGTTGATAATTCTTTGTATATCTAGATATCTTTCTGGCTAACTTTATAAATCCATATCCATTAAATATTTTACACACACACACACACACATTTTATAATTATTTATTCAAAAATTATGACATAAATATGTTATAAAATCACTACAAAAATAGCCATTTTGTTTCAACACTTCTGGTGTCTTATCAAGTGATGGTGTTGAATGTATAATAAACTGGAATGTCCAATCAAAATACAAGTATATGAGAATTCAAAAAACTTGACAACGAACTATGGTTATAATAAATATTTAATGCTTTAATGTTAAAATAGAATTCATTCTAATAAATATTAAATTATACTATAAAATTCAAAATTAAAAGTTACCAATTTTAAGTTTAATCTATATTAAGTTTAAAATTATAAAACTATTTAAAGAAGAAACTGAGGAAAAGAAAATAAGGCTATGTTATCAAGTTTAGTAGGTTATATACTTTTATTACCTGATGGTCATCCTTTTATGTGTCTGTCTAAACATGTACATGTGTTGTGTCATTTGTTTTTGCACATGATGTGTGTTTTATGATTCTACTGAAAATATGTATATATATATATATATATATATATATATATATATATATATATATATATATATATTTGTATTTTTTTTTTTCTATGTATGTATATGTTTATTTATGTATTATGTATGTATATATATATATATATATAAATATATGGGTATCCCAAACAGTATCTTATATATATATTTGTGTATCTTATAAAATTTTGAATGTATCATCAATGCTAACTAAAATCTACTTTTGATGTTTGATAATGTTTTTTTATAATTGCTTGTAGACTTAATAAATAACAGTATTTGTGTGTCTTGTTACATTTTAATTCTTGTATGGACTTTACAGACCTTTATATATATAAAGATAATATTGTTATTAAGATGTGTAGGTTTATGTATGTATATATTGTATTTAAATTGTGTGTGTATATATATATATATATATATATATATATATATATATATATATATATATATAAAAGACATTTTTTATGTTTATATTTCTTTTTATAGATACAAATATTTATCGAAATGCTCTGTTTATAATAAACAGTTTTAACAACATTTACTGGCCTGAATATATAGAAATTGTCATAGAATCGAACCTGTATGCTACACAGATTTTACTGTTTTTAAACTACAATTTTAAAATTGTGTATATAATATTTAAACTGTCCTCTGTGACAAAATTGGTAAAAGCACGTTAGGCTATATGACGGTTCCGTATGTATGTTTGTGTGTTTCTGTATATGTGTGTGTATATATATATATATATATATGTATGTATATGTATATTTGGTTTGTTTACTTTTTTATGTTGCTGTGTGGGTTGATATATTTATGTATGTTTCCATGTCTGTATATATGGGTATATATATGTATATGTGTATATGTTCGTGCGTAGGTATACTTTTGTGTGTTTCTGTCTGTAGTGAAGAATGTGTGTACACATAGGCCTATATGTATTTTTTATTTTCTTTCACATATTGTTATCTATTTGTACTCGTGTATATATACCAGTGTGTATATAGGTGTATATGAGATATTTATATATATTTATGTGTTTGGGAGTTTTCTTTTTTATATATTAGATGGTGTTATTTTTATGCATATATATCTATTTTTCTGCCCATGTCTGTATGTTTTAGTGGCTTTTTTCTTTATGTTGTTCATTGATGAATGTTTTTCTGTTATGCCCATGTTGAACCATTTTTATCTATATTATCTATATCTTTTTATCTATATATCTTTGCTCATATAAGTTATACTTTAATAGGATGTTAGAATTCGTTTAATAACAATTTCAAAATTGAATATTCCTTGGTGGGTGTATGGGCGTATCTTTGTCAATGTATGTGTGTGTATGTGAGTGTCTTTCTCGGTGTGTAGGTGTATATGATCGCTTGTGTGTGCCTTTCATTGAGTGTGTATTTTTTCTTTTTTTTTAAGGGTCGTGAACATATTTCCTGTCTCATCGCTTCTTTGTGTGTTTATATATCCAAATATGTCTGTGTGTTTCTGTATTAAAATCTGATTGTGTATGTATTGTCTTTTGCAAGATTTCATCTTACCCTACCCATGTCTTCACTCCAAATGTATCTAAATTGTAACGGAGTTCAGAGCAGCATTAGATCTTAACGTTTATTCCAACTTAATTTCAATAAAAACAAAATAAATAGAAAAACATATGTATTTTTTTTTTACTCAGTTTCTTTAAATAATTTTATAATTTTAAACTTAACATGGATTAAATCTAAAATTTAAAATTAATTAACTATGCCTAAATCATTCATATCAAAATATATATAAATTAGAAGATCATAAAATGTGCTTTATTCAGTGAGAAAGAAAAGTGAAAGTTTGTATAAGTTCTCAGTTGAACCCAAGCAACAAGTAAGACTGGATATATGAAATCAACATTAAACACAGAGCCTATCAGATAAAATGACATTAGACATTATAGCAGAAACAAGAAGTGATTTCTATTAGTAGTGACTATGTAAGTCAATCACTGAAACAGACATTAGTTAATGCATTGATAGAAGAAAACTTCAGGGTTTCCATTCTGCCAATTTACCAAAAATAGTTGTTTATAAATAGTTGATAACAAGAAAATAAAATGCGAGGATTTGGGATGATAAAATGAAAGAAAATCATTTACTACAGAACTGACTTCAAGTATCCTTAATTAGCATTTTTTTTTTCAAATTTATCAAATAAGTCTATATACAAAGTTCTCAACAAAACCAAGAAGGAATTCTAGAACAAATTCTAGTGTTTGGTCATTTGGTCAGATTTGTAGAAGTGGGCCAGGCCAAGATCTTTTCAGCACCCCTGCCCCCTTGTACCTTATTCAGTTATGTTTTGTATTTTTCTTTTTAATTTGAAGTTGTAAAACTTAGTCTTGTCTCCATGGCACTCATGGTTATTCTCACATAAAGGTTTCAGTTGAAATACTGTTGTCCTGTTATTACAACTTGTTTCTTTGTTTTTCTCGAGTTTAATAATATATCAAATATTTTCTTTGAATTTATCCTTCATGAGCAGGTACTGACTGATGACACGCATAGATACATTTTAAAATTAGACATTTAAAATACCTACTTTATATAGGATGCTAGCTTTTCTCTTATTTGCAATTGTTGCTCTAATTCACTTTTTTTTAGAGTCTTGGCACCTTACATTAACATTAATAAAAACTAGTAATAGTAGTAATCATCATGTTGATAGTCTGTTGATTTTAACAATGACCATGTCAGAAGATTATTAATAATGGGAAAATTGGAGAGAGTGAAGTTTATGAGCCAATATAGCTAGACAAAGAGAAAACTACAAATCATTATATGTGAAGTCAAGCTTATTATTTTTTTTGTATCCTTGTTTTTGAAATATGTGTGGGGTAGATAATTGTATGGTATACCTTGGTTATTATATATTTAAAATGTATTTGTAATTTGTACAAGAAAACTTTTATTTATGTAGATTAAAATAAAAAATAGATGATACATATACATTTTAAATAATACATATTTTATATATACCAAACATATATGCAAGTATTTACACATACCCACAAAGATATAAAATTAAAGATGCATATAGATAAAAAGTATAGATAATATGCACAAGCATAAATGACTGAACAGTCTGTATCCAATTTAAAACTTAATGCATAAAATAACACAAAGTAAAATAATTTCTATTAAAACAACAGCCATGTTTGTGTCATTAATCATATTGTGTGTGTGTTTATATATATATATATATATTTAAAATTATATAACATTATATCATATCATATATCAACAAACAGTATTTAGAAAAATAGTATGACAAAATGGGAAAGTTTTTGTGATGTGTTTCATCCAGATGAAATGTGTCACAAAAACTTTTTTTCATATTTGCCATACTATTTTTGTAAATATAGAAAAAGATAATATATATTATAACTGATATGGATTTTTAAGGTGTTTTCTTGATTTATCATTATATATATATATATATATATATATATATAATAGCTGGCCACTCATATTCAAGGATACCTGCCTATTAGGGCAGGTAGTCAATCCCTATAGCAGGCACTCACTCAGGTGAATTTGTGTTTGTTCAACACCCACATAGCCACATGTGGTTTATACTGCAACTATGCTGTGCAGACCTTAGTTACTGTTTCTAGGAGAGAATGTGTTATCTAGCATGAGCAATAATTTGAACAAGGCCAGCACACTCAAACCCTTGGTCACAATAACTTGTGACTTTGTGCTAATACAGCTATTGATGGCTCCCAAGTATTCCATCTACCAAATTTCATTCACAAAGCTTGGGTCAACCCGTAGTACGGTTTTCAGGCACTTTCCAAAGGTGCTGCATACTGGCATCATCCCCCTCCAGACCAATAAGATCAGGAAGTCTCTTTCCTGACA
Organism: Acanthosepion pharaonis; assembly: GCA_903632075.3. Lineage (NCBI taxonomy): Eukaryota > Metazoa > Mollusca > Cephalopoda > Sepiida > Sepiidae > Acanthosepion > Acanthosepion pharaonis. Next base: position 115,974 of record CAHIKZ030002456.1, read on the forward strand.
AATCAACCGTGGTGAGAACCTGGGTCTCATGGTCAGAAAGCAAACATTCTAACTACTCGGCCACGTGCATATATATATATATATATATATATATAAAAGCAATTGTGCCCTTTTAATATTGCTTTGAGAATGGAGATAACAGTTTCACCATATTTGTCTAATATCTAATTTTAATTGTAAGTCAATGTAAACAAGAGACAAGTATCATCCACATAAAATCATGTGAAACTGTACAAGGAATGGCCTGCATTTTATTAATGAGGTGTCTTAACAAATCTATACAATAAAAATGTATACGGACTTCCATTTCCATAACAGAAATTTCTACATAACATATTGCTAACAAACACTACAACAGTAAAAGATACAATGCTATAATGACATGTATTTACATAATAAAAAGTATGCATGCATATACATAAAAGATTATAAAATTTTCCATAACATGTAGAATTTCCCACATATCAAAGGTGAAAGCAAAACTTACAAGATGTTTATACATAATCTAGTTTCTCTCATACACATGATCGCACATACACATATATGTATATAAACACACACCAAAATACATATACACATAAAAACATACGTGTATGTGTACATGTACACATACACATTGAAACATGTTTTACTGAAATCACCCAACAAGTTTTCCAGTTTTCATATAAAAACTGTCATACATTGAAATCAGTTATGAAGAAACCAATCCAAAGATCATCAGGTTTTGTTTTAGTTTTTTTCTGACCATTATCAAGAACATAAATGTTATTACTTACAATAGAAACAAAGTTTTTGATCAATTTAATTCTTTTTTAGCAAATTTTTAACACACACATTTTAACACATAATTCTTAAATATTGAGAGAATTAGCATTAATTATAATAAACATTCACTCATCTTGTCCTTAATCTGAGATTACACTCACTCAAGAGGAGACTTGATTATAAAATACTTTACATTCAAATTTCATAAAGAGTGAATGTAATCTCCATGAAACTCAAGTGAATATTTAATTTAGTTTATCACACACACAGACATCATCATCATCAAATAATTTAAAGATAAAAGAAAAAACACTTCATGATTTTTCATTACCAATCAAAATAAAACAAGTCATGTTCATGACATAATTGACAATAATTTCCCTAACATATCAATTATATGTATATATTTGTTTGTAAATTATTGTCCATATCTCTCACTGAAATAAGCAAGAGTAATATGAAAATATAATTCAACCATTCTACTTTTTTTTATTTGTTTATATGATCAAATAACTACTAACAGAGATTATTTACAGAATCACTAATAATATTATTTTCTGAAATAGGTGTATAGTCCATGTGTGTGTGTTTATGTTTTCCTTATTTTGTTGGAGGAGGATGTTATTTTCATAGTGACCCTGATTCATAATATATTCACACACAAATATAAGAAACAAAGTACTTTACCTTTGAAAAATATTTTTGGAGACTGAATATCTTCATTGTTCTGATTATTCAAAAATAACAGAAAGCTGATGAATCTCTGAATAAATTACTTAGTCCCATGATATCCACATATCCAATTTTACAGTCAAATTCAGAACAACAAGCAAGAATTTCTGTTAATAAGCTGAAGCATAATTGAGGTTCCAATTCAAGGAGGATCTTTTGTAAAAATCAACAGTTAATATCAAAAGTTGAAGAACTTTCCAAAACTCTGAATAATTGTGAAGTAATCTCCCTTGTCTTCCAGAATATAAATTGTCACAGAGAAACATTTGAGATTTTTGTTTTAAATATAATACATATTATCAGTTTCCTTTTATGGAAAAAAAGATAAATTTCTTTCCAAAATATATTTGTGCATTTTTTTTTTTTTTTAAATCCAAAGGTTGAAGTGGTGAATGGAAATACTTCACCAATTTAAAAAAAAAAAAAAGGAAAAGAAAATGAAGTAAATTTAAACAAACACCAAAAAAGTCCATCAGACAAAACAAAGTTTCCAAGTGTTCAGGTTGAAGATATCCATTTTTTGATTGGAAATTCGAAATTATCAAGAAGAATGAAGTTGATCAGATGCAAGAAATCCAGCAGTTAAAAATGGCACAAATATTGAATGCATATTCCAATGGCAATCTCTGAAATATTTCACAGAAATTTCACATACATTCACACTTGCTGAATCAGTTGGTTGACTACAAAGGTCAGAGTTCACAGGAAGGACATACAACTAAGTTATCATGGTGGTTGAACCTTTACATGGAAGTGTTTTATAAACAGCTACTGGCTCTTCTGAAGTGGGTGACATGTATTTCCATTCCTACTGTGACTAAAAAAAATAATTGAAAAGTTGCCTTAGGCATTTAGAAAAATGTGGTCATAAATTAAAATAAAAAAAATAATACATGAATTGTTAAACTCTTTAGAAGGTAGTAATGAGGAGAGCAGAGATGAAAATGTGATCTACAATGAATTATTATTATCCAAGTATATATGGAACATTTAGGAATCTTCATAAACACTGCTGTAAAGAAGCTTGTGATTGGAGTGGGAGTAGAAGAAGGATGTGATCAGGTTGTTGTCATGACTTAAAAGAGAATCAATACAAATAAAACTAAAATTGATTAAAGAATATGGTTCATACTATCATTGAATAGACTATTGTATATCAGGTACACAAAAAATATTTTGATTGCGATTGCTAAATGAATTATTTTTTATTTGCAGAGAAAGACAAACACCTCAGTAACTACTCAACAGTTTTAATAACAATGATAGAAAATATAGTTATAAAATTCACAAAATTATTTTATCCATCTCTAATATGAAAAAAAATATTTGCACTTTGCTTGTTTATTAGTGAATCAAACATCAATTTTGAGATTGTAATTATAATTGAAGAACAATGACTGCAAAGTTAATTTTATCTTTATTAGAATGGTTTCCAAGGCAATGAAAAATAATACAGTATTTACAGATTCTTGAAAGAGTTATTCAAAACTTTTACAAGAACCTGTAAATACATCTACCATTTTAATAAAAATATGTCTTATAAAATTTTGAAGAATATAATTTTTCTTCATCCATTTCAATTCTGTGAGAGTCATTAATTATATAAAATGAAAGAACATTTAATCAGAAAATTTTTTAAAAAACTTAGTAAAATCAGTCTTTAGTACCTCAGTAAAATCAGGTCACCTCTAGTCACAATAAATTTTGATAGTAACTTAGAAGCGTGACTATTACTTTTATGTGATTATTTATATCATATAATAAAATATCAAAGAGTTAATAATAATAATGATAATAATAAAGACAATGTATTCCTAAAATGTTGAAATTTTTTCTTAAAGTGAATATCAGTTAAGTAATATTTATTCTGAAAATAAATTTCTTTTTTTAAATTGAGCTTTTTTTTCACTTAATGCTATATATGTCTAATAATCTTAACTACTGAGCATTGCAAGACAGTTATTTACTAGTCACCAAATATAACCCACTTTGACATTAATAGAGTCCTGAATAAACAATGAGTTAATGATCACTATTTCTATGGTATGCTACCCATAGATCTTTGAGCAGCTTGTATTGTTTATAATTTTTATTACTATATTATTAAAATAGGATGTCATTCTTAACTGCACCAACTAATAATTCTGGTGATGTATTCAAGAATTATACAAATTTGAAATTTTTTTTTTTTAGAGGAAATGAATTTTATTAAAAAAATATTGGTCAAATAAAACTCAACTGCATAGCAAATCTTAAAAAAATTTTTTATTGAAGTTACTCTAATAAAAAAAAAATTATAAGATTTGCTCTTGGGTAAATGATTCATTAAAATTTAAGGTAACTAAATGAATAAATAAATTTTAGAATTTAAACAATAATAAGAAAAAATAAAGAGAGGGACAGTGTTCAAGTAATTTTAAAATGAAACAGTTCTATAAAAAATGTAGAAATTAGACTTTCTGAGATGAGTATTTCAATTTTAAGTAAACAAAATATTCATTATAGTTTGAAAAACTAGTCCCATATTGTTAGTAATTCACTAGCTTCTATATGAATGAGATTTGATAATTTATCTCCCTTCGAAAAAAAAAAAAAAAGATAAAATCCAAGTAGAAAATGTACTTCAGTGATTGATGATGATCTCAAACAGCCAGGTTTGTATTGTGCTCTAGTAATCGTAGAGAAAATAAATGAGGTTAATTCTGGATAACAGCTTCATGGTAAAAGTACTGAACTGGAAATCATGAGTACTAGTTTGTTTTATTCACCAATAAAAAAAGTCTTTACTTTTAAAACCAGGGTAAGAAGAAAGGGATTTTCTTTAATCAGTGATTCAAAGCATCATAAAATGCTCATGATTTCATTTCAATGTTAACACACATAAAATTCAATTTAGTTTATGAGCTTTTTTGAAAGATAAAATATTGTACAAGAGCTATGAAGTTAAGGTTCAATTCCTTCTTCAATTCTTTTTCTGTAACTTTTATATTGTTGTATTTCAGATGTGATTATGATAAATAGAAAAATATAGGTCAGCCTACCTTTTACATTGTTTCACATGAGAAGGATACAGCATTCAAAATGATACCAATCCAACAAAGTCCAGAAAGAAAGATTAAACAGTTTTTCTATTAATAATTTACCAATAGAAGCTAGTAAAGTTCACATTTTCCAAGAAGGAATATATATAGACAACATATAAGAAAGGCATGTTACAACAACAGGTCATGTGACCTGGATAAGTAGTAGCTGAGAGAAGGATCACTGAAGTTATGAAAATGTCATTTTGATGCTTGACATGGACAGTTGACATGCTAAAAAAAACATGAAGCTGGATTAAGGATTCATCCAGCCTACGGCATGAAATGACTAATGAAGAGACAGGTATTTGCAGAGGTAGAATGTACAATCTAATCATCTGATGACTGAATGTACAGGTGGAAGAGAGATACAGTTTTAAAAAGGACTGACACTCTAAAAATTCTTTTGCTTGTGTGTACAAATAGATTTATTTTCAAAAAATTCAGATAGCCCAAGGGACACAAGATTTTAGGGTAAAAACAGTTCTGCTCAAACCAAAATGATTAAAATTCAGACAAATAACAAAATATTTTAAAATACTTGACGGGATTAAATCAATATATTTTAAAAGTTTCTCATCTGTCGGTTAAACAACTTAAAAAAATGACAAAATAATATATTTAATTTTCAAACTGTTATAAAATATAATAGATATACTAAGGAATGAGAAAAGATAGTTGGACCATATTTTAGTCAATGGATGATTAAAAGTTTATCCAATAAAGCTATATGTCATATAAAAGAGAAAAATCCTGAATGAGCTTTTTTTTAAAATAAATTTTAGCTACATAATCTCCTGCAAAGGAACATAATTTGAAGAGTGAGGTAGATTTTTAAAAATATTTTTCTTTATTTTAATACTTTTGCTACTATTTAACATGAAGAAATTGTAAAATTACTGAGACCTTGTTCATATTTACTTACAGAATCAAAATCAATTAAGTGAAATAATATAATGAAATGATATAATGAAATTAAATTATGAATGATAATAAAAAAATTCCTGGTTTCTTGTATGATGTAATGGAATAACCTGTCGACCCCATGAGTGACTACACTATAGGTAGTAACTACCTATAAGTATCTGTAAGTCAATGGACTACAGAGACTAGCTGGGATCTGTTGAGTACGACTCAGACTTATGCAAGAACTACTGACCGTGTTTGTCAAGTATATATTCCTATTAGCACAGAATATAACATAGCAAATATCCAATGCAATTTGATTAAGCTAAGAAACCATATTGTTTCCCAGATGAACCATGACATACAAAGGTGCATTCCAAAGGTTTTGAGACTTTTTAGGAGAAGCACCCCAATTATTGTAATTTTAGCCTATCATTACTATACATCTAATAAGCTGACCTACTAACTTTTGTTATTCCAAATAAGATAGGAGGTGGTTTTAACAGCTCTTGGAACACATCCTACAAAACACTGCTTGTTACAGCTGACTTGTTTGTAAGAATGGAGTCAGGGCATGAAGACAATTTGGAAGCTCACTATGCAATAAAGTTTTGTGTTAAACTGGGCAAAAATGCTACAGAAACTTATGAAATACTCCAGACTGCTTATGGATTAATTTGTATGAGCTCAGCATCTTTTTCTTTTTTTTCTTTTTGTTGGCACAAGAGATTCAAGGATGGCAGAGAGTCAATGAGATGTGGGAGTGAAATGGACATCAAAACATCAGAGCTGGTTGAGAAACTTTGCAATTTTCTGGATGAAGACCGTCAAGTGTCTATAAAGACAATAAGCATACAGTTTTCAGTTGGTTGACAAGTGTACCCAATTATTCATGAAAATCTGAACATGCGTAAAATTTGTTTCCAGAGTGTTCAGTAACGAACCAAAGAAAAGATGTGTTGGTAACCAACTACTTCATAGAGATGGGCATCAAAACTGTCCGTCACCTCCCTGCAGTCCAAACTTTGCTCCCTGTGACTTTTAGTTATTCCTCAAGCTAAAGGAGAACCCAAGGGGCAGTTGTTTTTAAGACATTGATAATATTAAGGAGGCTGTGACAACAATCCTGGACACATTCACTTTGGTTGACTTCCATGGGGTCTTCATAAAGTGGCTGGGGTGTAACAAGAAATGTGTTGAAAACAGAAGATCCTACTTTAAAGATTAGAGATTTGTACTTCTTTGAAATTAATAAATGTCTCTCATTCAAAGGTCACAAATCTTCTGGAATGCACATCATATATATATTTAGTCAAGAAAGTTAAATAAAAACTATAATAATAAATGTAGATTAGCAACATTTGCTAATTACAAGTCAACATAAAAATGATTCAGCTCATCAAGCTTTGTATAAAGCTTATAAAATGTTTTGATAAAATCTTTTCTTCAGACATTCATTATTCAGTCATCAAAGTATTTTTGCTTGCTTTTTATGACCTTACCCAATCTTTCAGTTAAATTATGTATTCCTTAATAAAAAATGATTCCAGTTTTGACTTCAGTGAGAAGTTGAACAAATCAGACAAAAAATGATAATCTGAAGGCACAGAATCTCATGTGGGAGAATCTTTTATCATAGTTCCAGGATGTTTTTTCTGTCTTAAAAAAGCTAACAGTGGGTAATATCATACAGCAAAATCTCTGATCAGCTGCCCTTCCCACAAAATGTTATTTTTCTTCAGATATGTCATCCAAATGAGTTATTTCTTCATTGTAGCATTGTCCAATAAGCTTGCCCAGGCTCCAGCTACTCATAATAATTCATGATTATTCATAATTAATTCCCTTGGAATTTCACTAAATAACATTTTTTCTAAAGAGATTCCATTTAGGTTGATATGCTCTCTTGGATCAATACATGATTTTCTTTATTTTGAATTCTCATAAATATATTTGTTATGTGTGCATTCTTGCCTCTATGCATGTAATTCTTTATAGAATTAACATAGAATTAAATTTTTGTTGTAAGAGATGCTTCTGTAACTGAAAATTTAATGTCTGTTTCTAAGTTTTTAGCTAAAAAAGTTCAATAATTGAAACTTAATAGAATCCTGCTTTATACTGAGTTGTCATAATATCATACTTGTGGAGCTTAATGTCTTAGTTGTGGCCATATAGAAAGATATATATGATAATATAAGTAGAGATATTCGATTACTTTTAATAGTTAAAAACTTTCTACTATTTATCTACCTATCTATTATTAGTTTAAATTGAAAATCCAAGTTAATGGTTTCAATATGCCCTGAATGAAATGTATGGTCAAAGTAATCTCACTTGATAATTCTGTGTTCTAAGTGGTGATTACAATAAGTACTGAGTAAAGCCTTATGAAAAATACATTGATAAAAAGGAAAAAGATAATGAGGGAATATTATAATTAATCCTACTATTTTAATATTGTTCCTATTTTTAAGTAACTATTGGAGACCAAATGAGATATTAGTGTCAAATGGAATATGAGGAAAAAAAACAATATTTTATGTTATTTATATAATTACTTTAAATAATGTGAAAAGCCAGTTACTACTTGATCACAATTGTTTTGAAGGAAAAATGGAAATTGAGTTGTCCTTGATTGATACCAAAGAACATCTATTCATTGAATTTGTCAAAAAATGTTTTTATTATTAGTTGCTATTTATTGAAAAAAGATTAATTTCTTGAGATAAGAACTATTATAACATTATCTGTAATGGTTCAACAAATATGCTTATTTATTGGTTCTTGACCTGCTATTAATAACATTAAATGCTACAAAATAGTTAAGAGAATAAGACCAAAATGAAAAAGTGGGAACAAAATTATGACTTATTAATGTTTTGATACTATTTTTAGTGATTAGGATCCCAAATTAGCTATTCTCGAGGTTTTAATGAAAATTTGCATTTTGCTGAGTCTAATTGTTCTAATGTCAACAATAGTTCAAATTATTCTCATAAAATTTGAAAAGCAAAATGAAGCATGATAGAAAATGTAACAATATTAAAGTAGCTATATTTATGTTGATAAATTTGTGATAAAGGACCAATGCATCTCAAACATCAAAAATTATTTCATGTCAAATCTGAGAAGAAAAATAATTAAGTAGCAAAGTAATTGTATATGGAGTAAATTAAAAATGTTACAAACACTTTAGTTAAAATATACAGTGCTTTTGGTATTACAACACGTAGGTTAGAACAAGAATAGTTAAAGCTAGAAAACTAAAAAGTATTAAGATATGATTTATCTGATCAGAAGTCATGATTAAGAAAATAATTTTATTTTCTTCCGATATAGAAATAAATATTCAAAAATAAAATAAGGATGCAGCTGATGTTAGGGTTCAAGTGATGTAGATTTGGGTATTTTAATTTTTTCAAATATAGTGACACCATCTTTACATAGTGCTGTCTTATTTCTTTTGAAACATCAGTGTAATTTTTATCAGCCTTTGTTTCTTTATACAATATTCTTTAGCATATTACCAGAAAGAATATGTCTTTTGGAATTAACTATATTAATGATGGTTTTTGTTTTTTCTAATAATATTCACATATTCTGTCCTCAGTTTCTTTAAAAAACCCATGCTTAGAAAAGTTTCAAGTCAAATTTTGCTGTCAACTGTGAAATTTTTCTAAATGAGACACCTTTACTTACATGACAAAAATAAAATACTTGAGAAAAATTCTTACATGCTCACAGAAGTTAAGCAATGGTAAAAATTTCTGATCACAGAAAAGAATAAAAGATTTATCTATTAAAAGTCTAGCATCAAAAAGAAAAAGAGTAACTTGAAAGACGCTATTTGTGTATATAACTGTTTAAGTTATGATAAATACAATTTATTAAACAAATATTATGAAAACTAATAATGTCAAAAAAAGTTTCAGATTTACACTTACTCCACCAATGTTAGTCAGGTTTTACACAAACAGAAAAATTATTTCTGGTCATAGCATAAAACAAAAAAATGATGAACAAATACCAAATTTTGTAGCTTTTGACTTGAAATTTGTTTTAACCTATTCATTCAATCTATATGTTGCAAATCAAAAATCAGGAAAATGTTTTTATCAGTGGTCAAAAAATAATACAGGCATAACTGTCTACACAGATAAATGTACACAGACACACCATAGGAGTATTTTGAAAAGATGAAAACAAAGACATAAATGAAACACTAATATTTCATCAAAAAATTATCAACATATGAGAGTTCAAATTCAAAATAACAATGTAGAAATAATCTATAATTCTATAACCATGTCAAGCAGGCAATTTTAAAGCATAGAGGAGTAAAGTAATGAAATATATCCTTTTGGCTGTTTAACTAATACTGTTTTATCTACTGGTAAATGTAAATACTAAATTAGTATTTACATTTACCAGTAGATAAAACAGTTGATTGTTTTAAAATGTATAGTATACGCATGATTTATGTCTTTCAATAAGAATAATATTTTAAAGAAAGCTGACAGTAAAGATGATATTTTTATTTTTAAATATATGTATAACAGCAAAAGGAGCTCTCAAGAAGTTGAAATTTGCCAATTAAGTGGTTCAGTTGAACATTAAATTTTTAAATCATTTGAATTCTCATTACAATTAGAATGATATTTATATAAGTAGCTTCCAAAAGATATCCTTTTTGCTAATGCCTAAGGATTATTTGATTTAATCAAAATATATTAATGAGAACAAAATATAAATTGAGGATACTAGTTCAGAGAAAACAAAATATATAACATATCCAAATGTAAAACAATAAATTGTAAAACAAACTGTTTGATAATTTGCATTACTTACCTCACTGTCATTGAAAATATTTTGTTCTTTGGGTGTTAGAGTTCTTACAGATATCATTGAACTACTTAATGTAGGTATTGTCAATTTAGGCTCAGGTGGGGGTGGTACTGCAAGTTTTGGAAATGCAAATTCAACATCGAGTTCAGATTGAGGATGTATTTTGACTGATGATAAACTTGTAATCTTCCCACCTGGTGAGGTATAAACTCTTCTCAAAGGTGACCCAATACGGACCATTGTTGGAGAACTCTCACACCTTCTCAATGACTCAGTAGTTTCTACTCTTCGAATGATTGTCCTAACAGTTGTTATGGTGTTTCCGTTTCGAGTACAAGACTGAATTTTTTCATTTGAGTAATGGTGTGGTTGAGGAACTTTCATGGGGGAACAGTATACCGTTCCTGTTGAACTGCTGTGTGTTTTATTTAAGGGAGAATAAGGAAATTTAGCAACCATCTTGAAGGTCTGGCTGCTCCGTCCACTTACTGAATAGAAAGAAGACATCAATGCTCCATGATTATGACGAATTCGATGAGTTAATGAATTCCATAGTCGAGAAATTTCATGACAACGATCCCAAGTGTTTAAAATTTTATCCATCATGAGATCACATTAGACATATTCAGTAACTGATTGATTGTGTTGAGAAGAACTTTACTTTTTGTTCGCTTGTAGCTTTTTGAAAATATTCAAAGTTTTTAATTAGTTATTTTGAAGGAAAACAAAATACAGTGATAAAAATTCATATCAGAAACAAATACAGAGAAATAAAGCTATGTACTTGAAATGTAATTAAATCTGTAATTTTAACAGTGTTAATAATAATTATTAATTGTGATAAACAACTATTTCACAAAAGCTAGCTATTGTCTGTATAGTTAAATTATAGCATTTCTATAAAAAAAAATTATTTAATTTTGTATATTATTTCATTTAGCCTACAGAATAGAAAAAAAATACAATTTTTATTGACAAAATGATATGAATGCAGATAAATGCTTATTAGATTTACTAAAATATAATGTAGCAAAAACTAGATTCCTGTAAGAATTTAATTTTATAAAAACAAACTCTCTCCCTGTTTTTCATATATATAGAGACAGACAGACAGAGGGGGAGAGAGATTTTAAATATTAATAGGATATCAATTAAAGAAAGTTTTCACAATTGTAATTGTACAAGAAAGGAATTTTTTGAAAACTTAAAATGTTATTTTATATCATAAAAACATTACAAATAAAAGGATTAATATCTTTGAAAATTATTTAAAAAGAATCAAATTGTATAAAAACAAAATTGGTGATAATGGCTAAAATATTATATAAAATCCTATGATCCTTCCTAATAGTGACAGTGGTAGATTGAACATGAAATTGATGTGCCTTCAAATTACTATGACTATAAGATTGTTAACCAATTCAGGTGTTCAATAAACATGTAAACAAACAGGTGTTCAATAAACAACTGTTTTAGCAAAATAACAAAAATATCTAATTCCAAGCAGTATCTTAACAATTGACTTTAAAAGCAAATCACTTAACATTTTAAAACTTGAGATTTAATAAAGCAAAATAAAACAAATGTGTAAATGTTTGGAACAATTTTGTGATAATAAAAAAAACAAAGCCAATATCATCTGATTATAAACAATGATTTTTTTGGGGATTTAATATAAATGATCAGATGAAAATATTTTCTTTGTCTTGAAGCCAATCTTTTAAAAAATCTAATTTATTGAGTTTAAACAATAACCTCGACTATGAAATACAAAATACTTATTCAAAAATCTTTGAGGCATTCTTTGTGAAAGAAAATCTGTAATTAATATTATTTAATAATAATTTAATATAATTATTTAATAACTTAATTAAAATGTTAATCATTTAACAGTTTGTTTTTGTATTATTTTTACAAATTACACTAAAAATTCTATTTTAGCAAAAAGAACTTTAGATAGCTTGTTTATTACAATGAAAAGAGTATTACAAAGTCCATTTGAGAAATTTTGCAAAGTAATAAACATTATTATTAACTTAGAAATATATAAACATAAATGAACATAAAATTCTTCTAAAAGTCACTTTCTTAAGCAGTAAATAAAATAAATATTTATAAGAAATAAACATTTTTGAACAAATCTAAAAAAAAAATATTAGAAATTAATAAAAGAAAAAAAAATCAATGAAAAAAATTTCTTAAGAGCAATCCTTAAAAGCAAAAAAAAAAAAATTTGTATCTAAAGATAACTATTTTACTGTAAATATAGCAAAAATCTAAGGATTTTATAAAATTTAAAAATGTAAAAAAATTTCTCTATATTGTAATTGTTGCTCATTTTTCTGTTTTCCTTGACAATAATAATATAGAATAAAGACTGATGGAAAACTAAGAAAACTGAATTATATATTTTAAAAATACATACGCACTTTCATGAAAAACAACAACAAAAAAAAAACAACCAGTAACTGTCAAAATGTACGCTTCTCTTGAGCAACAATTCCAAAGGACAAGTTCTTTTTGATTAAATCCACTCCACACAACTTGGAGCAAGTTTGAAGTTTACAATTTGAAGTTGTGACACTGCTGCTTTATGGTTTATACAGGAAATGAAAACAGCATGGCTTAAAAGTGTGGATTTATTGCTCAACTGGTAATCTAATTAGAAAAGCATTAATGTATCAATAAGTAGTTAGAAAACAAAATTACTTAGTGTTAGACTTTATTACATTAGAATTTAATACTCTTTATCAACTCACAGTTTTTGTTTGTTTTTGTTATGCCACTCAGTATATTTTTGTCTCAATTAAAACAAATACACCTTTAAAACATATTCTAAAAAAGAAAAAAAATGTAAAGATTTTTGAATCCTACTAATAAAATCCTTTTTTTTCAAAGGGTAATGCCAATCAATTTAATATTTATTTTAAAAAAAATGTAAAATGAATTATACATGACCCATAAAATGACACTATTTTGTAAGTAAGCACAATGATTCAGTTTAAATATAACTTTTTTAGAATTAATGCTTGAGTTGTATATAATTTAAAGGCGTCCTAATATTTTCTAACTTTTAAAGAATAAAACTTTTAAAGCATAAGTTGTACAAAGGAAGTTTATATAAAGCAAAATTGCTCTTCTTATACTGTATCTATTTTGCATAATACAGGAACAAACTGTTTTGTCTTATTTGAAGAATTTTATTTAGTTCTAATTATTACTAGAAATGATTTTCAACACTAACTTATCCCAAATGCTTCTTAACACCATCTTGTCATCTTAGCTTATGACAAGTTCAATTTTAATAGGGGGGAAGGTGGTACCAGGTCCAATCTACAGTGATATAATTAAACATTCACAACCACAAATGTATTTACTCAATATTGTAGTATTCATGGTATATATTTTATAGTTGTATGTTATCAAATTATAAATTCTGTACTGATGTAACCAGAAGAGAAAGAAAATATTTATTGTAACAAACAAGATGTCTGTTTGACAAGAAAGAAAAAAATTAACTGGTGAAAAAATGCTAAAATGATTCCTGTTCTAATCAAATAAACAGAAACAGAAAAATTATATTTTAAAAAATCCAACAATAAATTGAATAATATAATAATGATTAAATCAAACAAACATAAATTGAAATATTTATTATATTATTATTTATTCATAGTCAAAAGTTCAATTCAAAATCTAAAAAAAGAATTACTACAGCAGTAAACCAACACCAATTACTAAAAAGTACATTTACAAAATTACGAAATATTCTTTCATAAACATTGTCACAATGGATAAAAAATATCTATTAGTTTCTCTTCTTTTTTCATTGAGGACATAGACATAACAATATTGGCATAATGGGGACAGGAAAGATTCCAAGTTGTTTTGCATTAATGTGGCCAACAGTATGTTAATCTTTTGTGGATCATGTGTCATGGATTAGCAACATTTAATGTGGCTATGGGTTTCATTCATTTGAGAGAAAATCTATCAACATATGTTGTTACAGGTGCAATATTTATTCTTCATAACTATATTAGATTTTATAAGTACTGAAATGTACTGAGATATGCTGAAAGTAAATGAATGAGGTTTATTTATTTACTAATTTCCACATTACATTTGATCAAAATCTTTACATTTTTATCTGAGTTATGAAAATAAACCACCATTGATTCCTCTTTTTAGTTTCACACTTTCTCCATTAACAGTACATCAGTTCTATGAGTATTTCCAGTTTTGGGTTTGGAGAAGGCAGGAGTTAAATGATCAGTTTGACTAGATTTTTGCTAGTTTGTTTTCTTATAATCACCTGACCCCTTTATGATTAAACAATTTAGATGCTAGAATGATATTTTTCAACTTGTATTTTTTATATATTAAAGTAACAAAAATCATTTTAATATCCTGTTTTCCGTAGTTTGAGTAGAATTGCTTAAAAATGAGAATGTTTATTTTATCACTCTTAATATTCATAGATTAACCATCCTCAAATACATTTTACATTGATAATGTGACATTTGAACTAGGACTATGAATGATACAACATTTATAGGCTCAAGTAGACTTTTAAAATAATTCTAACTCTTTGGCATGTGAGAGAAATCTGGATTTAAGCACAACTTGTGCATTAATTTCCTTGAAGTATTTCATATATGCAGACACTTGATCATCATTTATTTAGTCTTAAAAATCTTTAAGAAAATGTTACACAATGTTTATATAGACACACTAAGTTTGCAAAGACTAAATATTTTAATTCAAAATGAACTGAATGTCACTCACATGCCTCAGTGAAACCTGACTAACCAATGAAAATCAAACAATACAAAATTAAAAATACCAACATTTCTTCCTTCTTTTTCTCTATATCTCATTCTCTGATGAAGCTTTAATAAAAGTGAAACATGTTAGATTGAGAAACATTTCCTATTTGTTCTTTATCTTATATCACATTATGAAGATGATAAACTGTCAGTTAAGTTTTGTCTCCTAGCAATAACTGACAGTCTTTTTTGTTGCTGACCACAACATTTGCTTCTCCCATGCTTGCCATTCATGCTATAATATATCTAGACACACTACAAATATAGCTTGGATGAAAATTTCTGAAATTACCAAGAATTGTAATAATATTAAAGTGTATATTGATAGAACATGTGAAGCAATTATTCAATAAAACCTATAGACCTGATGAGGATATTAGTTGAAATAATTTGTGGCATACCTCAATACAATTTCAAACAAAAGGTAGTTATGAAGTTTTATAAAAATGCTATTGAGCTGAATGAGGAACAAACTAACTCACAATTGCATGCAAGATGAAACATTAACTACTGCTCTATAACAAACCTTGTTTATATATGTTAGTACAAATATTTTAAATGTAAACTTTATGACACACAAATGAATGTCTCATTTCCAAAATATTTGGAATTATTTCCACTAAACACTTTATATAAATTATTAAAACTTCAATATACAAAACTATACTAATATTTATATACCCAATTATAATTGTATATGTAAATTATGAAACTAATTAAAATGATTCTATTCTGAATAAACATTTAATCCTATGAAAAAAGACAAAAAGAAAAACTTATCTTTCCTTTTGTTTTGTTTTTTTCATATTGTCCTTTTACAGATATACTCTATCTGAAATTTTTACACATTTAATCCAATATAAGTCACATGTGTTCAACTCATAAGCAAATAATGACTAGTTGAATTTTTTGGACAGGGAACAGAAAGGAATCATGCACAATACATTCTGCTCTACTGTAAGAAACTCAGTACAGAAAATATATTGGATATCAATATTTGATGGACTAATAGGAAAATGTTATCCATTTTATTAATATTTTATTGATTTACATCATTAAAACAATACAACTGATACAGATAACTTATAAAGAAACTAATAGAAATCAATAAATAAAACTGAATTAGAGAAATTAAAGCAAAGATAATAACAAAAGGAACCTGAGCAAAATTGAAAAATGAAGTACATGTAACAAAAGTTCAAAGTTGTTACCATCCAATAGTTTACAAATTTCAGAATTACAAACAATAAATAACAAAATAAAGAGTTCACTCTTTCTGGAAAAGCCATAAGTACAAGAGAGAACATTATGGTGAATTTAAAATAAAAAATAAAGTAAAAATCATAAACTTCAGTTTCTAACAGTTGGTTTCATTAGGAACATTTTAACATACTAGGTATTAGAATATTAATGCATTTAAGAAATATTCATACTCTAACCATCAGATTTTAAAATTAATTATTACCTGATGTTCTTTATTTTTTTCAACATTAAGAAGAGTAATTGCTTTCAGTTTTACTTTCACTTTTAAACTTATGACAATGTGAAATTGTATCAAAAAAATCACACTATAACAAAGGCCCATTAATTTTTTCCATGTTTATTACTGCTTCACATGTACAGGGTGTGATGGATAAATTGCCTACTGCATTATGCAGAAATGAAAATAACACATCTCATTTTAACAGACATATTTACCAAAATTACACAAAAATATCTTGAAATACTAAACAGTAAATTTATTCAATAAAATCACCATTAGCTTCAACCATGGCCACCAGATAACTTCAAAATCTCCTGCAACTCTTCTGGATGTTTATGTTGGTGAATGCTGACATAATCCTTGTCTTCAGTTCATCTTTGGTGTTACAAGGAGTTTTGTTGATCTCTTACTCAACAGTGCATCACACATAATAATAGGTAGCCAGATCTAAGGGGTGATGTGGCTGCAGAAATTGTCTGACAGCCATAATTGGGTTCTCCTGTTTGTGTAGCACGGTGCAGAGTCCTGTTACCAGACAAAGGGTCTTCCAGCAGCCACCCTTTTGACCCAGGGCAGTACTATCTCCTCAAGACACTTGATGTAGCCCTCTGTGTTGAGTCTGAGGCCATGCAGGAAGAGGAATGGCGGCATAATGTCACCATCACTAGTGATCACTCCAAACACCTTCATAATCACCATTAGACTCATCCAACTTTTTCCAGATCCTCTGCACTATTCTCAAATTGACACCTAAACACTGAAATGTTTGTATTGGAGCTTCTGGCATGTACTTGTCATATCAGTGTTCTTAATTTCTATTTGACTCTGAACTCAAAACCAATGTCTGTCTTTCTTTACAGTGTGACATTGCAGAAAATGGCTTGTCAAATTTTTATCTTCAAGTCCTAACTATAGGGAATTTCAGACATGATCATTGGTTGAATTTCATACATATTAAGAATTAGGGCACATGTTTTATATATATTTGCTGTTATGTTAAAGGAAAGAATAGCTGCTTCTTGAAAAAATACTCTACGATAACTCATCAGAAATTTTTTTAAAGAAAAATGTACTGTTTGAGAATTATAGACAGTTGAATATTTTTTTTTAAATCCTTTTGTCATCATATATATATATATATATATATATATATATTCGCTCATTTTATCTCCTAACATTAAATAGAAATTGACAGGGATGACATTTTTTTTCAAATTTGATCATGTATAGAAGTGTATTTTTAACATTTGAATCTATAATATGATTATATTTTAGAAAAAGGTTAAGAAAATGAAATTTTAGTAGCATTTTGTAAGTAGAATAATGAAAACATTTTACAAGAAACAGAATAATGTCATTATTTTTCTTTTTAATTTAGAATTCTGACATTGGAACCTTAAAGAATAAAACATTAAAGAAATACAAACAAAATAAAATATATTATTGCTGATTGAATTGGTTAGCATGCTTCCAAATCTACTTGTAATATCTTTTAAGATAAATGTTTAGTATATTATCTTGATCTCATCACCTATCATAATTGCTCATATATTTTAGTTTGTTTACACACACACACACAGAGGGTGCGATGTGTAAATTGTCGCCATTTTATGTGTGTTGTTTGATTTTGTCAACTGCACGGTGAAGTAGGGTCAGTTGGGCATCAAAAAAAAAAAAAAATACACCATTGTATTTCATCCAGCAATTTGGAAACATAATGCTGTACTGCTTGGCATTGATTTGCAATGTTTAGAATGTAAAAACTTTAATGAAAAAACAAAATCAAGTAACTACACTGTACAATATAATTAGGTTATAAATTAGTTATTGTGTTGAGAACAGATAGAAAGTCTAGTGGGCTGTGAGGCTTAGTGTTCAGTTGAGGATTATTGAATAGTTTGTTCTAAAGCAGATGAAGACCAGTGAGGTGTAAATGAATCCCATTACAGTATTCTTTGAGGAAATACACAATTGAATCATTGCCAAAGTGATGATGATACTAGGATTTTTTACTTAAAAAAACATGACTTATAACTGTGGGCTGTAAAGATAAAGATTTTAACCTGATTATGACCATTTTGCAATGAATTAAAGAAAATGAAGATGATATATAAAGGCTGATTCTTTTAATAATTGCTGCTATCATATCTTTGAATAGTGGGGGAATTGGCTCAAGATAGTTAAAACTTGAATTTAATTTAAACAAACAAAAGAATGGTTAAAGCTTTATTATAATTTTTATGGTTATAACTTATGGACTTTGGTCATTGTGCCTTATAGTTTGACTGTAAATTTTAATATTGGATAACACACAAAGTTTATTGCGTTTGACATAAAATAGCATTTGGAACATTTAATTTTAACTAACTTTATTTAAAAATCTTTGCTTTTGACTGGATACTGACAGCTGTCATATTAGTAATTTTTTTTTAAATTTGTCAAATTTGGTATATTTTGTTTATTAATTCAAACATTGAAAATGAGGCAATGTTTTATTGTTTTAAAAAGCTATATTTAGAATTTTAATAATAATAAATGTTACCCATTATTTAATTGTTAGATTGTCAATTTTATATATTAATTTTAAATATTATCTATTGTTAGCCAAGTGAAGAAATGAAGAATGCACCAATTGGCAAACCTGATGAATTCTTTGGAATGGTTAGCAAAACATCAGCTAATTGCCAATCAATTTGAATATTCATGTATTTTTATAATCTTGTAAATATAAAACTAATCTTGTAAATAAACAACCTAACTACTAAATAATGTGTAATATTTTTGTTGTTATAAAAATTCTACACATAGTGTTTTAAAACAATAAACATTGCTGAGAGAGTCAAGGGAGTATACAGTAATAAGTGGTGTCAAGAGAAAAACATTCTTTTGACACTGTTTTTTTTGGCTATGTAGGATAAACACTGTCAAAAACAGAATAACATTTTTTTTTAAAAAAGGTAACACAAATATAGGAGCAGTTTTGTAAATTTTGTGAATGACTGAACCTTACAAAAAAAGTTTCATCCAGGAGATTCTTCATTGAATTATATTCTATATAGATGGATAAGATCAACTGCAGTTGATAATGATCAATACAAAGTATTAGTTGAAAATAATCAATATTACAGATGCTAGAGACAACATATTAAAAATATTCAAATCATGTATTTCAATACATGATATCATTTATACCAAGTTTGGCTATGTTAGTTGCTTTGATATGTGTGATATCCACATAAGTGAAAATATTTTCTACAATTATCCACTTTTACAAACAAAACATTCAAATATAATCATATCTGCATGTTTTACTTGCAGAACAAATTATGACAGGCAATGGAAAATGGATACTTTACCACAACATTGAATGACAGATTGTGAGTCAAGCAGAGTACTCCTAAGAAAAAACCAGGCTTCATCGAAAGTAAAAAATTGTTACTATAAAGCTTTCATTCATCCAATTAGATTTGAATTGTCATTTATTCTGTTCTTTTTACAGAATTCACTTAATAGAAAGAAAACATTAAATTCCCTTGAGAGCTAAAAAAAATATAACTAGAATATTTCTGTACTGAGAAAGAGAAAATGTTCTGGAATTATGGGTTTTATGGAGTTGCCTAAAAGATGGCAGAAGATAGAATAAAATGTTATATGTATTATTCAATATAATTTATGTTCAACATTTTAAAAATTTTTCAAAAAAAATAGAAAAAAAGGGAAACATCTGAGTTGGTGATGAAAATAAAGTGAATTGAATAAGAATATTTATTGGAGGTTTTATAAATAAGTCAAATGGAAAAGTGAAATATAGAGTATCAATAAATATACATATTTCATTTAACAAACACTGTACATTTTATTCATTATTCCAATCTGTTATTTTTACGGATTAACTAGAAAGTTTTGCACTCTTGCTTCACAATTTGGCCAAGTATCAAAAGTTTTGATATAAAAAAAATTTATGATAGTCTAAAGAGCAGTCATTATTATCTGCAGCTGAAATGATGAGTTAGAACACACAATCTGAAACCTCATTAAGAATTATTACCAAAGAGCAGTTAGTTGGAATGTGAAGTAGTGGCCAGTGAAGTTGGTAGTTATCACAATCAATAATACACCTTGAATATCACTATTTCTTGAATTGCAGAGCTTATCAAATGCTCTGATTAAGAGCAAATCTTGTTGGTAATCAAGAGAGAATTCTGATTGGACAGGAGCCACATCAACTGCTTTCTCTTTCCAAGAGACATCTAATCAATAGCTTAGGAGGGCTAAAGAGATTTTCCTTATACAGACTCCATAAAAACATTCCAGATGCAGGTTCACTGCATTTGATCCTAACAGATATAATAAGATTTCATAATTTTAATTGTTCATTATCAATTTTCAGTTTAATAACACTATTTCAGGTGTGTAGAACATACAATCAGGTCATTAATTATTTTATAATTTTCAGGTTTTTCATTTGAAATTACTCTCATGATACAACTGTATTACATGGTAGTTACTTATGCAAAATATCTTATTTTTTAAATGTTTTTACTTATCGACAGTAGCCTATATATGGAAGATGGCATATGATATTCTGACATTATCATTTGTTTCAGATGTATCAAGAGCATTAATATCATGGTCATGGCACTAGTTGTTAACTACAGTGACTTATAGATAGCTAGATTCTTAGCCAAATGAACTGAATGAATGACAGGTGGTTCTGTATAGATTCTATAAAGATATTTGTGATTATACACACCAATTTTATGTCACCTGTGAGGACCCTGGAGGTTGTGAGCAACAAGGGCCATATCATATCACCTTACTGCAGAGTTTCATTATCAATGCCATCACCGACATCAACGTACTTAACATTGTGATCAAGTCCTGGAGCAAAGAAGTAATCATATGTGCTCTGGCATGACTCTGCTCCCTCACACATGTCAACTGTGACCCAGGCTAATTATTTTTATGATTCTTACCTCCAATATATGACTTCCTAGCTATTAACACTCCAAGACTACTATATCTGGGTTATCATCAAGAGAGAGACTAACCAGTAACCCCACAATACCAATGATTCCTTGAAAGCCACAAATCTGATGGCCTACTTGAACAAGAAGCATTTGAGCCATGTCTGACAATGTACCAGGACTATCTTCATAACTGAGGTCAATTCAATTGAATAAACAAATTTTTGTTTTTAAATTGAAAATGTGTACAATTTTTTTTAAAAAATATCCGGTTTCTGTTAAGTAAATTTGTTTTATTTGTTCTGACTTAGAGAATATAATCTGACAGACACATTGTTTCTAAAGTTTAGCAAGATATTCTTGATTAGGTAATGAGGCAATAATTCTTTTGTTATGATGATATGTAAAAGTCATCAGTGACAAAATTTTGTAAATATAAATAATATGTCTAGGATGATCTGTTAAAGTATTGAAAATGTTATTTGAGAAAGTTTTCATATATCATCATGAAACTCATTGAAAGATGTTTGTGTAAAACATGCTTGAGTACAATTGTTGAAGCAGTTTACAATATCATATACTAAAATATTACTTCCCCATTAATTCCATAAATTGATTTTTTTCAGAAAATTGTAATGAGCCTCAGTTTCAAAATTTCATTGTTTCCATCTTTTCTGCTTATAAAGATGCAAATACAACAGAATGTTGTATGTTAGTATTTGCACATAATTCTACAAATATTTGTGATGCTTTTTCAGATTTAAGAACAAAAAGTACAATAAAAACAAATATATGAAAAAGCTAGAATTGCTGAAGCTGGTCCATTTTAAATAATATGAGTGGAAATAAATATGAGTGGACTAGAAGGATTTTTAAATAATATGAGTGGACTAGAAGGATTTTTTTAAAAACTTATACCAATTCTATTTCACAGCATCACATGTTCAAAAATTTATAATTACTGAATAACATTTGTGTATATTCAATAATTTATATGCCTTCCACACATGTGATGAAGCTCACAATGAAAAAAGGAAGAAATTATCTGCAGTTCTTCATCTAAAACAGAAGCAAACAAATTTCATACATTTTAAAAGGATCAAGAGAAAAATCTTACATTATTGAGAATAACAAATAAACGGATGCAAAGATGGATACCATTAATAATATTTATCATACAAATATAATTGTGGCACCTTGCATTATTAGAAATATTCATAGAAATATGATTTAATTTTTTTTTACTCGGTTTACTAAACAGGTTGTTGATTTTTTTTAAAACGGAAAATAATTGAGTTGAAAATAATTCACTAAGATTGTACTTAGACGATCCTAAGGAAAGAAGAAGGAAGGGGAAAAAGAAAGGAAAAGAAAAAGCAAAAAAGAGAGGAAGAGAAATACAAAAAGCGGTCATTAACAAAAACATGAGTCAGAAAGATAGCTAGCATGTTGACCGAATTTTTTAAAGACAATTGGAAGAATAGAATTAGAAATAATAAAAAGAAAGAAAGGAAAAGACATGATATCAAAACGGGCCGCTTGATGAAAACCAGATATCGGTCAAAGCATCTAGCCTACTTTTTTGCGTAGAAAGACATCTTATCAATTTGGATAAAAGAAATTTTGGGAACAATGAAAACGAAATCTTAATCAGAGAAAAAGTGTTTTTGGGTTGAGGGAGTGACTGGTGGAACGGTATACAGATTCTGACCTGTTAAAAATTAGAACCCCCACATTGATAAAGTGAAAGATGTTTTCAATTCAGATAAATTAAGATTTTCTGACTGCCAGGTCTGACAAAAAAACAAGAGGTGAAAAAAAAATTGATTGTCTCAGATCACAGATGGCGACAATATTCTTTCCTGAAGTCACAACTAATTAGCGGCAGGCTGTTTGACAAAACCCAGGTGAGAAAAAGCCAAGATTATCATTTTTCGTACGTGCAAAAAAGGAAAAATTAGATTTTGTTTTTTTTAAAAACAAGAACGATGTAACCACGCCCGGCGGAGGAGAAAGGATGCTCGATCAATAACAATTGGTCGGAAACGGTCACGTGATCTGCAGAAAAGAAGAGAAAGAAATGCCCGATCAGGAACCATTGGTCGAAAACGGTCACCTGACATACGAGAGACTAAGAGAGATGGGTGTGCACCTCCCCACAAAAGGCACTGTGAGGAAGTAGGGGTGAAAACAATAGCGATAATGAGAAATCAAAAATAATGCGACTTTTGGAATTATCGAGAAAAACCCCTGACGCCGACAGACCCACCCCAGTTTGTTGCGGCGTCAATAAAAGCAGGACCCCAGTCGACAGAAATCAGTTGGAGTGGAGTTGCAGCTGGACCGCGGGCAGGGAAAGAGCCTGAACGCGGGCATCAGGCCCGATTCACTCGCCCCTTTGCGGGCAAGAGAATCCTCAGACAAGAAATCCTTCCACCCAAGTCGAAGACAAGAGAACTTCCAGCCCAGATTGCGAAGACAGAAGAGTTCAGGCAGAGGACGGCAAAGTTCAGCCCCAGACGGCAGCGAAGAAGAGATCACCTCGACGACAGAGAGTTGCGGCTGAGTTGCGGCAAAAGATCCTTCCAGCCCAAGTCGAAGACAAGAGAACTTCCAGCCCAAGTCGAAGACAAGAGAACTTCCAGCCTAAGTCGAAGAAGAAGAAATACAACTCAAGTCGAAGAGAAGAATCAACCGCGAATGATCGATAGAAATTAGCCCCAGTGTCGAACCAAACCACACTCCGACATACACAATTCTAAAGAGTAGGCAATTGAAATCTTTAGGTTGTGTGATAGAAGCTTGGTGCCATAGTCCACAGAGCGGGTTGGGACATGAGAACAATTTTGTTTTTTATGTAACGGACATTAAGATATAAAAGGTTGTTACCCTTTTTTTTCATCAGCAATCTTTTTTTTGTCTCGTGAGTTTATTTTCTCTTTTATTTGTGTTTTGCCACCCCGTCGGACTCAACTTGTATCGGCCCCAATCCCTGCTGGTCCCGTCTGTCTAAGATCTAAACACAGCGTGGGTAGACAGACCGGAGATTGGTACAGTTGCTTTAGTGACCAGGTATTGGAAGCGAGTCGGGAAAGGCGAGGCTGGTGATCATCTGACCAAGGGGTTGGAGCGGCACGCTTGGACCCAGGAGGAGCGACCAGGAGGAGCGACGTCACCGTTGGCGCCGTAACCAAAGGATCCGACCCTGGGCCAGGTGTGTAACCGTCACATAATAAGAATGAATTCACACACAATAAAATGATAGAAAAACAGTCTGAAAAAAAAACTAATTTGGAAGGCCTGGCTATGGTTTACTACTGACTACTTAGTGTTCAGATATTTGGATATCTATTCTACGTAACAAAAATTATATGCAATTACTCTGCTGTCATTTTTACTGTTGTCATCTTGATTTAAGAAAAGATTTACTAAACCAGGCCTTTCATTGATTAGCAAAGTAATATAAAAGTTAAAAATGGAAAAATATCAATACAGTAAAGGTTTTCTTAATTTCAGCAGAAAATTAAGATTTCACATGTTAACTAGACTGTTATCAAATCAGTGCATTAAATACAAGATGGAAGGCAAAAGCAGAAAGCTCTATTTAGTAAAGAAGTTTTATATGTAAATCTGAATACTATGAGTGACTAAAAATTATAAAGATATTTAATTCTAATTAGAGTACATCCATTATTAACATGATGTTAATTTAATATCTGTTTTATAATAATTCAATCTAATACTTTTCAGAAAGTTAGATATAAAAAGTTATCAAAATGTTATAAAAAGTCTAGAATTAAACTATAAAATTAAATGTACTGGAAGATAATCTTTAGCAATAAAATTCTTGCAAATATGATCAATGCTAAGGAGTGCAAACTGCCAATATTAAAAAACATTGCAGAATACTTTTTCATAATAAAAGAAGCAGGAGATTGTAGTAAACTCAACCAAGTACATACTTTTATATATATATATATATATATATATATATATATATATATATATATATATATATATACATACATTTAGAAAAATATGACAAACTGGAAAGGTTTTTTGACATGTTTCATCCATTAGGATTTCATGAACTTGGCTTTGATGACGTTGCCACATCTACACATGCGCATGAAGCAAGAGATGCAGGTAGTTTCAGAATCTTTTGAAAGGATATTTTTTGAAAGATTTTTTTTTTCCTCAATCTAGCCGAAATCATCTGTATTCTTTTTCTTTATTTCTCCAACCCCTTTGTTCCTGATTATTCTACACTGACAATATAAAATCTACCAAGAATGGTGATATATTGTAAGAGCCTGTAATTTAATGCCAAATAAATGAGAGTGAGTAGATGATGTTATTGTTGAATATATTTATTTACTTTTTGTTATTGTAATTATTAATTTAATTTCATAAATTATTTCTGTATTTATTTAAAATAATAGATTTTGATTTAACTGTTTTCTTTTAATTTTTTAATATTTATTATGCTCATGTATGTTGGTTTGGGAAAAGAGTATATTTTTTAGAAAAGGAGATATTTGAAAAAATCTGGGGTTCAGATTTACATTTTGTCAAGATTCAATAATGACATTCTCAAGAATCTTCTATCCAAGTAAGTTATTTTGTCTTTTAATAAGTGTGGCATTTTTTTAGATCAAAGTTGTGGTTGAACTTAGAGCCTTGAGGACAAAGTGCTTCCTTGGGTCAAGAGGGTAGTTGCTGGAAGACTATGTCTGGCAACAGGACTCTGCACCATGCCACACAAGCAGTTATGGCTGTCAGGCAATTTCTGCAACCACATCACCCCTTACATCTGGCCACCTAATTCCCCAGACTGCAACCCTCTTGATTATTATGTGTAGGGTGCAGTTGAGTGAGAGACCAACAAAACTTCTTGTAACACCAAAGATGAACTAAAGACAAATATTATAGCAGCATTCACCAACTTAAACAAGGAGACTGTTCAGAAGAGTTGCATGAGATTCCAATATTGTCTGGAGGCTATGGTTAAGCCAAAAGGCAATTTCATTGAATAAATTTACTCTTTAGTATTTCAAGATATTTTTATGTAATTTTGGCAAATATATCTGTTAAAATGAGATCTCAGTGTTATTTTCATTTTTGTATAATTTAGATGACAATTTATCCATCGCACCCTGTATTATCAGAATTATTATTGTGATAGACATTTTTGGTTTTGATCAGATCCATAATAGTTTTGGATATGGTTGTAATTATTTTGATATTGTTAAATAATTATGCACACAAAATTAACAAGACTCTTGCTCTTTAAAAAGGTTTTTGAAAAAGCAATTTACTTAAATATATCCATATATGAACAATTTAGCATAATGTTCTTGTAATAAATGAGGTGTTTTGGAACATGGAAAAGAGACTTGTATCATTTTCATGTTCCAAAACAACTTCTATCTGCTTAGCTACTTATCTGATACAAATTTCAAAAGATAATAATAATTGTGCATGAAGAACAAGAAAATATTTTTATTATATTTTATAAATTAGCAGGAATAATAATAATAATAATTCTGTCTTCCCCACTCCTTCTTTTGCATGAACTAAATAGTAATAATTATGGATACAAAATAAATACAAAGTCTTTCATCACTTCTTCTACATGGATGACTTCAAACGTTTTGCCAAAGTTGACAATGAATTGAAAGGTCTCTTTAATACTGTAAAATGTTTTAGTGATGACATTGGTAGGGGCATCAGATTAGATAAAAATGCAAAGTAACCTTCAATAAAGGAACACACTGAATAGATCTTGATTTTGTCATAAAGAAGAAGGATATAAAGAAGAAGCATATAAATACCTAGGAATCAGTATCTGTCTATATTTCTGAGATGAGGTATTATGTACACTATTTACATTATTCGGACTATTATCCTCATCATTGTCACCATATTTATTACAACGTTTTGGCCGTTGTACACTCTTCAGGTGTTTGGAATGTCGAACTGAACCCTTTATTTCACTCACTGGGGTAGACTGTTCTAATTCCACATGCCATGTTTAATGGATGTCAGTTATCAGTTATCTCCTGTTAATTCCCCTCTCCAAGTTCTCCACTGCCTTAACCAGGTATTGAACTCACATGGGTCCTGGCACTGGATCTAACCAACACCTTTATCATCTGTGGATGAATTTCTGGGTATTATAAACCTAATGTCTTCAGCAATCATTTTTTTTGAGTGCTCATATTGCAATTTTTGTTATTATCATTGCATGCTTTTAATATGGCGACAAAGATGAGGATAATAGTACAAATAATGTAAATAGTGTACCTAGGAGTCAGTGATAATGAAATACAGCAAACCTAAAAGGAAGGAGAAAGTCAGAAAAGAATACTGCAGGCCCATGTGTCTAATATTAAATACCAAGTTGAATTCACAAAACAGAATATCAGCCATAAACACTTTGGCTGCACATTTAGTAAAATACATTTTCAACATCCTTAACTGAACCATAATTGACATTAAGTGAATGGATGTCAAGAGGAGAAAGCTCTTAACTTGTCACTACATGCATCATCCTCCTAAGGCCGAAGTTGTGTGCAGATCCAAATGAGGCAGAGGATTCAGAACTGTCTTAAAAAATGAGAACAATTGGCCTTCAAAGATACCTAGAAACTACAGAAGACTGAATGATGATCTGTGCTAAAGAACATGAAAAAATAAGTAACTTTATTCTGTGATAAAGGAATCCAATAAATTCAAAAGGGAATTTCAAGTGGATGAAGAAGAGCAAATAAGTTATAACCTGACTATTGCAGCAGCAAAGAACCTAAAAAAAAGTAGATAAAAGCAAATGCAGTTGACCAAATTCAGAGGCAAGATAAACCTCTTCATGGTCTTAAACTCTGCCTGTGCCAAACAAGCTGATGTAGACAAACCCTGTACCTATCAGTGGTTGCATAGTGAAAGATTGAAAGCTGAAACTGAAGGTTTTATACTTGATGCACAGAACCAATGCTTGCTAACTAGAAATTATCAAGCACACAAACTGAAAAATAGTGATGACTCTAAATGCAGATTATGTGATGAATATCTAGATACAATTGACCATCTTGTATCAGATTGCATGGTAATAGCATCCACTGAATACAAAAATTGGGATGACAGGGTGGGAGAATATCTGTACTGGAAAATTTGTAGTGTTTATGGAAAGTAAACTATAAGAAATTAGTATGAACACCATCCATACCCAATTACAGATAAGACCTTTAATAATTTTATGAGACTTTACAATACAAATAGACAGAACAATCAAAACTAATTACCCAAACATAGTAAGCAAAGACCACAAAAAAAAGAATGTGCTTTCGTATTGACCTGGCAGTTCCTGCAGGCTTGTAATGCAGCTTTGAAGATCTTCAAAAAAACTATTAAAATACAAGGATCTTGAAGAGGAAATCTAAAAAAGGTGACACATGACATCAATAATTCCAGTTGTGGTTATGGCCCTAGGTTTGATTGAAAAAGGTTCTGATAGACTTATTAAAGAGATTGCTGGTAGCCTGAAAGAAATACAAAAAAAATTTGCACAGTTCAAACCCTACAAAGAGTTTTATCTATGTGTCTTTTTTTTTTTTTTTTTGTTTTGTTATTTTACACATGTCCAGTGAAAAATGTCATAATGCCATTTCTAACATTAGAAGCCATTTCTAACTGGTTGAAGCCTGGAAGGAAATGAGTATACAACAGAAATCAAAGGCAGTGATGGTACTATTACTACTACTTTTTGTTGTTGTTGTTGTTGTTGTTTTATAACAACAACAACAAAAAGTAGTAGTAATAATAATAATAATAATAATAAAAAATCCAGTATCTGTAACATAAGTATTAGCTTTGCTGATAAATATTTAATCATTTGAACAGCCTCTTATAGACCAAGGGACTAAAACAAATAATAGTATTTTTTCACAGAACCTTGCTGGTATAAAACCATTCAATACTAGAAATTGAGTTAGCACAAAACAGCAGAGTGTAAACTGAGATGTCTTCATATATTAAAGATAAACACAAAATGAAAAGGATAAATTGCTATGAAATAATGACTTCCCATGCAAATACAAATTTGATGAATGAAAATGAATGATATCATTTTTTATATTCATAAACATGATACAAGTCCATGGGTAAATTTGCATAACACTAACTAGAAAAGATGGGTGAAGATTTATTTTTAAAAATCAGAGAAAAAATATTAATACCGTCAACATATTCTGTCGTTTTGTTTATGTATTTCTTCCATCTTGGTAGCAGGTTGACAATTCCACTCTTGAAGAATTCTTCATTTGAAGAACAAATAAATTCAGTGAAAGATTCTTCAATTTTATTCTAGTTAAAGAAATTTTTGCTTGTAAGGAATCTCTCAGCTTGTATCAGAAAATAATTGTTATCTCCAAAAAAATCTTTTACAATCCAAAAATATGTTTTAGCTTAAAAAGGTTCATAAGCCATAAAAAACAAATCAATCAATCAATCAATCGAGTTTGTAAGGAAGTAGTCTACATGTTTAAAAAATGGCAATCTGTAAGAAAGAAGTTGGGTATATATGGTATGTTACAGAATGGAAAGAATTATTATTTTGCAAGTCCTGGTAGTATTTGTCCTGCAAAAAAAGAAATTGCCAACTCATGCCAATTTGAGTAAAAAAAAAAAAAAAAAAATCAAGATATGGAATTTAAAAAAAAACAACAATTAAGACATGTTGCAAAAAAGTAAAGAAATAAATGAAGTCAAAATAAAGAGAGGTTGGAAGAATAAAATAGATTTTGCACTATACTGATATACTGACTTAGATACACTAATTACACTGACTATGAAATGACAAAATACTGGTCTTACAAAATCACCAATAATGAGTTTAATTATCACTGGATATTCAGAAAATGTGAAGTCATGTTTTAGAATTTAGTACATACACATGTTATAAGTTACAAAATTGTCAGTAAAAAACATAAAAAAACAAAAGAATGTAGAAAGAGGAGGCAGTTTTGTATGTTGTCAATTGGGAGCCATTTCAAATTCAGTATGTCTATTATGGTATTAAGAAAATGAGTGATACCTTTTGACTTGGCTACATTATTGCCTGATATTTTTGAATAGACCACATTTGATGCAAAGTGTTCTTATGCTGGGTAAGTTCTTTAATTCTATTTCTAGACCTTGTTTCTGCCTCAGCACACAATGCCAAAAATGGTTTGTATCAGGTTTCATAGCAAGTTAGCTGGGAAATGCAGACAAATGCAAATATAGTAAAATGCAGAGTATTAGTTTTCATTGTTGGTTTTGCTTTACATGGAACATTTACAAGAAATAGGGAAGAGGAACAGAACATAGCAAAATGCACACACATGCACACAGAATCTGCAATCAATACTTACTCATCAAGAAATAATCTAATCTATAAACAACATTCTCTGTGCATGTGCTGCATAAAACAATTATAAAAGAAGCATCTGATCATTTTCAATAAAATTGGAGATTCATATTTTTGCCAATTTATTCTCTTTAAAGCTTTGTAACTGATTAGACATTTCCCCAAATTCAATTGTATTTTCTTCACTTAGAAACTGTCTGAGAAAATCATGACTAAGCTCTTGACAAAAATAAATTAAAAAATGATAAGTAAGGATTCTTTTATTAGGATTCATTGATAACTGCAAACATACTTATTAGTATGTAAGATGGAATTTATGAAAATCAGTTGGATGTTTAAAATTTTTATTTTGTTCTTATTGGCTTCACTGTATAAGAACATCATTAGAACAAATGAGTAAAATCTAAGGAAAAACATTAACATGGAAAACTTGCTACATGGTGTGGTTTAGTTAACAAAATTTAAAATAATTATCTGTCAGTAATTCAATAAGTACATAGGAAAACATTAAAATGCAATGTATTTTATCCTAAAATTTAAAATAAAATATATAAAATTGTACACATGCACACATATATTTGATCCTATACAAATATGCCTAAATACATATAAGACAGTATCATTATGTATATGTGTGTGTGTGTGATACATAATATAAAAATGGATAATTGAATATGTGCATAAGTAAACTGAACATTACTGGCAAGTATATATAAATAAACTTGCACACACCCATCCACCCAATTGTGTAAATAAAATTCACCAAGGCAAAATTCATCAATCTTTTGCTGTTTTTTATATGCATTTATAACATTATTGATGCATTAATTTGGACATTAATGCATCAATAATGTTATAAATGCATATAAAATCATAGTAGATAATTGTTTGTTTTACAAGACCACTTTAAGAAACATTTACATATTTAATTATGGTAATCATTGAATCATTCAATTTCTGCAAAAAAAAAATCAACAGGCAGAAAATCCTATTGGATGGCATTTTGTGTTAGATAATTATTTATGTCAGTTTTGTATAAGATTAAATGTTCCCATTGTATTTATATCTGGTGATTGATCAAATTTTAATTTCATTTTCTATCATTAATAACATTAAGGGTGCATTCATTTAAAAAAATGAATAAAATCTAGTTTGGCTTTTTTTTTTGTACAGGTATGTATATATGAAAAGTCAGAGAAAATAAGGAAAAATGATTCTGAGGAACATTCTTAAATAAACTCAACAAAAATTGTTATTTGCTTCATTTGTTCAAAGTATGATATTTATTTTCTATCAAATATTCAATATTTGAGAAATAATATACCAATAAAGTTTACATGTTCACAATTTTCTGTACATTGTTAATAGAATTTTCTTTAAATGTTACTGATTCCTTGAAATTCTTTGTTTATTAACTGTTAAATCTGAATCATTAAAATCAAATAAAAAAAAGTATCTTAGTAATGATAAGCTACTCAAACTATACACACACATGATACCAATACCTATAAATACATGTATATGTATAAATATACATTTAACTGTTACATAAGGAGAAAAAAAGATTCTTGTGATTTTCTGTAGTCATTTAGATCAATGTTTTTTTAATCTTGAGTCTCCACCTACTCAATTAAAGAAGCTCAATAAACACTTATATTTACAATCTGTAATCCTTTGTCTAATTCAATTTTTTTTTTTTTTATCAGTTTTCATGAACACCAAAATCCAGTCGGAGTCGGATTACAAAAAAAAAATTATACTCAATCCGATTACACCACATAAAGTACAAAAAACTACACAAATTACTTTACAGATAAATTGTCACATACAAAAGCATGTGTAGACTTCAGATTAAATAGTACGTAGATTTTGTTGTTAATTTTGTTAATGAAGTCATTTTATATTCAACTTTGTACTGAAAAGCTAGCATTATTTTTCTTTTAATTTTAAAGTATCTTTCTTACAATAGCAGTATATAAAAATTAAAATAGTAATTGGATAAACTATTAGTTGGCAATATATTTATATACTAAACATTCATATTGATCTGCTAAAAAATCTACATTTATTTTCTATACTAAATTGTCTGCAATTATTTTTTAGGTTTGCACAAACATAATTCAAATGTGTTCAGTTCAGAAAATAGTTAATAAATGGAATGGCTGAAGTAGCATTTCAGAAATGCTCTCAAAGTTTTTTGAAAACACTACAAATTCTTTTGGATTGACCAAAATGTAATTGCCCTTGTAAGCTGCAGTGTAGGTCAATAACTGATCAGGACAGAAAAAAACAAAAAAAGATAATGGCTGGTAACTTGTCCAATTTGGTGTCTCTAGATATGACTAAGTGCATACTTTGAGAACATGGACTAACCAGCATTAAACAAAAAGTATTTGAAGACAAGATTAAGTTGTTGAAAGATGTATGAACTTCCAGATGCAATGAAACTAATGAGAATTTGTCAGGAAAGCAAAATGACTTGTGCTATACAATAAAAACAGTGAAATTTTTGAGTAAGAGTTTCAAGCTTTGGTGACATATGAAAAGTGAGTTCAAGAAAGTAAAATTGACAGTAGCTTGAATATTGCCAAATACACTCACTTGCAGAAAAACCAGGTAATACCAGACTTGGATGATGGCAAGATTTCTCAGCTTGACAAAGTTCCATGCCACAGACATGTGCAATACAATAGAGTCTGGTTGATGAAGATGTCACTATACATACAGATTAGTCAGGTCAGAGTCATACTTAAATATCATTGAGTAATTATTGAAGAGTTCATCAGAAGAATCTACACCATCTTAAAGAGTTGTGGGAGCTCAATCACAAACAATGGCATCTAAAAATATGCATCTCTCCCCAGATATGATAATTAAGTATAGAAATGACTCCAGTTGGCCTAATGTATCATCTGTAAAAAATGCAATGTAAAACATTCATATATTTTATAAGTTGACAATTATTACAAATTTACAAGTTTTAAATGACCAATGATTTCTGCACAAAACTGTTTATGGTTAACAATTCTTTATCTAAGTTTGGTACAAATGGATTATTATACTTCTTTAAAAGTTAAGAAAACTTTGTTCTTAAACAAAGGGAAACATCATTTTCTTAAACATAGGTTTAATTAAAAATAAAAAAACATTTATTAGTCAAATATTATTTTTAGTAATAGTACTATAACTGTTATTCTTAGTTTCTTGTACTGCATAGTACATTTTGTTCTCAGTTTTCTTTTTGTATAGAAATAATGTGAATCCAAGTTTCATTTAGTTGTTTTTAAATTAGAGAGTTATATACTCTTATACAACTATTCAGTTTTTGTTTTCCTGAAATCTTTATGAAAGTATTAAGTGTCAGGATGTAATATTGAAAATGTTAACTTTATATCAAATACTAAAGGAACAAGAATTTCATGTTTTATCTTATACCATTTTTCTGATAAGCAAATAAATATATTTAGAGTTGATTGAAATAAGTTACTTTTCAAGGACAATAAATTAGAAAAGACTTTCAAGTGGATTCGTTTCTCTTTTGAAAAGAAGATCTGAAACTAAAAGTAAAGGAGGAGTGGGGAGTTATTCCAGAATAATAAAAAGGTCATAATATGAAATCATTATTACAAACCTCCCAAGGCTTGGTACACAGCTAGACTTTCTTCCAATTACTTTGTAGACAGACAATACAGTAGAAGTCATTCAGTATGAAAAATGGATAAATGCCATAAAACTCTTTTTAGAGAACAATATCTTCTATCAGAATCTGTTCAAGAAAGATGGATTTATGTATTGTATTTTTATCAACTACTTATCTAAATTTGTCTGGTCGTAGCAATAAAAGATATTAGGAAATCAGTTATGGTTGTTTTGCTATTATAATTATCTGACTCTATCCATTGCTGAAGAAGGTTATTGGTGAAAATAACAAATATGAGAAGCATTTTTCATTAAAGTTTTTGCTATAGAATTGTTTTATAAAAAGAACAACAAAAATAGTCTATTTTAAGATACAACAAGATGTAAATACATCTTTTGTGTTATAAAAAAATAAAGAGAGTAGTTAGTCCTAATGATGTAAACAACTTTCCATCCAACAATCTCCCATTATCCCAGAAATTTATGTTGAATAATATCTACTTTTATTAACAGAAATCTTCAATTTGCTGATCTGTTAAAGAGACCCTCTTCCAGTCTCCACCTACTCCTGGTATTCAAAGATCTTATTACAATATGTATTCATACCTTACAGGAATATCAAGTCAACTGTTTGCCTTCTTAGAATGTAACTGTCCAATCAGAAGTTCTGGGATATATTATGCAATGCTAATATATAATTTGACAAACTAGTGTTCTCACTAGATAATCCTTTAATAGAAGAGAGGCATAGAGCCTATATAAAGCATTTTATTTTGAAATTTTGAGAGGTGAAGTATCAGTTTTTTTTATAGAAACCATATTGTGGTAGACTACAATTTTTATATGAGCAATAGTCATATTGCTATAAGAGACTGTTTGTTTGAGATAAACTATTTGCAAAAAGAGAAAGCAGAATGAGGACAATTATGCAGTTTCTAACAGTCTCTGATAATACATTGATTCAACTGTTACAATTTACCTTACTTCCTCTGGGTTCATTAAAGATTCTAATAAAAAAAGAGAACTCTCTCTCTCATTGAAGGACAAATAATTATTGCAAAATTTAAAGTAATTGTCAAGCAAATAAAAACATTAAAGTGAAAGAAAAATTTTTTATTACAAGAAATAAAACCAAAAAATAAAGACTGTAAATAATATGATTTCAATTTTTTACAATAGTTAAAATGTATGAATTGCTATGGTTTATGCTAAACTTACAATGATGCTGTGATAATGTAATCAGGAGTCATCCTCCTTGTTTTATGATTACCTCCCTTTGGAGAACTCTTTTCGTTTGTAGAGGCTATAAATAATCACTACACTGGACTTGATTATTCTAGGCAGAATCAGCGAGCATCGTGACATAAGCCAGTGTCCCGTTTTGCAGACGGATTTTGACTGGTGATTACCACTTGACTTTTCCTGACACTCTACAATCTTTTCGAACTGTAAACTACATTTTGTTAAGTTTAATTTATTTTTACTGTTTTTCTTACATTCTTTTCTTATGACTGTTTTCAAAAAGTTTTTGATCTTTTTTTTCAGTTTTTTACCCTTCCCATTTTTTAATTTTGCTCCTATTCTTTTATTATTAGTTTTCTTTTTGATTGAATGTAGGGCTTTTAGGGTGTCCAAGTTTCCATTACATAGTTTATTTGGATCATAGGCTTGTCCATGTCTGTGTAAACTTAAATAAACCTAATGTTAGGATGGCTAGCTACTGGAAATTAAACTGCTCATTATTTGGTGAGCAGGATTTCTGGGACCAGCTGCTACTAATGATACAAAAGGCTAATGATACAGAGGCTGTGGTTGGGAATGCCTAGTAGGACAAATTAAAATCTAAAATTAGAATGTTTGCTGCTGATTTTAGTCGTTGACTCAATCTAGATAGATTAGTGGTGCAAATGGCTTGTGAGCAAAAGGTAGATCAGGCAATTAAATCCTGTGATAGTGGGGAAATAGCTTTAGGTATGGCAGAGTTGGCCTCCTTGCTTATCAAGAAGGATCAAGCTCTGGTAGTTAGGGCTAGGTTAAAAAGAATGTCCTCTGGGTTGACGAATATGGCCGCTGAATTGCATGCAGAGGAAAGTAGGGATGCGTCTTGGCGGCATATCGTGTGCATCACATTGCCAGATAAGCAGACTGTGACTACAAACACGGGCATATGTGAGGCTTTAAGGGATTACTTTCAGGAACTGCTCAGTTCGACGCCTATTTAGCTGACTTTTCCTGCCTTGAGGCAGATGATACAGATGGGTGCAGAGGCATCTGGGATGTGCTGAGGCAGATTGGCATGGATAAATCTCTGGTATTAGATCGTCTTCCCTACAAAGTTTACTTGAGGCAGTCACCTGTTTTTGTTCCTTTGCTGGAACTGATTCACAACAACTGGATGAAGCAGGGGTCTATACCTCAACGCTTCACCAAGAGTCTGATCAAGTTGCTACGCAAGGATAAGAACGGTGAGGATGGGTTAGATAACTTTCGCCCTTTAACCATATTAAATACAGAGTTAAAGATTTTGGCAAATTAGCCAATCATTTGCAGCTTGTCCTCTCGTCTGATTGACTCTGAACAGACTTGTGCTGTGAAGGGCATGACTATTCTGGACAACGTTCATATGGTCCGCTTGATCATCAAGAAAATCAACATTGAAGCCACGCTGATCAATTTAGATCAGTCCAAGGCCTTTGGTAGGGTTGACCATCGATTCCTGGAGGCTGATCTTTTGGCCACTGGCTTTGGGTCAGACTTTCGCACCTGGATCTGACTTCTGTATGCAACTCCCAGTGCGTGGTGGAAGTGAATGGGGTAAGATTGAAACCTTTCGTATTGTCTCATTCCATTCATCAAGGTTTTTTGCCTATGCTTTATGTTCTTGCATTGGAACCTTTCCTTCGCAAGTTAAAGGCAAATCCGGTCCTATGCAGAATTTTCCTACCTGGTGCTACCACCTTGGTCAGGTATTCTGCCTATGCTGATGATGTTTCGGTTCTTGTGTCAAGCAGAGCCGAGATTGACAAAGTCAGCAAAGAAATCAGTGGTTATGAGATGGTGACAGAGGCCAAGATCATGATAAGTCTGTTGGCTTGCAGTTGGGTGCATGGAAGGGAGTTTCTCTTCGAAGATGGATGGGCCAGTCAAGATACTCGGTATCTGGTTCAGTCCTGATATCCTGCTGGATATGAATTGGTCAGAGGTACAAGAGAAGGTCGAGATAGCAGTTAATCTGGAAGGAAGATGCCCGTAAGAACTTGCCATCCCTGAGAAGTGTGCACTTGTGTGAGGAGGAGGTTCACTGTTTACACTAAGATGAATGCTCCTTCTACCAAGAATGTCATCTTGCTCTGAAATGCCACTTATGAGCGTCGGATAGCCTCTCCAACATCCAGGCGTTGTTTCGAAGGATATTATATCAGATTATCTATTATTAGTCAGGGGTCTGTTCATGATGAGCTGATTGACTAGCTTGGCCTTATGAAGCAGCAGGCTTGCTCAATATGGCCTTGGGCACCCGGGTTGAAATGTCTCAATAATGATGAAGCATCTCTCACCTGGCTGGTGATTCATGGGGCCCTCTGAGTTGCCAAAAGACTCTGTTCAGTGGGCTTGGAGAAATCTCCAAACTGCCAATGCTGTGATGAGGAAGTCAAGACCCTGTGTCACACCTTCTTTCATGTTTCCTTCATGGGTAGTTGCGCCATTGTGCAAGTTTGTTGAAGGCCTCATGGTTCACCATTAATGAAGGCTGAACAATAGGTGTTCTTTTGCTTGCTAGGTGTTATGAGAGTCATGATTTGGACAACAGGTCAGAAGGGATTCTATGGAAGTGAGAAGCTCACTTCTTCCCAACTGATCAGCTTAGGACAGAAAAGCAGCAGCTCACTTCATCAGAATTTGGCAAAAGGTGGGTGAATCTTGTGCAATTGTGTTGAGTGAAAGGGGCTGACCTGAAGTGGCACTTTGATGCTGGTTAGGCATCAGGATATTGTTCTTCCTGGGTTGAACATAGGCAACCCATACTGAAATAGGCTAGTTTAGGTTTGTTTTTGAATCTTTAGTTTCTTTTTTCAGTTCACTTAGCTAGGGTATGTATGCTCATTGGCCTTTTTATTTCTGTCCCTATTTTTAGGACTGTGGGAGGGGGGTTATTACTAACATTATTTTGTTTAGTGTCTTGTAAATAATTTTGTTGCATATTGTACATACTCATTGGGGATTTTTTAAGTTGTTGTTTTATTCCCTTCCCCCCACAGACAATGAATTGTACATATGTGGACTATTTAGGATTTTCATAGAGACAATGAGGTATTATATTATGGTAGATGAAGTAAGAAAGGTAGGTAAGAATGTGTTGTCTTGGTGTTAGGACTATTGTTTGTATGTTTGGGTCAGTGTTTGTGGCTAGCTAAGTTTAAAGTTAAGACAGAAGAAGACTGTCCTTTCCCCCATCCCCATTTTGTACCATAGTGCTAATAAATATCCTAAGCAGAATAAAGCTTCCTCAAGCCTACTCTTGCCCTCTTTTGTTATTGCAGATGAATTTTGGAATTTGAAGATCAAAGAAAACAGAATCAAATATCTTTTATTTACACTATTTACATTATTCGGACTATTGACCTTATCTTTGGTGTTATAAAAGTTGTAATTTCAAACTAAACCCTTTATTTAGTCCATGGGGGTAGATTCCATATGTCATACACTTTCTAGATATTTCAGCTTCAGTTAATTCTATTTAGTAACTCAATTCCTCAAGTTTTTGTTCACCTCTACTGTGGATAAAAGTGTTGGTTGAAGTAATCCAATGACTTGACCCAAAGAGTTGTGAATTCAATACCTGGCCACAGCAGAGGTGAACAAAAAAGCATACAATGGACAAAATGTTGTGAATATGACAACAAAGATGGGGATAATGGTCCAAACAATGTAAATAGTGTAAATAGGATCAAATATGTTTATAGAATAATCATCCAATGGCAAAACATAGTAATGCATTAGATGACCCAAAATGAAATAAGCAAATTCAAAAGCTCTTTTGTTATTTTTCTTTGTGGGTTTCTTCTTCAATGATTCTCTTAGAATGGTTTCTTTCTGGAACTGGATTTAGTAAGGTTGTTTGCTCCTCATGAAACTTTTCCATACATTAAAAACAGTTTTTTGCAAACATCCAACTGTTTTATTAACTCACAATTTTTCATACCAGCCATTTTAAATGTGAAAAATTGATTGCATTTTGTTTGAACCACCATATTTAATTAAACTGTAAGCAACAAAACAAATGAATGTTAGGAAGCCTTATGTAAAATTTGAAACTATTTTTACGAATAGGGGTGTTTTAATTTATGTTTAAAAATGGGTAAGTTTTTATGCTTAAATAATGAGTAAATATATATGGTACACCAAGTAGAATGGTTCAGTTGAAACATTGTGGCAACAACATCACAATGAAGAAGTACAATTTTCAAGAAAAAGCCATGAAAGTTAATGGCTCTTCTCAAAGGTATAGATAATATTAATATAATAATAATAAAATAATATTATCTAAACATGAGCTAATTTTTGTTTTGTAATATCAAAATATATTATCTCGTCAATTTACAGCTGAGCTAGCTAGATGTAACCATAAATTCTATGCTAACAGTTTCTTTTCTCACACTTCTCACTCATGGAACTCCCTTCTGGCTCCAAGCTTTCAAGCCAACTTTAATTTGCAAAAATTTAAATGATAATTTCTAACTAATGTCCTCCTGATTGCTCTTTCCAGTTCCCGCTCATTATTGTTTCTGTTCCTAATTCTTCATTACTCTGTAACCCCTTGTGTCTTAGTGGCTTTACTGCCTTACATTAAAAAATAAATAAAAAAAAAGAAATGTTACTTTTCAAGAGCAAAATAAATTAAGATTTAAAAGATTTTTCTCATTCAATAACAAACCAATCAAATAAGAACTTATGTATGGCTTGTGTATTTTCATTTTCTTGGTAATATATTTAAAAATGCTGATTTACAATAAGTAATGTATATTTCCTTAACCCTTTATATAATTAAAAGACTTAAAGTAAAAGAATATCAACATTTTTAACTAAGTTAAAGTAAGAAAACATTTCTCTGTGATGTTTAGTGCTCTTTTATATTCTGTTAATGTTTTCATGGAAAATATGCGAAGTAAATACATAGGCTGCTTCTTCCTTTCAAAGATCTTAAATGAAACATTTGGAAATTTGGACAAAACAATCATTTTAATAAATAATCCCACAAATATGAACTAAATACCAAAGCAACAGTACACTTCTTTTTTGAAACCTTTGTTCATAGGAAGTTTTCCATTTGAAGACATTCATTCAAGAAAATTGTGAATAAATTTTTAAAATTTCTAAGATACCTTTTATGAATTATATTCAAGGTCAATTTATTGAGAGTTTAATTATATGTTGCTTTTCTCTCCTTTTCAGTGGCTTTTTAAGTTTTGTTTCATGAATCAACTTGATACAATTCATTTTATAAATCAGCATCAAAGGGAACAATGAATAAAGATTCAACAGTCTGGCTTGTCAGTTTATTACATTTGTTTAATGATTTAATTAAGTTTATAGTCTCCAACAATCAGGACTTCATAATTTTTTTGTTTTTTACCTATTATAATTTAATATTTTTGTATATAAAACAACAGATAGTGATCATTATCCTTTCTTTTTTGTAATTACAAGTTGACATTTGTCCAGCTTACATACATATTTACATTTAAAGTCTACAACCTCAACTGATAAATACACAGAAATGAAAAAATGACCTTACCTTAATTACACAAATAAAAGAATCAATAAATTATTTGAAAAAGTTAAACCTATACAATGAAATTATACCTATCACATCTAACATCATCAACTGTTTATAATTTTATTACTTCTATTTTTTTTATCATTTCACCACAAGCAAGATGATAAAACCGTTAAGATGCAAGGGGTTATGGAGTGTGAAAGAATATGAGAAAAAAACACTATTAAGGAGAGAGGAAATTAAAATAGCAGGAATTAAGGAAACAGAAGATAATGATTGCATTTAAATTTGACTGGAACCCAAGAAACTAGAAGAGAGTTCCAGAAGTGAGAAGTGTGAGAAAAGAAACTATTAGCATAGAACTTTACATTAATCATTAAATTTACAATGCAACTATAAATTGATGAGACCTTGTTACCAATCTGATACTGCAGTTAAATTCATAAAGTCAAGGTGCCAAACAGAAAAGCTCATCAAAACAATTACCATGAAAATATATATAGAAAAGGCATGAGAAAGATATGTTAAGGTGGTGGGAAAGTGACTGAAGCCAAGATGCCAGGTAAAGATTGATAACATCGCAGATTCTTTGGATTTTATCAAGAATCTCTAAATACATATATAAAACAAAAATTCAGTCACTAACTTCTGCCTTCTTAATTTATTTTACGGTAAAATTAAAAAGAAAACAAAACATGTATAAGAAATATAATCCATAGATACATAAAGTTCACATATAGTAATAAGCATCCTTTGTTCATTATCTATTAAATATCTATTCTTCTTCTTTATGTGAAGACCCATGATTGCCTTCATCCTGTGGCAATCATGATTCTCCACAATTTCCTGTCCTTTGTAGCTCTTAATAAATTGTGTCTTTTTTTTTATTTCTCCTAAACCATGTTCTACCATCCAAGCTCACTAAGTATGTTATGTGTCATTTTACTTGCCTTCAATCTGTCTTGTGAATATCAGATTTTCCAAGCCCTTCTTCCTCATTATGTACCCTAGAAATTTCAACTATCTCTTCCTGATGTTAAGTATAAGTGTCCTTTTCGTTTCCATTTTCTGTAAAACTTTGTCATGTTTGGTCAACATCCTTCTGTAGAACCACATTACTGTTGCTTCTCTTCTTCATCTTTGATAAGATAGTCCAGTATTCACTGTCATATTAGAGAACAAATATCACATAACAATTCAGTAGTCTTTTATTTTTCTGTTTCTAACAAAATTTTTCTGTTTTTTGAATGCACCTTTGGTTATCCCAATGCGCTTTCAGATTTCAGTGTTGCACATTCCTCTGTTAAAACCCTTCCTAGATATTTAAATTTTTGTACTTGTTTGATCTTCAGTTTGTAATTTACATTTTGGGCTCATTCTTTTGCTAACAACCATGCATTCTGTCTCCTGGCAGTTGATGTCTAATTCTTTCTTTTCACTTTCCTTCACTACCTTCTGTAGGAGTTTCGTAGTTTTCTTTCTATCTCCTATCAACACTATATTATCTGTATATCTTACATTGTTAAGATTGTAGCCACCAATAATGAATCCTGGTAGGACTTCTAAATTTCTCAGATTAAATAAATCCAGTGAGAAGACACATCCTTGTCTTACAACCCTTTCTATTTTTGTATAAAAATATATATAATGAATTCAGTAAGTATACTGAATTCATTTTATATCTGTATGCAGGTGATTTGCTACCAGTATAAGTTCTTGATTATTCTAATATCCTTCCCAAATATGTCAAGGTTACTTAGCAGTTCCAACAGCTTTTTGTGACATATTTATCAAACACTTTTGCATAATTTATAAAACACAGGTACAGGTATTTCTCTTTCTGATATCATTCTGAGCATAAATATTGCAATCCTTGTTTCAATGTCTTTAATGAACTTGCACTGTACTTGTCCATATTTTCAGTCTGATTCTGCTGAGCACTCTATTTATCAAAATTTGTATATTATTTGTTATAAAATACTTAACTTAGTGGCCACTAATAACATCACATTAAAATTAAAGCCTCCATACAGTAACAATGTTGTTTACAAATTCATTTACTCTATTAGAGATTGTATCTTTACATAAAAAAAAAACATCTTATGTAAGATATACAACCACAATTCTCAGAGAGACATGTCATAATTCCAACCAAAGTGCTATATGGCAACACATGAAACAGAAACAGAAAAATTACAATAATATAAGACAGATTTTTGTGAATAACACAATCAACAAATTTTAAAACCTATCTATATTAAGTCAAAACAATCAATAAAGCTCAATCAACAATTTCTGGAATATACAAATGTGGGATTTACACTTCATCTGCTTTCTTCTTTTCTTTTCTCTTTGTGGATAAGTTGAATATTTTTATAAGGCCAAATTGTTGAAGACATTGTAGAAGGTTGACTTCTACAGCAACCTCAACACCCAGATATAAAAACTGATCCACCAACAAGAAAAATCTTATTTAAAATAACAGACATAACTTGTTTGTTATATTTAACAAATCTTGTTTGATGGATATATATATATATATATATATATATATATATATATATATAAAGGCATGCCCAATTTTTCACATATTAGAGTTATGTAAAACAATTATTAAAATGCAGTAATACATGTCATGAAAAAACTCATTTGCTTAACATCAAACATCAACAATGAAGATATTTTTTTGAAAATAGCATAAAGAAAAAAACACAATTTTCTTAACTGAAACTAAGAGATTTAAATTGTTTTTTCTACTTAGTATACAAAAAATTATTTTATAATTTACAAACAAGAATAATTTATCAGTAAAAATATTAATCCTAATCATTAAATACAGATTCAAATATTTGTTGAGTCAAAATTTGTTTCTGCAAAGTCATAACTATAATAAAAAATTAAAGCTAAAACTCAAATCTGAAAGCAATAATAAATATATAGATGAAATTGAAATTGATACATTGTATTAGTGATTACATTTTTTTAAAATTATTTTGCCAATATTAACCAAACTAAGAC
The DNA here is from genome assembly GCA_903632075.3 of Acanthosepion pharaonis. Lineage (NCBI taxonomy): Eukaryota > Metazoa > Mollusca > Cephalopoda > Sepiida > Sepiidae > Acanthosepion > Acanthosepion pharaonis. The sequence continues at coordinate 160,425 of CAHIKZ030002456.1, forward strand.
AGTAAAATTATATAAGTAAATTTTCAAATATTCATTCATGTCCTTAAAATAAATACATCATTTGTAATTCAGCCATTTTTCTATACAAAATGTTTTTATAGAGTGAAAAACAGGATAATTTATGTTTTTTGCAATTGTTGGATTACTACCCTGACAATAATCACAGGTATCTAGATACTGAATTACCACTCCCTGAAAATAATAATTACAGGTGGCACTAGATTTGAAAGACTCATCCCTTTTTCCCTTTGTGACTTTGGTAGCAACAAGATGTTCTCTTACACTGACAGGTATGTAAGTACTTCAGAGACAGATACTGAAGGTTACTTAGAAGTCTTCACATTAAATTTCATTTCTCATTTTCTTTGTCTGTTTAATGTATTTATTAATAATTTATTTGTTTAAATTCCATATCTTATGTGTCTTACTTTCCCCCCAATTCACATGAGTCCACCAATATTGTTTGCAGGATAAATGTACCAGGAGCATTAAACATTTACTAAAAAAACTTCTACACCTTGTATCAAAAGTGTTGATTCCCACAACACAATATATTGAAAAAAAAAGTCTTATTTCTGCCTAAAGAAATTGAAAAGAATAAAATTGAAATCTTTATTTAAAAGTAAATTATCAAATACTCACTCATTTGTCAAGGATCTGTAATATATAGGTAGTTACACTGAAAAAACTATACAAAATTATCAACTTTTTAAGAATTTTCTGTTTTCTTTGATTTTTGTAAATTAAAACTTTCAACCCCGTATTTTTTGCTCTTTCTGCTGCTGATTTGTAGAAGTTATTATTTTTCCATTTTTTCTAAACTAATCTGCTGAATTAGTTCTTAACTGGTAAATTAGTTCTCAGCACAGGTTTTCAGAATGTTAATGGTTTGCTAATACACTGATTTGTTGAAAATCTCATCTGTTCAGTTTCCTTCACCTTAAAGATATATTTTATCTTCATTCTATCAATTGATTTTGACTTCATTTCAAAAAGGGCTGTATGCTCAACTTTTCATTTTACATGCTTCATTAAGTCTGAGAGTAGATAGCTAAATTAAATTTATCAGAGTAGAAAGAAACTAGCAAGGCATTTAAAGAACTTTGGCTATAGCCCTTATCATGTCTCTTACACTAAACTGAATGTTGACTGCACGACAACCCAAGGCAGAATGCGAAAACACGTTGCAATGCATCATGGCTCGACATGTTTTCAGTATTGAATGAAATAAAATTAACTTTATATATTGGCCAGTAGAAATAACTCCTGATAAAAGACCCAGTCTGTGATTTGGAGCTGATACAATGGATATAAATTCTGGATTCAATGCCGCAAAGGGCAGAGACAGAGAAAGATGTGGCTGAGATGTTGACACACAGAGGCTGATCAAGTACACAGCAGGCACACAGCCATGACCAATATTCTTTCTCTTTCTTTCTTCCTCTCCCACTCTGTTGCCTTTTACAACAGCAATGGGTAGTATGATGGCTTTGTATATATGGAAATAAATTATACATTTATTATAAATTATACATTTATTTACCCAAAATATGATGTATTCCTTTTCCTCAAATTTACGTTTGCTGAGACAAAGAAGAAATTAACCTCTTCAGCAGCAACAAGTTCTGCCTTCCAGATTACCCATTCTTCATTTCCATAACAAGTAGTAACCCCAACATTTCGAGTGATAACAACTTCTTCAGAAAATATGTGGAAAATGCAGCAGCATAATGAGTTCACACAAAGCTACTTTGGAATCACCTTTGGAGATTAATTCCTCAGTTCTCCACTTACCACCATACAATGCCACCAACACCAAGAATTGGTTCCTCCAACTCCAGGCCATTTTCGCTGCCAGAGGGATCTGATTGCAGAAAATAAAATTTGCCAGTGTTGTCCAAGCCTTTGCTCCTGATACTGTCAATGAAGTAGCCGACCTTTTGGAAGATGTTCCTGACATTGACCCTTACAACGTCCTTAAAGCAGCCATCATTAAAAGGACAGGTCGCTCAGACAAACAAATGTTGAAGGCACCATTTAACAACATAAGTATCAGTGATAGAACATCCTTGCAACTCCTCAGGCACATGAAAAGTCACCCCAGAGGGAATGATATGTCAGAGTCCATCCTGCGTCGTCTATGTTGGACAAATTGCCAACCACTATGTTACAAATACTAATGCCCATGACAGAAGATACAGCACTGGGAAAATTGGCAGATATTGCCGACAAATTTTCAGTCAAAGACTTAATGCACTGACTTCCAAACAAGAAAACGACTGCAGTGCTAAATACACACATATTGACAAGGCACTCACAGATTTGCAAAAGCAAATGCAACAAATGCAACTGTTTCTAAACCAACAAGTACAGAAGTACCTTACATGGATGTGATCCTACCCCATGCCAAAGAAGCCTTAGTCACAGACAAACAAACACTCTCCCCAGTGGAATTTGCTGGTATCACTACACATTTGGTAAAGATGCAAGGAAATGCACCCAACCTTGCCATCATATTACCAACAGACAACAAGGAAATGAGCTAACCTGTGAGGGAACGCAACTACCCTGGCCAATACACACAAAGAAAGTCACTTATTTTACGTACTTGACCAAAATAATGGCTACAAATTCCTAGTGGATACTGCAGCAGCAGTCAGTGTCATATTACTAGCACCTGGATGCAAAACCCAATCCTAGTCTCCTCAGACTACTAGCTGCAAATAGTACATGCATCAATACCTGTGGCACCAAAGATCTAATGATAAATATTGGCATGCACCGAGATTTTATGCAGAACTTTCAACAAGCTGATGTGCAAACACTCATTCTTGGGGCGGATTTTTTGGTCCATTTCAACTAGTCAGTGAACATGAGAGACAGACTCTTTTGGGATACTGAAACCAATATCTGTATTACAGGAATCCACACACAATTCTACTGGCATCAGTGTAACACCTTGACATAGTACAGAATTCTTTGATATTTTGGACAAATTTAAGGAAATTACAATGTCCTTCAAAAATGCGGATAACATCAAGAATGACACAAAACACAGAATAAAGATGACTGAACAGTCAGTATTTTTGTGTCCATTATAGTGAAGAAAACAGCGACTTACCTCATCAAACCAAGCGACAGCGTGTCGTGTGTATTCTACGACGGAAAGTGTGGTGAAAAAGAAAATTACTTACCAAACAAAAGGGTCATGACATGCTGAAGATCGAATATTTGAATTAAAAAACAAGTCCGTTGCAGGAGTCGCTATAAAAGTATTTTGATATGCAAATTACAGAACATCCTCGCCCACCTGTCGACGAATGTAAAAAATGCTCGGCCGATAAAAGCAGTTGGTGTTCTTGAATCAAGGAGCAAAATTCAGGTATTTTGGCTACCATGTTTGTTGGAGAATGAGTTATTTTTCTGACTGGTTGCATGCATTGTGATTTGCAAATCGAGTTTTTGGCATTTCTTTCTGTCCCCGATGTTCGTGTCTGAATTTAGTGATTTATTCTCTGTGACATGGAAATAATCTGCAACAAACATTTCCTTTGTAATCCCAGATCGCTTACATCCATGATGGCTACATCTGCACAAATATCAATTCACCAAAAACAAATTTAACAAAATGCTACAGGAACGGATAATTCGCCCATCTGAAAGCCCTTATGCATTAACCCTACACCTCATTCCAACAGTGGATAATAAAGGATTTCGACCTTGTGTGGACTTTCGTAAATTAAATGGCTCTACAGTCCCTGATCATTATCCTGTCCTGCATATACACAATTTCCCACTTAGGTTACACAGATCATGTATATTCTCCAAGATCGATCTAGTGAAAGCTTATTTCCAGATCCTGGTAGCAGAAGAAGAAATTCCCAAAACAGCGGTGACAACTCCATTTGGGCTATACTAGTTTGTCCAAATGCCATTTGGTCTTCGGAATGCTGCCTAAACATTTCAAAGACTAATTGACCAAGTCCTGAGAGGATTAACATTTGTATATGCTTACATTGATAATATCCTCATTGCTAGCCACAGTACTGTCAAACACAAAGACCACTTACAACTAGTCTTTCAGAGGCTATCCTAATTTGACCTAAAAATAAACTTAGATAAGTGTATTTTCGGCACTACTCAAGTCAAATTTCTTGGACTCATGATAGACCAACATGGGATTTCACCCTTACCTGGAAAAGTGGAAGCAATTGAAAATTTTCCTGTACCTACTTCCGACAGTTATGAAGATTCATTGGACTGATAAATTATTATTGCAGTTTCACCCCTAATCTATCAACTATACTTCTGCGTTTGACTAATCTGTTAGCAAAAAAACACAAGAACATTATTCTTCCTGCCTTCAATACAGCCAAATCAGAACTTACAAACTTTACTAAACTCTCACATATCAGCAACGACAAAAATGCACTCATCTTCCTAACTACAGACACATCCAACATGGAAATAGGAGTTGTAATTGAACAGGAAATCAATTCAGTAAGAAAACCTATTTCCTTCTCAGCAAAATTAACCAAGACACAAACAAATTATTGCACCTTTTCTAGAGAATTGTTGGTTGTATATTTAGCAATTAAACAGATTAAACACAAACTAGAAGGTAGAAACTTTGTGATATACACAGATCACAAGCCCCTCACTTATGCTATGAACTGTAGTGCAAATACATCCCTAGAGGAATTAGATATTTAGATTTTATTTCTCAGTATACAACAGACATCTTACTTATTATAAAACGCAGATTGTGTGTGTGTGTGTGTGTGTGTGTGTCTGTACGTTTATATATTGGATCGGATTTCCTACATTTTTCAACCGATTTCAACAAAACTTCACAGGACTGCGTAAAATTACCTTGCGGTGGTTCTGACAGTGCCAAAAATTGGAAAAACACAATTGTTTTTGCACGAAATCAATTTGAAAACACGATTATGAGGCATCACTGTCGCGAGAATGGAAGGGGGACAACTCATATCGAGTTATACTTATTGTAAAACCCAGGTTGTTTGTGTGTGTGTCTGTGTTTGTTTATATATGGGATCGGATTTCCTGCATTTTTCAACCGATTTCAACAAAACTTCACTTTTTTTTTGGCAGGTAGTGTTTCTTATTGTCTTGCACCCTTTTTTCTTTATTTTTACATTCAGAATGCTTTAAAAATTCCATTTACAAGACAATTGTTTATAATAAATTTCTATTCAATCAATAGACTCATAACGATTGAAAACAATGTTTTTGTTTGAGTTTGAGTTTGGGTTTGACCAATTCGTAAAAAAAAAAAAAAAAATTAAGACATGCGTGTCCATCAACCTTAAACAATAATCTTTGTCAATTTTATTTTTCAGTCTTTATGATGGTTGATACTTGATCTATCTCTTACTGTTACATCCCCGGGCAACGCCGGGCTCTACTGCTAGTTTGTTATATTAAGAGACAATAAAATATTGTGGCTGATGCACTCTCACACACATATATAACAGCAATTACCAATGATACATTAAGTCATGATTTAATTTCTGATGAACAAAAATCTGACTCTACTCTAACAGAAATATTATCAAATACCTCTTTAACATTGAAACAATTTCCAGTTCCTTTCAGTAATAAAACACTTTATTGTGACACTACATTAACCAACCCTAGACCATACATCCCACCCACACTGAGGACGAAATATTTCAACACCTTCACAACCTTTCACATCCAAGCAAGCGATCCACTGTAAAAATTATAAGTGAATGTTTTGTTTGGCCAAACATGGCATCAGACATTAGAAGCTGGACATCAACATGCCTAAAATGTCAAAAGAACAAAATACAATGTCATACCCAAACACCAATAGGTACTTTCAGCAACCCTGATGCAAGATTTAAACACATCCACTTAGACATTGTGGGTCCCCTATCGAGCTGTCAAGGTTATTCCTATATCCTAACTATTGCTGACAGATTTTCACATTGGCCTACCATGATTGCACTGAAAGACACATCAACAACTTCAATCGCAAAAGCTGTTTTAAAAGATTGGATTTCTATTTTCAGAGTATCCAATGCTATCATTGGCACACAAATACTGATCATGGCACACAATTCCAATCATCTCTTTTTCAGGAATTCAACAACTTGCTGGAAGCAAAGCAGATTAAGACCACAGCATACCACTCATGTGCTAATGAAAGATTCCACAGGCAATCATTAGCCATGAAGGAAAACTCGATCAATTGGATTGATAATTTATGCCTTATACTCCTCTCTATAAGGAACATTATCAAAGAAGACCTTGGCTGCACACCAGCTGAAATAGTCTTTGGTACACCCTTATCATTACCAGGACGATTTTTTGAAAATGACATAAACTCTAACCCGACAACGTATTTCAGACAAGAATTAAAAAATAAGATGTCGCAATTGAAATTCACACCTGCTCGAAATTCAAACAAACACACATACACACCAACAAATCTGTATAGCTCTGAATACGTTTTCGTACAAGAAGATGCAGTAAAAAAAAACTCTATCAGGGTCCATACAAAGTCTTACACAGTGCTGAAAAATACTTCACAATACAAAAAGGTAATCATTCAGACACAGTCACTATGGATAGACTCAAACCAGCTATCTCAGAAAAAGAAAATCAATCACACACACATTCTCCATATGTACAAGAAACACCCAAATCTAAAAATACATCACAATCTGACAATACACCGACAATTCAAACCAGATCAAGCAGAAAAGCCATATTTCATACAAACTTCAAGACATTACTATTTAATTGATACAGCTATTACCCAATCAATTTTCTAGAAGCGGGGGCCTTGTTGTGTCTCTTACACTAAACCAGATGTTGACAGCTTGACAACCCAAGGGAGAATGTGAAAACACATCTCTGCACATCATGGCTTGACACATTTTCAGTATTGAATAAAACAAAATGAACTTTACATATTGGCCAGTAGAAATAACTCTCACTAAAAGACCCAGACACAATTTGAAGCTGATACAATGGATATAAATTTCCTGATTCAACACCGCAAAGGGCAGAGACAGAGAGAAAAACCCGGCTGAAATATCGACACAGAGAGGCTGGTCAAGTACACACAGCAGGCACACTGAACGTGATACTATCACTTTAAACTTTCATCCTTCGATGCCGCCGTTTTCACAAAACATCAGCCAACAGCCACCAATATTCTTTCTCTTTCTTTCTCCCCAACTCTTGCCTTTTACAACAGCAACAGGTAGTATGATGCCTTTGTATATATATATATATATAAATTATACATTTATTTCTCCAAAATACACAGCAACAAGTTCTGCCTTCCAGGTTACCCATTCTTCATTTCCACGACACCCTATGAACTCATTAATATTCCTTCATAAGCAATATCAACAAAAACAGATTCCTAGATAATAGATGAAATTTTTTCAATTTCATTTTAATACAAGACTTTAATACTCAGATCTGCCTGTGACAGTGTGGAATTTTAAAATATATATTTTAAAATGAAACAAAGAAAAGAAAGTAACTTCTAAGAAGCTAAAGAATTGATTGGTTTGAAAATAACAAAGGTAAAGACAACAGTCATTCTGGAATAATAATGGAACAGTTATATAGAATAATTAAAATAATTTATCTCAGGAATTGAGAAAATAATTAAAATCATATTTCCTCATTACAAACAAAAATAAACAGTTTAATATTAAGGAATTTATTTTCTAGATGCTATACTTAAATATATTATCTGATAATTATTCTGTTATTCAAAAATCTGTTTGAGGTACTTTATCTATTATAAAATAACCTTTGCAAATCAAAAGCATATAAGTTTCCTAACTCAAATGTTTGGAGAGTTTCAATTTTTCCTTTCTACCATCTAATAAAGTGAAAACAGATTTGCTAGTTATGAAGTAGAAACATTTGGTTTTATAATTTCTGTGCTATTAAGTGTTATTGAAAACAGGCCAAGAGGAAAATCTACCTTGAAAATGAAAATCATTCTCAATCTACTGAAAAACACATTTTCTGAAAAGAAGAATATAATAACATTGGTATGTGTATACAATGCTTTTCATATTTATTTCAGATTTTTAATGCAAACCAATTTTTAAACAAATTATACAAAAACATCTCCTACCTTTTGAAAAGAAAAAAGTAGCATTTACAATCTGCCATTTTCAATGGAATCCAATGAAAGTTTGAATCACTTACCTGAAAAAGACAATACATACAGTTTTAGTCAAGATAAATGAATAATAAAAATTACACAAAATAAAATTAAACTTGGACAGATTTTAAAGCATAAAAATAGAAACTATTAGCAATTACAGCAACAGCTTTTTCTTTTAAAATTTTCATTTAATTCTCCTTTTAATGAAAGACTTGCTTCAATTATTTTTCTTTTATTATTACATAAAAAATACTTTTCTTTTTTTACACAATCTTTAAAACAGTTTTTGGTATTATTATTTCAAAGTGAGATATGATCATAATTTCTGTCTTCCGAGTTGTGTTGAAAGCAAAAATTATATTCTCATATATTTATCAATTAAGAGAAATATTAATTGATGCTTTCTTATTCTGGAATATATCATATTTCAGAACATTGAATCATGTCAATGTAAAATGTGGAATTTTCAAATATTAAAATCCAGACCATCATAAAGTTCCTATTCTTGTATAAAAAAAAAAAAAAATTGATAGAAATTCATAAGTGTATTATTCAAACCTTGGGTGATAAATGTCCATTATATTCAAATCTGAAGAGTTGTGTTAATTTCCATCATGGAGATTTTCAGACCCAAGTTACTGTGAGGTCTGGGATGCCTCTAACAGTGTGAACACCTGAAATTATTGATTTTGGCTCATGGCTTAATTTTGGCAGATTGACAGATTTCGACTAAGAGAATTGCTGAGACAACAGAGAGATTCAGGGAGTGTATTGGGTTTATAATTCAGGAGCAGTTGGGTATGCAGAAGCTGTCATGGTGCCAAAATATTTTAATTTTAATCAGAAATGATATTGAGTGGCTATCTAAGAATGGAAATCTACCAAAAATGTTCCCTCCATATATATATATATATATATATATAATTAGACAGCAAATATTCATCCAAACAAGTTTGATTAAAAAGAATCAACAGCACCCAATGCAAAGGAAGACTCAAAACTCTAGAAGCTTTACACTTTACAAAACTCTAGAACTCTTTACACAAAATAAACAGCCCTCATTAAATGAAATATCATTCACCATAAGAGATAGTATCTTGAAGTGCATATGAGATAATTAATGTGCACACATATTATATTAGTATTTTTAAAAAAATAAATAACTAAATTGCATTCATTTTGTGTGACCTTGTTCCCAATAGCCATTACACATGCTAGACAATTTCAAATATTTAACTTCCCAAATAGCCCAGAATGCAGAAAAAAAAATTCTAACTACCCCACAGACACCACATCAGTTCTTGATAATGATTATGAAAGTACTTGAACAAAAATAACAAAATATGAACTTCAGACAGTTTATCCACAACTTTGAGCACAATACTCAACACCTTATCCAAAAATTGGAAAAATATAATTAAAAATATTAAACAGATAGACATTGTCAGTTCTTTTTAATCAAACTTATTTGGATTGATATATATGTGTTTGTGTGTGTGTATTCTCCATAGGGGATTGTATCTTGAAGTATGTTTAATAAAAAATGCAAAACACAAAAATTTCAATTTGATCATTTACATGGCATCACCTTGAGTGACTTGAAATTGATTCCATCAAGTGTGAAAACATTGGAATAAAATGGCATTTGTGAACAAAGAACAATCCTTAAAAATGAATGGAGAAACATTCAAAAGTACTTGGGGGAGGATAATATAAAATAAAGGTTAATATGAATTTTGGCAATAAAACAAAACAACTTATTCTGAAATTTGAAAGATCTAATAAAAAATTGATTGACACACACACACACATATATATATATATATATATATATATATATATATATATATATATATATATATATATATTAATAAAAGTAAAATTAGTTAAAAAAGCTTCTGTAAAACAAATAAATTGTGTTTATTCTTTTTTATGAAAAATAGTAGGTACAAGTGCTAGATTCAAATATGCAGTGCTGATGATAGTGAAATGATAAAGACAGAGAGATGGCAAATATACACCATTATTTCACTCAAAATTTGCATTTAATAAAGATATATTTTTAGGTATTAATATATTATAAAAGTCCTAGAGAAAAACCACACAGTCCTTTCACAATGCCTTTGCAAGAATTGTTAGTTTTCTAAAAAGGACATATTATTAGTCAATATGAATGTGGTAAGAATCAAATAGATATTTAAATTGGGAATTTTAATTTCAACTGTGAAAGCTGAATATTGAGAAATGTCAAGTCTTTTCAAATTTTCAGCACGTTCCTCAGTATTCTCCCAAAGAATCTCAATTCTTTCTCAAATTTCTAATTCATCCATTATTTCAACAGTGAAAAATTTTTTATTTGTATAATATTCTGGAATTGTTTATTTTATTAAATAATGACTTGTTTGAACAAAAAAAAGTTCATTTTGTCATGTCTACATGATGCCTCTCTCATATAAATAGATGTTTTACTTATAAAATATAAATTAGAAATATACATATTGCTTTTGAGTCATTCCATATCAAATCAACAAGGGTCGAACCACCACCAACACAGATATTTTTCAAATTTGGTACACTTATAGAGTTTCATGATATGAATTGAATGGTACCTATTTTACATCTACATCAAAGGGGTCCCAAAATATGATCTTTTCATCCTTGTCAAAAAAGTGAATTTTAGAAAATAGTTAGTAAGTTTAAATAGCAATATTTCAGTTGTTTTTCCATTTACAAAGCTAAATTATATATACCATTTTAAAGTACTTGGATAGATCTAAAAAAACTAATCTATTTATCTTTTTGTATGAAGGTCAAATAAAACAATTTGACCTTGACCTTAACATTTGATCTTTAATTTCTCAAAAAATGGTTCTTTATTTTTTTAATTAACAACAAATTTCTCTCTTTTATGACAAGATATGTACAAAATTTTGTGGTGGACTTTTGACTGTGGCCTGAGTTACAAGGGTTTTACTGTGTTGGGCCAAACTCAAAATGGAGGATTTGCACATCTGCTATTATATCACCCAATATGGTCAGAATTTGTGTTGTTTGTGGTTAAATGTTAACCAGTTAGGTGCAAAATAAACAATATTATTTTTCATTTTGTTTACATTTTTATTACACAACAAAGAGATTTTTATATGAAAAAGTGACATAATGAAAATTATTTTTAAAAAAGTGTCATGAATTAATGGTAAGATAACATAAAATAATATGAAAATATGCAACAAATAATGTTAATGGCTAACAAATTTTTTTTGACATTTGCCATTATGCTATTATTCTGATAAACTCAATATAAAGACAAAAGACATTGCTAAAATAACTGAAAGTAGATATTTAACCAAAACAATCTATTCACTTTCAATTTGATAAATTTGTCAATAGGAACATTTTTTAGGAAATAATTTTGTTAAAGGTATCCTCATTGATTGTAAAACATGATGTCTGGTTTGTACTTTGTCAAAATAATATACATTTTTACAATGGCAAGTTTTACAACTTTATCAAGAAAATACAAAAATAAAAAATAAGTTTTCTTTCATTAAAATCCAAAACAAATTAAGAAACAAGATGGAAAATAATTTCCCCAGAGTAAATTTTACTTCATTATCTTCTACAATTCCAAATCTAATATAAAACATTTTATTTTTGAAGAGCTGATTGCATAGAGAATTGCCTAAATTTGGAAAAAATTAAAGGTAAATATTAAAGGTAAATATTATTGCTATTATTAATATTTACATTTCATGCATTTACATGTTTTCATTAGATGCTACCTGATGATTATAACTTAATATTAAGAGAAGTTTCTTAAAATTTCAGTATTCCTCAAGCAACCTCATTTATTCTCAAAATTTCTCATTTATTCACACTTGATTTTCGTGACTTTGTCACAATTTCAAAGGCATCAGTTATCATTGGCATGACCATAATGTTCCATAGCTTCCTAAATTCCCAAGCAAAAGGTTGGTATTTATTTTTTTAATTTATTTGTTTTTACACTATGGTCATTTTACACAGCTACATGTATTATCTGACAGAATATCTTTCTAGTATTCTTTTTTGGATTAAATGGTTAGTTTAGGTCCAGTGCATTTTTATTTTCTAAAACATTATGCTTATAAAATTGTTTTTATGGCCAAACCAAGCCCAATTCTCAGTGTTTTATTATCTCTACTTTGTAGTGTGTATTTTTACCCTTTACCTACAGTGGCTCTTGGGTCTTGTATAGGGGTGAACATTAATGAAAAAAAAACACAATCATTAGATGGTATCTAATGGATTTGTATAGGTTAAGAGTTATAGGATAACAACCTGAAAATTGGGATAAAAAACAATTGAAATGCAATGAAAGGAGAACTGGCAAAAAACTAATAAGTTTTAAATTTCCTTATTCACAGTATTTATTGCATGAAGTTAATGTCTTTAGATCCTAAAGTTGGAGATTTGTAAATGTAGGCAATTGATCATATGCTAAGTTTATCTGTTTCATCTGTCTGAGGTCATTCTATATCAAAGATTTCTGCTTGTTAATTGCTTCAAGCTACTTGCTTCATTTCTTTGTTGGCTATAATTAAACACTTGCTCTTTATTTCTTTTCAATTACTAAGCTTGAGTGGTCTCCTTGAATGATCACTGTGAGGTTTACTACTCAATTTCAGTTCTTCCAGCCATTGTGGTGCCAATCACTTCTTGTATTCTAAGATTATTGCACATTTACACATTCCAAATCTTTTGCAGCCTTAATTCCAAGATGTATGTGATTAACAACTGGTTCTGGTGAATTATGCACTATCAAATGTACTAGACTTGTAAATCATTCATTGATTTCTCACTAGATTTCTGCTGTACATAAAATGAAGATAAAACATGTAATACTTGGCTCAAATATCTGTTGTAACATTCTATGAGCCCCCAAAATTACTATCTTGATAATCTTATTTCTTTTCTAATTTAAAGTTATGAATTTTCACTGCTTGCAAGGGTAATTCCTAAGCAATGACACCAAGCATGACCTATCTTTTCATTTTATATCTATGTCATGAGGTCTGAGGACAACTGGCTCTTTATCAACCTAAACTACATCTAGGTTCTTCACTCTCCTGATTGGCTAAGTAGTTTTAACAAAAACTATAACTAACTTTCTCTTTGATAAAGACACTATATATATATCAATACAAAGAAAAAAATTGTCAGAAAAGATATAAAAAGAAAAAAAAACATCATTTGATGATGGATGTGATTAATAACTGGTTCTGGTGAATCATGCACTATCAAATGTATTAGAATTGCAAATCATTCATTGTAGGTTTGATTCATCCTGGAATCTCAAGAAAAAACATTTGCTTTCAACTATAGCTAAATACTAACAGGATAGACAGTTATGTTTAACCATTCCTTTACATTCAATGAAGTATAAAAAATAATGAGTTGAAGATATATTTACTTATATGCCATATTGTTTTAATATTCACCAATTATGGTGCACATATATTTGTATTATAACAGTAATAATACTCCTATAAAGATAATAAAAGGCAAGACACATTATTACTAATGTGTCTTGCCTTTTATTATCTTTTATAGAACCAAGAACAAATAGAATAGAATCAAAGTATGCTTTTATCATATATTATATGAATATATTTATCATACCTTATGTAAGTACCATCAAAGATTCATTAAAAAATAAGCATACATGATGAAAAAATACCCCAAACATAATAAAAATAAAGTTTTATCATTAGAATCTTTGTGTTACTCATACAAGGAAAAACCAAAGGATTTTTGATTATTAAATTATATTTTTGAATCCTTTTTAGAACCTTCAATATTTTTGTTAAAACCTTTTTCCTTGCATCAGTGAGTGACCATAAATTAGTATTAGGAAACTTTAGGATCTTTTTGGCTCTGAAAAAAAACAAAACAAAAAAAAAAACACTGATTTTTGAAAGAAATTCCAAATTTGTTGAATTTTAATGAAACTTTCAAGACTTATTCACAAATAAATAAAATTATTTATAGATGTATTTTTTAAAAATCTGTTACCCCTCAACACACACACAAAATTCATTTTTGTATGGCATAATGATTATATTAGTTATAAACAGAAGTCCTTGAAGAATTTAACTCATCATTTTTTTTTTAAACAGGACCTCCAGTTATTGAAAATCTGCACTATATTGTAAAATAAAAAAAAATAATTGGAAAAGTTTTGAATTGTTTTATGTATAAGATATATTACAGATACTATATCTTAAGAAAAAAAATTTGATGAATAATGAATTGATTTCATTTTTTTAAATTTTAAGTAAAATAATGTTTTAAAATTTTAAATCTTTTAAAATTCTGTATTCATTTGTAATATTATTATTATAAAGGTGATATTATTATAAAGTAAAAGCTATATTTACTAATTGTAAATAGAAAAGCTTATTACAATTCAGCAACCCCCAACATTTAAAAAATAATTTTTTTGTGTGTGTGTGAATAAATGCATAGATTTTTGTAAATATAAACACACATACACAACATCATGAGAAAAATTCAATAAAACATTAGATTACTTAGAAAATTTTCCAAAATTTTTAAGATTATTGAATAGCTAAAAAAATTATCTAAAAAAGATGCTCACAAGTAATTTTTACTGATATGTCCCCTGTAGAAAAAATTAGTTAAATTTCCCAAACATCAGGCTGTCAATAGAACTGTCAACACCTCATAAATTCATGCTTTTCTGTGATATTTTAAAATTAAAGTTAAGTAATGTTTGTTTCAAATCAGATCAGTAAACTTTAAATCAGCTAATCTTCCTCAAATAAAGTTTCAGAAAAGTATATTTGATTTTTGAATGATTTTTTAATAGAGAATTACATTGTGCTCAGAGAATTGTAAATATGGTTAAAATCAGCCAATCAATTTAAATTCATCAAAGTATTTTGCTTATTGGGAATATTTAATTTAATCTATTAGCTTGAAATTAAAACTAATATAAAAGCTTCAAGAAAGATTTTTCATTTCTAAAAATTAATTTTAAACTTTAGGTATTGCATTTCTTTGGAGGTACTTATATGAATGTATTCATTGAAAAGGATTAAAGAATTTTGTTTAAATTCAAAAAGAAGTAATGCGTTAAGAAACAGGAAATTCAATATGCATCTGACAGAATTTTTTCACTCAAGTAAATAATAGAATATGATTGCTATAGTGTCATTTTTACATTAGGTGAAAAAAACATTCTAAAAAGATTAAAACAAAATTAAAAGAGTTACATCTAAAATATTAAAACTGCATAGAAATGTTAGGAAAGATAATTTAAAAAATCTATTACAATCAACAGTTTTAGAATTTTACAACTGTGAAGAACAGAAAATATTCAAGTCAGTTGAAAAACTTTCCTGCAATTGGAAATATTCTAAAGATCTCAGTTGCTATAATCAATATCACTATGGAATGAGGATATCTACTTAATTTATACTATTTCTTTGCTAAATAAAGGAAGCAAAATAGAAAAAATGCAATTACAAGAACTTTCTCTCTTTGATGAAAAGTGATTATGGCAGTTTGCTTTGAAAACTTTTCCCCTTTTCATCATTTATGATATACATATTTGTATTAGAACAGCAATTTGAATAGTTTTATGGCATGGCAACATCAAAAAGGGTTGAAATGAGAACTAATTTCCAAAAAAATCCAACACTTATGATTATTTGCTGTTTTTTCTCATAACCTTTAAGCATCAATAAAATTAAGTTTATGTATTTGCTATTGTAATTGATTTTAAGTTTTTATATTTGATTTTATAAAATCAATTACAATAGCAAATACATTTTGGATTTATTCATTAACATTGCTATAGAAAACTAAATTGATGATGGTCAGCTTATATGAATGTTCCAATAAAATCTCTAATAATACAAGTAATTTTCAATTTGTTTTTCAGCTTTTTTATGATCTAAGAAAAAAATAAGTAAAAAAAAAAAAATTAAAATAATTAAAAATTCAAACTCAGTCTTCAATCTGATTTTTGTAATTTACTAAAATTAGAGACTATAATCCTAATATGTTTAGGATTAAAACATATAGACATTTTGATTATATACACTTTTCAAAATGGATAATAAACCTTAGGGTCTATATATATATATATATATAATCTCAAGCTATACTCAATTTTTGAAAAGAGTATCAAACTTTTGCAATACTAATCAACTACTGTTTTGTAAATATGTCTTGATTATTTTTATAATTGAAACAACAGATAGAAAAAGTTATTAAAAAAAATGAAAAATAAACAACTTCTATCTGAGAACATGAACACATCTCTAAAGCTAAGCAATTTATCCAGTAAATGAGACCTGCTTTTTATTCTAGAAAATATAGCAAATAAGGCCATATATTCTGTGAATTTACAAGAATAAAGGGACTTAAGAAAAAAGAAAGGTAAAAAAAATAAATACTTTTACAATGATCAAATGGTACGAAGACTGCAGTAAAGTTTATACCTCAAACCTTCAATTTGTTTTTCTACTGAGCAATTTTGACTCATTTATAAATGGTAAAGATAGAGAATAACAACATCTGTGTTATTAGAAACCTGTTAAAAATGTATCAACACTGAGGAAAATTGGTTACCATTCCAATTCTAAATGGTACATAACAATAGGTCTTTTAAAACCCTTCAAAATTAGCACAACAGTATATAAGGAAACAGAAAAGTTTTAAGCTTGAGCCACTTCCTAAATTCTAACCAAAAGAAGTTTGTTTTTTTTAAATTCTTTCTTTGCTTTTCAGCTCATCCCTAAATAAATCAAAATAAAATATTGCATTGAATATTAAAACTAGATGTTTATTTTCAAGGTAAAAAACATTAAGGAGGCAAAAAAGTACTGTTAGATTTTTATTCCATAATTTAAAACAATATTGTTTTGCTCTCTTTTAAGAAAGCAAAAAAAAATAAATTTCTTAAATAAAAATTTGTGCTAAATTTCATAAAAACCATTATAAATTCATAGGCAGAATCAACATCAAGAAAGTACAATTAATTTTATGATAGTAAACAGAAATTATAAGGCAGAAAGTAGAAAATAAAAAATCTTGAATTGGCAAGAAATTTAAAAGTATAATAAAAATGAGAATTTAAGTGTATAGGTAGTAAAGATTTAAAAAATATACAAAAATAAAAAAATGAAAGTATATATATTTTCATAGACATTTTGGTTCAGAATTTTAGATAATTTTGGAATAATTTATTTGAGTTTAAAATACTTTGCTTCATTGATGGTTTTCTTCTATATAATTATCTAACCTTCAGGAAATCTTTTACTGCAAAAATACTTTACGCTCTTTCATTTCCAATTGTTCAAAAGAAAGCATTTTTAATCTCTTTCTTTAAAAAAACAAAACAAAACAGTCATTTTATATTTAAAAATAAAAACAAAATGGGGAATTTTTTTTTTTTTAACTACTGTTCACTCAAGGTAGAGAGTTAGTGAAGGGGTGGTTGTTGTGTGAGCAGTAAGAGTAAGGGACACAGTTTATATGGACATGTGGGAAAGATAACGGTTAATCCCAAACTTGAAAAGGTTAAGCTTGTAATGGATGGGAAAGCATCCTCTTGGTATTCTGTTCCACAAAGCAACATTTTCTTGGAAAGAAGCTATCCCAGTAGAACTTACTTCTAGCTAAGGGAATACTAAGTAAATGAGTGTGGTTTACTTCAGTGCACATGGCATGGCATATCTTAGATGGGAGGGATAGAGTTGGGGAAATTAAGGAATGTAGAACATTTTCTATTTGTAGGAAAAGGCTTATAAGGTGGGAAAAAATTAATCACTCAAAAGGTGGAGTAGATGCTTTTAGACTATCAAGACTGGAAAGTGAAAACTGAGCAGCACCAGCTGTACTCCATTTCCGGCTTAATCTGGCTCTTGTAAAGGTAGAGCATAGCAGGAGGAGTTGGGTGTACTTACTGGGGCAATACATTGAACTGGCCATTTTTGCATAATCTTTAGTGATGAATCAGATATATGAGTTCAACTTGAAGTCTTAGGGGAGCTTAAAGCTCAATAGGCATTCAAAGAAAGGGACATCCTTGAGGGAACACTAGAGATGTGTGGTTTAACCAAAAAACCGACTTCTTTCAGTTCTATCTTCACACTGTGAAACCACATCGAAATTTTTTACAAAACCAGATGATTTCAGTTTCATTTTTATATCACTACTGAGTGACCATAACCAAAGAAACACTATTGAAAAATACTTTCAGATGTAAATAAAATTAAATTTTATCAACATTTATACCATTGTAAGAGAGTAAGAGAAAAAGATTGAACAAAAATATGTTAAAAACATTTAATTGACTAGTTTTAGGAAATAAATGTGAAATCTATTTGTTTACAAAAGAAATGAAGAAAAAAAGGCAATACAACATGATCTCTGAAAGTGAAATCTATTTGTTTCAGTTTTCAAAAAAGAAAAAACTTTTTGCAAGTTAACAACAAAATAACAAGTAAAAAAAAAAAAAATGATTTTTTGTAAGGGTTTTCTAGCAAGCCATTATGCCAATCACAAAATAAAGTTGTTGCAAACAAAAAAAAATGAAGATTTCTTTTATAAATAAATTTGGTTTTTTTATCTAGGGTATGCACCTAAATTAGATATTAAGAATAATTAAAATAGTTCTTAATTTCATTTTTAAGATGCGTATATTTCCAGATCGCAAAGCTGAATATGAATTCTAGTCAAATTCATTGCATTCACTTATATGCTAATATCCTTGGGAAAGGTATAAATCCGCTTCTTCGACCCCCCAGCTATGGGTAAATAGCAGGACAGATCGGGTTCTATAGCCTTGAATGCCAACTGGTCTACTGCAGAAAGAAATGGCAACATGCTGTGGGAAAAAATCTGCCTCATCAGTCATGTATCTTTCAATACATGATCACCTAAGCGTGTATCACACATGGCACATAACTGACTGATATTTCCAGATATGTGAGTCTCTCTTTTCTACAAATAAGATTATGTTTCTATCTAGTGAATACATGTAAAATTAGATATTTAAAAAATAAGTTTTAATCTCGGTTTTACAATGTGTATATTTTCAAAACTGCAAGTCATTTCTAGTGGCTAAAAAAGAATAATTTTTACTTTGGGTTTAAAAACCCAAAGTAAAAATTATTCTTTTTTAGCCACAAATGTTCGGTGGGTGTTTGTTACTGTTCTGCCTATAAAATTCTTCTAAACAAGGAAAATTAATTCATTTTATTTTTACAAATATCTTTATGGTTTTATCTGGTGAATAATACACTTAAGTAAGATTATATTAAAATGATTAAAGTAGTTTTTAATTTCAATTTTAAAACGTGTATCTAAAAAAGAACACAGATTTGGAAATCTACACATTCTAAAAATGAAACTAAAAGCTTTTAATTTTTTTAAAATATTTAATTTTAGGTGTATTCTCTAGATAAAAACATAAATTTATTTAGGGGAAAAATAACTCATTGATTTTCCTTGTTTAGATGAAATTTATTTGCAAAACCCCAATAATAGTTGACTGGTGTACCAGAAAAGAATTGCCATTTTTTTTTTTTTGCTTACTTTATAATTTTTGAAGGAATTTGCTTCCTCGGGTCAGAGAAGAAATGAACATCTTCCTGGTTGTACTTTAAGTTGTCTTCTAATTGAGTGTACAATTTCAAGAATATTGATAAAGATTGTTGACTTAGATTTTTCAAAATGTGTAAAATTTAATCTCAAAAAAAAAAAAAAAAAAAAAAAAATCATTTCGCATTTTTGACTGCAATACCATTTTAACTTGCTGTAAAAAAATAATTCAATGAATAACAGCATATACAAATTACATATTTAGAAAGATTATATTATTTTCTTTCTAGCCATATGAATATTTTTAAGATTGAACCAGAAATACACAAGATATTGTGAGTTGAACAGATCAAGTATTATCAATATCAAACAAAATCAGATATCGTCTGGAAATGCTATCATTACACAAGAAAATGAATGGCTTCCTTAGAAAGCAAAAATACAAAATTAAAAACCAAACCAAAAACCATGGTATCAAGGAAAACAAAACTGGAAACTGATACCAAAACATAAATTGCCAAACCCATTGTGATAGATGGAAATTCATTTGCTTGATGATGATTACAAGTTTGGTTTCTGATATACTAAATCTGATCACTCCCCATTTTGTTAAAGCGAGGCCAGAAGAGCCTCTAAACCCTTTAGATTTTTTTAGATGTACCTATATACCATTGTATCATCTGCATAGATATTCACACGAGATCAGTGTATGCTCTTAGGCCAACCCTCTTCCTGTTTTATATTAATGATATATAAAACAGGAAGAGGGTTGGCCCAAGAAGCAATCTTTTTCTGACCATTAAAAACTACCTTCATGGATCTACTTGATAGGAAGGACTTGATAATTGAGAAAATTCTTTCAGTAATTTCATAGCTGGAGAGCTTGTGTAGCAACCCCCTTATGCCATACCTTGTTAAAGGCCTTCAATATATCTAATGCACAATCATCCTTGTGATGTGGCTATTGTTTAATGCCTCACTGACAGGATAGCAATGGTCAACCAAGCAGTTTTGAAATCTGTATTTTCTATCACTCAAGAGGTTGTCCCTGTTGAGGTGCTCGACAACTTTCTAGTTGATTATAGCCTCAAAGAGGAGACTGATGGGTCAATATTGAGATGGGGATGAGTGCTTACCCACATTCTTGAAAAATGATATCCTTCATAGCCTTGGGAAGGATTTCTCTTTTAGGCAATAATTGAAAAATTTTGCTAAGATTGGAGATAATTCAAGGCTAATATTCTTAAGGACAACCACTGGGATTTTATATGAACTGGTAACCTTTTTAGGGTCAAGGATTTTGATATGTCTTGAGACCTCCCAGGATGTGATGGAAAGAATAATACCAAAGAAAAAGCTAAAACAACACTAAAAAAAAAATAGATTCATTCGGCTTATTAAGAAAAAAATAAAATAAAGTTTTTGTTATACAGTGTACAATAATAATTTCTCATAAAAATTCAAACAATTATTTTCTTTCGATATAAGATTTATTGAACAAAATAGGATTTTGTTATATAATTTTCAGCCATCTTTCAGCCAATTACATAATTCCTATCTCCAAAATCTTTTATCTTTATTAGAAAAGAAAAGCTCAAGGTACTCTTTGTCAGTTTCCTAGAGAATTGCAATTTTACATTAAGTCAATTTTTTTAAAATTTGAATAAATGGAAATGCAAAAGTGTAATATTTGGGTGGACAAGTAAAAATTTCTGACATAAGTTATGACAAATTTTGTCTGGATAAAAAGGCACAATTCATGCAGTATAGTCTAGCATTACTCATTCATTTTTCCCTTTCTTTTAACAAATTCTAGATTCTTTCTGTTGATTGCTAACTTTAATTTAATTAGAAAAAATAAAGAAAGATATTCTAACTTTGGTATTTTTAAAATTCATGTTCTTATGACAACTGTCACAATGCAATCAAAAGTAACTTTTTGAATGTACAAGGAGTTGCTTAACTCTTACTTCCAAAAATCCATTTTTTTTTTGTTGGGGGAGGCTATTTAAAATAACTTGTGAAACAATGAGCCAAGTGTGTTGAACCACTAAGTGAGTATGAAAATATGTTGACTGGCATATATATTTCATGGCTCTCAGGTTGCCTAAGAAGAAGGACTAAAGACTTTTCAATACCCCTTAATAATTCAAAGCAAATTTTCTAAATACAATCTAATGATAAAATATGAATTTTTTAGGCTACTGAATATAAATTAAAAAAAATGAAAATGGAAACAAAAATTTAATAAGCAAAGTTTTAAAATAAATTATCTTATTTTTTCCATGTAATTGCAAAAATAATTTTTGAACTGACAAGTTGAGTGGCACTACATTGTTAATATCAATCCATACATCTACAGTGAAATAACATCAACAAAATCTGTCTACAAATTAGACAACTTTTCATAACATAAGCACAACTGAATCAATTAAATTCATAAACAGATGTGTGTGTATATATATATATATATATATATAAATAAATAAATAATGCTGCTAAATTTTAGAAACATGAAAATGCAAACATCTAAAAATATTTGTTTTGTCTGTTTTCATTTGATTCAATTTCCTTTTATATTTCTTCATATCTGTCTCTCTGATAAGATTTTTCTTTGCTTTTATTTCCAGATTTCATCCTCAATAAATTTCTATAAATGTTAGTTTGTATCTAGAATTTTAAATGTCTTAAATAAAATACTCAGAATGTATTCAAATATTTCATAGATATAAATTCTTATATATTAACAGAGAGTGATTTTAATAAAACTGATTAGGTTGGTTGATAATACAAGCTGGAAATATAGATGGATATATCAATAAAAATTTTCTTAATTTCTCTATGAAGAATGCAAACAACACTCTTCAAATAAAACAATAACAAAAGGAGGTTCATATTGGTTAGATATTTAAGAAAGCTGTCTGGTATGAAAAATGGATTTTTAATTTTATTAATTTATTAATCAATTGAATGTGTTTGTTTTATTACACACCTCTTTTGTTTTAAAAAAAAAAAAAAAAAAGAGAGATAGACCTAATTTAACTTGGTTAGATTTTTAGATATGAAAAACATAATAACTAGGCATTGGTGGCAACACAAGTATTTCTTCATATTATCAAAATAAGAAATATAAATACAAATTTCAAATATTCTTTCAAATTTTTATTCTATTCTTATTCCAATAAAGTCATTGTTGCAAGGCTTTTATAATAAAACATTTTTCTCTCAATAATCCAGTTATTAGCAATTTTCATTGATAAGATTTGCATCAGGAAAATGAATAATCACTACTAAATATTTGTAATTAGCAACTTGCAATGTCAGATTACCAAAAAACAATAGAAGCTTGTTAAAGTTGCCTTTCTTAGATTTCAATTCTGAATTTCCTGTTGGAAATAAAAGTTCTATTAAGGCCAATAACTAATTTCACATTAGCCATCAACAAACAAGTTATTTAATTTACCTCTAATTAATGCAAACATTTAAAAACCCCTCCTCAAACGAACAACAAAAAAAAATTGGTATTGCCTTGATATTTAAGAAAGGTTGCTAGAAAGCAAACAAAAAGTTGTCTGGTATAAAAAATTGATCTTTAATTTTATCAATTTATTGATCAATACCACATTCATAGCAATATACCTTATAACTATTGAAGAAGATGAAATTAAATGCTGCTAAAAATAGATTTTAAGTAATATAAAAAATATGAGAAAATTAATATTTAAACAGTTTTGTATAGATTACACATTGCAATGTTATCAAACTTAATATAGATTAAACAGAATATACAAAAACATTTCAACTCTTGGTTAAAAACAAGTAGTAAGTTATCACAGTCTAGTTGCAATCAAAAACTACACTTTTTAACAGCTCCATACAGTATGCATTATCCTTTATAAGAACACTAGCTATTCTGAGATCTTTTAGGGATTTTTCTGCATAAATCTGATTAATAAAAGGAAGACAATATTTTTTAATTATTCATTTAATAATCTTAATGGTACTATATTTTTGAGAAAACAAAACATTTCTCCCAAAATGTTTTCATTAATAAAAGTTAGGGCAAGCTATAGATTATACATGAAGTTTATGTTAAAACCAATACTGTTATCTTAAACAGACAGACATAATTCTAATAAACTAAGTACTGGCTGCAATATTTTAAAGAATATGATATATCGACTTGTTTCACATGAATTATTAAGATTTTTAGACTTTATTTATTTTTTTGTTTTGAACAGTATCAAATGTCAAACCCTCTGGCATAAAGAAAAAAACTGAGTTGAAATTACACCAGTTATAAAGACAACAGTTTTGGCTCCAGAGAAATAATTTCACAGATCCTCATTGGAGACTTTTTTAAAAGTTTCCAGCCACATGAATTGATCTGTAGTGAAACAATTATAGTTGGGGAACAAAGAAAAAAATGTTGAAAATAAGAGTAAAAGCACATAGTATGATAAGAGTATATTTTGTCAAATGATAAATAAGTAGAATGGTTTGATTTTGAGCAAAGGTTAATAAAAATTGGACAAATGGATAGGAGAATAAATGAAAAGGAAGAAATATAGAAAAAGAGAGTGACAAAAAGCAGACAGGAAAGTTTAAAACAGAAAGAATATTGGTGATTCCATCAATAAAATGAAAAAGAGAAGAAATAACCAAGTAGGAATGATAAATTACAAAAATAGTAAAAAGAGAGAGGAAAAAGTAACAGAAAAGAAAAGGAGAGAAAAAAAAAGAAAGTGTCCATGAAAGTAAAAAAAGAAAAAGCAAAGGAGAAAGAGAGGATTAAACACTGGTCGAGTGATTGATAGTTGAGAAAAAGAGAGAAACAGGTGAAATTAAAGAATAAAAGGAGAGGAAAAGTGAAATGAGAGAAGGGAGGAAAATAAACTGAATTAATAAGAACAAGAAGCATGGAGAAAAGGAAGAATTCAAAGGTAGATGACAAAATAAATAAGAATGAAGGAAAAGAAAGAGCAACAAAAGAAAAAGGAGAAATACAAAAAAAAATGAAAAGAGAAAACAAAGAAAATAATAACAAAAAAGAAACAAAATGTGATAGAATCTGAAAAAGAAGAAAAATAACAAAAAGTAAAAGAAAGCAAATGAAAGAAGAAAATGAAAAGAAAAGAAAAAAATATAAAGAGAAAAAGAAACAAAACTTAGGAAATAATGCAAAGAATGAGAGAGCAAAAAAGTCTGAGACACAGACAAAGTGAGAGTAAAGATATACACAGACTGTGAAGGAAAGAGAAAATCACCAGCAGAAAGAGTGTCATCTATTTTGGGTTCTGCCTGCAAATTTCCAGCTATGTATAAAATAATTGGATCTCATTTCTCCTTTTATAATCCAGTGACTTACTTGCAGATGATAGACATTTATTCTCCAATTTTGCTTATTTTCTCTTTTCCTTACTTAATTTTGGCTCTGGTTTTTAGCCAGTCATTTTTTTCCTTCATTAATGGACAAAAAGCTCCAAATAATCCAGACTAAGTAAACCATACCTATTTTTATTATGTACCATATTTGCTTTAAATCATGTCAGTGTATAGATACAATCAGAAACCCACTTAACAAGAGTATTCTTGGAGAAGGACTTTTGGTATGCAAAATAAATTCTTTCAATCTTTTTTTAAAATGTCAATACATATGTATCCTAATACACTGGCATGTGAAACTTTTGGGTCACATTGGCAAATTATTTTTTAATTCTATCCCAAAACTGAGAATAATTAGCAGTATGCTTTTCTCAGTACATTTTATGAGCTTTGAGGACCAGAAAACAAGTTACTGCATTTTTATTAATACTGTATGATGGATGATAAAGTATCATAAGCATAATGATACTGAAAATGGACATGCAAAAATACTGGACCACCAGAAAAAAATTTCACTGTTCTGCTCTGTGATCTTTATTATTACAGAAAATACAAAATGTCAAAGTATAAAGTTAGTAATTAGTGTTTGTATGTTTAGCTCGAATAACTGCCTCAATTCAATGTGGCATTGAATGGAACAAGGTTCAGATTTTCTCATTGGAATTTTTTTCCTATTCTTATTGGCAGTAATGCCAAATCTCTTAGAGATTGCATGGTTTTCATTGGAGCACTTGTATCTTCAGTTCCCACCACAATGATTGAATTATATTGAGATCAGAATTCTATACTGGCCAGTCTTCCAAAAGTTGAATACAAAAACTCTTCCATGCAATGTGTGGCACAGAGCAACATCATGTTGAGAAATTTCTCCATCTTTCTTGTCTGGCAGATTAGACCATAGTAAACTAACATAATTTTCACTGTTTCGATTTCTATCAAGTTTTAACAATTTTCTTCTACCATCAATCATTATGCAAACTCTCCCCGCCACCATTAGGTGTCCACCACCTAATTTTACCTTCTTTGTGGTGTCTTTTCCATTGTTTCTTTCTGCTGATGATCTTAAATATTCTCTTGCATTAGAATGTAACTATTTTTCATTCATCACTAAAAATTACTTTTTGCTACTTCCCAGCATCCCATGTTAGATGTTCTTTTGACCACTTCAATCTTCTATTCTGATGTTCTATGGGTTAATGAGATTTTTTTTTTTTTTGCTGCTATATGCATGTTTAAGTTATTTTTTTCATAATAATCTTTATGGTGTATCAACTAAAATCTCACTGTTAAGACTGTATTCAGTCCTCATTTGCCTAGTTTTTAACTCCCAATTTTTCTTTCATCTTGTCTATCTTTTGTGGTTGTAGTTAATTTTAAATGAAAGCCTAATTAGTATAGCTAAGGCATAGAGACTATAAAAGTGTCTAAGCAGTAAGGGGAAAAGTAAAATATGATACGCGAGATTAATGACTACTGCTGTGCTGAGAAAATATGAAGGAAATCACATTTCATAACAATAGTCTTCCAGCTTCCGTTGCACTCAAAACATTTCTGTCAGTTATAGCAAACATCTTTTGGATGGTTTGAACACTTTTTCTGAAATTTCCATCCATTCATCTATTTCTCAATGTGTCATTTTCCCCTTCAATGTTGCAACCATCTTTGTTTCAGTAGAGACATTTAATAAAAAATGGTTTTAACCAATTAAGAAGAATATAAATTTAAATGATCAGGTAAAGAAGACAAGATCTTATTGATTTTGATTGTAGAAATTAAGCGAAAACAAAAATGAGAACTCAATGTATGAATCCATTTCTGGATTTATTTGCAAGATTAAAAGTTATTAAGTATGGTCATTCAAATACTAATGCTTGCTTACATTCAATACAAAAATGTCTTAACCGATTTTGTCACTTACAGTTTTAGCCAAAATTTTCATCATCCAGTTAATGGATTACAGTAATGTTCAAATGTAACAAAATAATTGCATCACCAATATTAAAAAATTAAATTTTTAAAAGATTAAAATTTAATACAATTTCAAATTTGCCTTATAATTAAGCTTACCGTTATTTAAAGCTAGTATATGTTGTATTTTATATTTATATTTCATGAAATTTATTTAATCTTAGCTTAAATTTAAAATAATAAAAATTAAATATTCAGTATTTTTATAAAGAAATATGCTACATGAGACTAATATAGAAACTGTTTCTATTTATACTTTTAGAAACAATTATTTTATATTAACTTTTTACAAACATGCAAAACTTTAATGAATGTGTAAACAAACATTATAAAATATATTTACCTCTTAAGAAATCAAAATTTTAGCCTTTCAATCACACTTGCTTATAAGTTAAAAGTCCACAAACCTTTTGATATTTATAATAATTTATGAAAAACTGAATATAAAGTTTGATTTGAAAAAGGCTACATAGTGTTCAGGGTTTCACATTGGTTTATATTTATAGGAGAATATAAACCCTAAATATCAGACTAATACTGAGTGACAAAATAGGATTTTGTATGTGTATATATATATATATATATATATATATATATATATATATATATTTATTAATTGCACATGAAAGATGAAATTACATTATAATTTGTTCAGGAGCAAAGATTGGAATTTGTCACATGGTTCAAATTAACTATCCATCTATTTGATTTAATGAGTGTTCTTTGAATTTTTATAAATAATTCATTCATTCCATTTATTTATTCAGTTAGTGTATTTTGTGCTGCCACTGTGGTCACTGCTCTCCCCTATTACTGTGGTAATTGTGGTTCATGATGACATTCAAGGCAAAATAATCCAATAACTTGGTGGTTCCTTTTGCATCAGGACTGCTGAATTTACCCCATCCCTCCTCTCAGAAATTCCTTCACCCACTGGTAAAGTTATTGACCTCTGAGGTACATCTCCTACACCCAAGCTGGCAACTGGCCAATAGGCAGGTTGGGAATACCCTCACACATTTTAGCCAGCATGTGGATACCGTTGACCAAGGTGTGACCATTGCAGTGCCTATGCAATTTCTTGGATCCATGTATGAGAGTTGAATATAGGCCATGGACCAGTAAAGTTCCACATCCCAATTCACCTGAGTAAAGCAGGATCAACCACTTTACTGCAAAGGTACTGTCACTGTTGAGACACCCATATAAATAATATTTTCTTTTCTATATTTAATAACACGATTCAAAAAGACTTTCATTCATACTTTTTTTTTTTTTAAACACAGTGAGATTCATCCTGTACAAGGACTAGGGGTCACTTGAAGTAGAGAGTTACAGAGTAAGAGCCAGTTTATGCAGATAAGTGGGGAAGATAATGGTTAACACTAGACTTGAACAGGTTAAAATTGTAGTGATCAGGGAAACATCCTCTTGGGAGTTAGTTCCACAGAGGAGTGGTTTGCCAGATGTTATAAATAATATTTTCTTTAATGTATATGAAAATCTTTTTCTACAAATGAAGATTGTTTTTTTGCATTTTCCTTCTCTTGTATTGGAAGATTCAGTTATGAGATCATATCAACAACACAACAAATGTTAGAGGAGTATTCTGAGAAAATGAAGCTGAACAATTTTTTTTTTTTTACTTTTTGGGCACAAAATGCAAAATATAACTATGATGCTATGTAAACACAGAAACATAAAATGTTTCTTATCACATTACAACAAACAAAATTGTCTATTAAAGTAATACAGGCATTCAACATGTTTACACTAAAATCATACAATGAAAAGATCTGCTCATTAGATGCCTCTATTTCACCATAATATACATGGTGACTGAAAAGTAACTCCCCATTTTAAAATACTTATAATTTATTCATTAATTATAATTTTTACAAGAAATTGATATAAGAGGAAAGTGTTTAGCATGAGGTTTTATTTAAAATTTGATATGGCACCAGATTTCACTACCAGCTTCTCAAGCCACCTAGGAATTATGTCAACTGACTTCACCAGGAATTCTCATGGTATGAAAGACATAACTTCTTGTATTCTTCAAGTTCTTCAAAGGTCTTGGTTTGGTATAGTAGACTTGCTCCTTTAACCAACCCCAAAGAAACAGTCACAGGGTGTTATTAAGTCAGGAATCCTGGCTGACCACTCATACATAAAATAAGGAGTTACTTTTCAATCACCCTGTATATATTCTGGTGACTTCATGAATCCAATGCAAAACTTTTTATTAGTGCATAGTATGCCTGGATCACTTGTTATTATTGAAGCTTTTCAATCCAGATGCCCAAGGTTATAGGGAGAGATTTTTGTTCTTTGTCCATCTAAGTTCTTTCATTAAATTTTTTCACATACTCCCTACTAATATTTGATATAATGCCTATCTCAACAATAACTGGATTTTGGAGACCAGCCTTTACTTGAAAGGATATTGTTAGAGCATATTGATATTTGATATCATGTTGATATTCACAATAGAAAGAACATATGTTCTGAAGCAAACAACAACAAACACTTATCTGAGTGCAAACTTCTCAAAGTCAGAAAGATTATCTTGACATCATCTTTATAAGAATCAGCTGTTTTCCTTATCTTGTGCAAATGTTCAGCCTTACAAATGCAATAAGATATTAATTGAGCAAAATATTTCATGAAGAGCTAAAAATTTATTACTAATCCCAGTTTGTCATGTATAGCAATTTTATCACACCTTGGTGAAGCATTAGTAAATATTCCCTTGCTTTATCCAGTTGTTGAATAGTGTGCCAGCAAGAAGATAAACATGTGCATAAATCTCAACTACAATGCATAAAGGAGGTCATCAGTACCTAAATTCTTGTCACTCATTGCTTCTTCAACATTTTCTATCTTATAACTAGCTGCGAGGCCAGGCAAGTCAGTTAAATAAGTTCCAAACTGAACAGATCTCTAACAAAGTTCCTTGATGAAAAGCTTCTAAAAGTAATCATGTAATTCCTTACATATGCCTTGATTTGTAGTCAAACAATATCCATCTGGTAATGTGACACTAATGATATATCTGTAGCATTCCAAAGTTCTTCTGTACACAATTCTACAAGCTGTATTTTTTGTCTTGGTTGGCATTCTTTTTAATCTCACTCTTAACTACCAAAGTTTGATTGTTCTTGTCAAACAAGGAGGCTGAAGTGGTAACAAAGAAGAAATTTATATCAAAGCAAACTAACAAACAAGATAGTACAAATGGTTTCCAATACTTGATTTGGATATTTTAAGTGAGTTGCTTATTTACTACAGTGTATAATTGTAATTATACCAAAGAAATATTTTGATTGATTGTCATCAATTATAGAGCATTATTCAGTAAGAAACCTTTATCACAAAACTTCATAAACCACTTTTGAAACATTCAATGTAACTTCTCTATAAACTGTAAAAATCATTTTTGTCTTAGCATCAGAATTTTATCTTTCTTAAATAAAAAGGTATAATATGATAAAAGTTTTCTTCCATCTTCAATATTAGAATTAACAAAAACATGCCAACTTTGAGAATTTAAAATGAAATTCAAGCTGATATAATGGCTGTCACAATACAACTAAGAATGATTTTTTTTTTATTCTAGTTTAAAAATAAATGCTCCTAATGCATTCATTTTTTTATCATTCATTTTTTAGATTTTATTTTGATTTTGACCTAAACCCACACCTGCATGTCTTCTGTGCTTATCATTCATTTTTTAGATTTTATTTTGATTTTGACCTAAACCCACACCTGCATGTCTTCTGTGCTTATCATTCATTTTTTAGATTTTATTTTGATTTTGACCTAAACCCACACCTGCATGTCTTCTGTGCTTATCATTCATTTTTAGATTTTATTTTGATTTTGACCTAAACCCACACCTGCATGTCTTCTGTGCTTATCATTCATTTTTAGATTTTATTTTGATTTTGACCTAAACCCACACCTGCATGTCTTCTGTGCTTATCATTCATTTTTTAGATTTTATTTTGATTTTGACCTAAACCCACACCTGCATGTCTTCTGTGCTTATCATTCATTTTTTAGATTTTATTTTGATTTTGACCTAAACCCACACCTGCATGTCTTCTGTGCTTATCATTCATTTTTAGATTTTATTTTGATTTTGACCTAAACCCACACCTGCATGTCTTCTGTGCTTATCATTCATTTTTTAGATTTTATTTTGATTTTGACCTAAACCCACACCTGCATGTCTTCTGTGCTTATCATTCATTTTTTAGATTTTATTTTGATTTTGACCTAAACCCACACCTGCATGTCTTCTGTGCTTATCATTCATTTTTTAGATTTTATTTTCTATGCTTGGTCGGCTCAGGAGATTTTTATGACCTAGCATATGTGCTGATTCCTTAAGTTTATAAATTTTTGAATTAAAAACAATAATTTCCACAGAATAATTCTTTAATCATTTACATGTCTGGCATCATGACAGATTTTGTCTAATAAAAGCAAGTTTTTCTTTTGACATTTGTAATAATATAAAAATCTAAATCTCAAACCTAACCACATAGACATGCATGCAATTTATTTTTATTTGTTCTTTATGATTGTTGTTGTCATGTGTCAATACTTGACTGAATTCATTCTTTTTGATGAATTGTTTTTTCCATATCTGTCAAAATTAGAATGATAAAGAAGTCTTTTGTTAGTTTTTGTTTTAGTCCCAAGTTCAGTTGAGGTTGGCTTCTAATATCAGTTAAAAGCAGATATGAAAAATGCTGTGGATTGCTGATTACTTACTTAAAAAATAAACAGACAAATCCCAAAAAAAATTGTGCAGCTGTAGCAAATATATTGAAAACATCATGTAAACAAATTATTTTTCTTTGATTTTTAACAATGTATTTGTATATTTATTTTAATAAAAATGTAAGAAAGTAAAGGTATTTTTTTTATTATTCATGTTAATTTTATCAATACTAGAAAAAACTATAATAGTTATGTAGTCTAACTTACTGAAAAACTGCTTTAATAAAAAGATTTTGTAAATTTCAACCAAGAGTAACATTAACTTGAACAGTTAATGTTACTCTTGATTGAAATTTACAATGAATGCTGAATGTTTCTTGGAAACAGCTATTAGCAAAGTAGATTAAATAATTACAAGAGCTTAGTTCTAAGGATTAGCTAAAATATCAAGGTAAAATCAACAAGAACAACACTTGGAATGAACAAAAAGTTTAAATTTCATTTGTTTAACTTACCTTTGATAAAATTAATGCATATTATGCCCCTATAGATGATAATCACTTTTGACAATGAGTTTTTTCTTCTTAAATAATCTGTTTAATCTCAAGTTTAATATTTCAGAATGTGTATAAAATATGAGTTTAATCTTTTGCTATTTAGATTTTAATTATATTAAAAAATAAATTTCTTTCACTGAAATAATTTTTCAATTAAAATTCTTAAATATAAAAGCATTGTAATAATTTTATTGTTCAGCAGAACAGACTCATAATTGAAATTTCTTGTGACTTATTAATTAAATACTGGATTAATCATAATTATATAAATTTTAAATAATAATCATGCACAACAGCTGAGTTGATAGAAAGATTATATGTTTTTTTGTTTTTTTTTAAATCAAAACTGTACAGTTCTCTAACTTTGATTGCAGTAAACCCAATGTTTGATGTTGAATAAAAGAGAATACAAGTATTAACAAAGTTAACGATTAACTTCTTGAAGAATAAATATTTAGCAATCAGTACTTTTAATTAATACATAATGAGAATTATAAACTTATTGTCACTTTGTTGTTTGTGAGATGAGTAATTATAAGCAGATATTGTTTCAGTTATATAATATTACATAACATATCTTTACATTAAAAATTATAGAAATGCGATGGAATAATACATTTTACTATTTTTTTTTTAATGATGAATGTCAATTTTATGTAATCTAATAAGTGGTGATAACCAAATATCAATGGCAATACTTCCAGATTACTGTAATATAACAATTTATTTTTGGAAATATGGGACTTTACTGGTTTTTCCTTGACATTTATTTCTCAGAATATTAAATTAATTAAATACCAATAATTATATTAAATTACTTAAATATCAATAATGATAAATTTAAAAATCACAAATCATTTATATCCAAATATCAAGAGTTATTTTTAGATTATGTCCACCAGAAGTTCAATTATACATGTCCTTGATTCTTATATTATGATGATAAAAGATGATGATGATATTTATCAAAAGACAATTTTTAGCACTAAAAGTTCATCTACTTGAAAACATTCAGTTCAGTATTTCAATTTGACTTTCATTCTCATGTATCTTTTTTAAAGATATACAAAATATTTGCAATGAACATGTTATTCTAACAGAATTAGACATCAATTTGGTTTAACCCCATTTTCTATTGTTGTAATAGAGGTTCTGTCTTGAACTAAAGAAACCCCACACAATAATACCAATGCTCAATTCTTCAGATAGATGTAGTCTTTGATCATGAGTTATACTTTAGAAATAAAGCTCTTTTCCAAGAAGTTTGCATATTCTTGTTTTAATTAAACAAAAATCTGATACACAAAAGAATCTAATGAATAAGATTAGATGCTTCTGATTTGGAATATTAGCTAACCATTTTTGTTTGATTTTTTTTTTTATATAAGCAATTATCATTATTATCCACTGATTTAGCCAGACAAGTGTCCTCATTTTGGTTGATAGAATCACAACATAATAGTTTGTAACTATTGAGGAATTTTCAGCCAAACCTTTTATTCAGTCCACAAGAGTTACATTGTTTTTGTTCCACTCTCCATACTAAAGAAAAATCTTGTATCAATTAATTGCATACAATATTATAAAAAATATAAGTTATCTCCCTTTGGTAGATAACCCATTTCGTCTGATAGGTATGACCCCAAATTAGGCACAAAACAGATTTTAGGCGCCAAGACAGATTGTGAGGCAACTACAAATGAGAGAGACATGTTTTCAGCCTACTCCAAGAGCAGGCAATGCTGGGCACAGGCAAACCTGAATAATACAAATACAAGCAGCTAATGGAAACAGACACGTTTTGTACACCATCCCTGATGTCATGACTTAGCTGCTAAAAGAATACATTTTTAGCAATCATCTATTCTCTTTCTCATTATGTAATGTATTTCTTATGTAAAATATGTTTTTTTACAATGTTCAATTGTCTCATTCTTGTTCATCAAGTCATGGCTCAATTTAGGGAGTCGTTAAATTTCCCACAAGTTTTCAAGCTTAACTCCTAAAAAGAACATCAAATTAAAAGTGATTAAAACATTTCATACTTTCACGATTGAAATAATATGTTCTGTTAAAATCTATTCTGGGAAGCAGGAAAAAACTGAACTAAAAAAACTATTTTAAAAAATTAATGTTGGTTTTAAGATATCATCTAGATAACTAAGAATTTTAGATAAACTATATATATATATATATATATATATATATATATATATATGCAATCAATGTAGATAAATTAATATGCACATTAGTACATTGACATATCTGTAGCTTAATAATGAAAATAGTATTTATTTTACACAACAAATGTTTATTTTTTAACAATCTCTTTTCTCATCACTGCACTTATATTTATTCAGTAAATATTAATCAGAGATTGAGTATTATATAACAAAAATTTAACACCAAAATTTGCTTAATATCTAGATGTGAGGAATATAGATTTATTAGTCAACATTTGTGCACATAATTTTTCATGAAATAGTAAGTCTTATCTATAAACATATATGAAAATTATGGATAAGAAATATTCAGACTTGGTTTAAAATTTAAAGGTCAACCCCAAGTCAAAACCTGAACAAACATCAGCTTCTCAACCAGTGAATGTACATTCACTGGTTGAGAAACAAGTTTCAAACAAACAGGTATAAATGAGTCACAGGAAATTTTTAATATGCAGAACGAGGTCAGGTAAAGTTAAATTTTCAATTAACAAGTTTTGGGATGTGAAGAGTTTTCATGTAGAATTAATTTATAAATTATTTTACTTGTTCTATTTCTAATTCTGGGGGACAGTATTGTGTTTTAGATAATATCCAAATAGAAAAAGTTATAAACTGAAATCCTAGCTTTTTTGCATATCAAAGAAAAAACTCATCATTCCATTCAGTCAAAAACTGTTCTTTTGAAGAGTATAAAATTTTTATCAAATATGGTTAATTTCAATAAAGATTGAAAAAAAGTAGATAAATCATACTGAAATTCCCTTTAAAATTTAAGGGTTCATTAAACTTTGAAATACAGGGGGTTTCAGAAAAATTGCTACCACTTCATTATCTAATAACTTGAGTAATTCTTTACACTATTTACATTGTTCAGACACATGGCCCAGTGGATAAAAAGCATTAGTTGAAGTAATCCACTGACTTAACCCAAAGAGTTGTGAGTTTAATACCTGACTACAGCCAGGTACTGAACTTTTTACTAAGGAAAATAACTGAAACTGAGATATTTAGAAAAGGCATGACATATGGAATTAGAACACTCTACCTCAGTGTACGAAATAAAGGGTATGGTTCAAAATTCCAATGTATATCACCTGAAGAAGGCCAGAGTGTACAATGGCCAAAACATTGTGAATGTGACAGTAAAGATAAGGACAACAGTCCTAACAATGTAAATAGTGTAAATAGTTACGATACCTCATCTCAGAAATATAGACAGATGTTGAGTAATTCTTGTTCAAATGATATCAAATTTTAACAACTTAAAATTCTATGTTCAATGTGTTGTTTTTTTTTCTTTTCAGGCATAAAAATGCCATTCTCTGGAAAAGAAAAGGTGTTTTGTGTGTTAAAGCATAAGGAGAAAAGTGTGCAGCATGCATTTGTTAGAGAATTCACTAAAAATGCACAAACTGCAATGCAGATTTGGACATGGTGTAAAGAGTTAAAAGAAAAAGACTGTCTTTATAGGGCAAAAGTATCTGGACAACCACCAGTATCAGAAGAGATGATCAAGCAGGTTTAGGAAACATTTTTGCAAAACTATAGGAAGTCCAAGAACAAGTCTGGAAACCCAGATTCCTCCAACAACAGTTTAGCGTGTTGCCGAGAAACACTTGTGAATGAACTGCAGCTCATTCAGACCTTAAAGACAAGCAAAATTGCAAGCAATTCTGTGTTGATATGCAAGAGAAACTTGTAAAATTGTTAATCAAATTCTAACACTTTCGCCCCAGCCCCTCAACTTCCGATGTCTTACTCTCTGGGTTGAGGTGTCTACTCGGTCCTAACCGAACTTAAGGGAGTGGCCGTAGGTCCCCTGAGCATCCGTAGATTATTTGA
Organism: Acanthosepion pharaonis; assembly: GCA_903632075.3. Lineage (NCBI taxonomy): Eukaryota > Metazoa > Mollusca > Cephalopoda > Sepiida > Sepiidae > Acanthosepion > Acanthosepion pharaonis. The sequence continues at coordinate 196,937 of CAHIKZ030002456.1, forward strand.
CCGGTCCACTGGTTTAATCCTGCTTCCTGCCCACATTGTGTTTGGTTTGATCCAGAAAGCAGAAATGATGTTCATTCATTCATGGTCGACTGAAGATGTAGACACAGCTGGAGAGTCTGCACTAAGAAATTTAGAATGTAGCAAAAAAAAAAAAAAAAATTAGTATCTGCAGAAAGCCGAACGAACAACTATTCAATGATTGAATTGTTAATGTCTTTTATATAGCAGAAAAGAATACTATAGAAAAGAAACGGGTTACAGAAAAGAAAAGTAACTGACGTAAAAATGCATACACTGGATTCTGGACAGAGAGAGAGTGTGTTATGATTAACTTGTTAAATAGTCTCAGAACGATATATGACTCTTGCGATGAGGGAATAAGATTTCTGTACGCGGCTTAAAGTTTATAATGGCATTCCTCTTTAGCAGTAGTAACAGTAGTAGTAATATTCGTGGTAGCAGAAGCAGAGGTAATTATATCAACAGACATGTTAGCAGACGCTTCGTTCCAATCTCTGATATCACGTTCTCTCCTTCTTGAGTCTCCAACTCGATTCTCCACTCTCTCTAGCCCAACTCTTGTCCGGGCTAATTCTCTTCTGTCTGCCTCTTCCGTCTGCACACTCGCCCATCTTTTTCAGCATAACTACGCGTTTATATAGAAAAATCCGGCTGGTTACAACTGAACCTTGGCCCTACTACTTCACATGGGATTATCACAGGGTTTTGGTTGTTTCAACCAAAATTATGTGAATTCTAAAGGTCCTCCTTGCTTACTCAGCTCTATTCCAAGTTTTAATCAATAAAAATTATTTCAACCATTTCCAGTGTCTGCTAATGCCAATGGGTACAGCTCCTGCCCTAGATCAATTTCGCTAGTCCAAATCTACTCCAATTTCACTAAAAAAAATTATGTGTATGTGTTTCCCAGACTCTCTCTATCACAAAATACACATACCTTTGAATTTCTCATTCAAATTTTGATGATTAAATATTTTACTCAACAATAACCCCGTTTAGTTTCATTTGCTTAGACTATGCAGTTACTCAGATATTTACATCTCAAATTATAGGAAATCTTTTGAAACACCCTGTATATGTAAGTGAAAAAATCTTTTAGGGAAATAAAAACTTAAAAAATATAAACTCATTAAATCCACTTTAATCATTCCTGACAAATGCATATGATAAACATATCTTGAAAATTTGAAATGCACAAATGTTCATACAGCAAAAGAAAAAGGAAAATGAGGACCTGATGAAAAATAGAGTGTCTCTCCAGTTTAAACACTACAGACAGCTTTAAAGATTACATTAGGAGCTGCTTAGTATGATATATTTTTATTTTTAAGAAGGGCAAAAGGCTCATATACTGAATTAGTGAAAACATTTTCCTTTTTTTTTGTTAGGAGACATGCAGAGTATTTAAACTAACTACATTAAAAAAGATCAGTGAACTGAACCACTACAATCCATATCAAATGTGATTCTGTGTCTATAATGGTATTGAAAAGGAATCTTCTATAATTGATTCAAACAAATTCTGCAAGTATATCAAATGAAGGCAGTAAGTGATACAATAAACATCTACAATTAGTTAAGAGAAAGATATTCTATCAGGTTAGATGTGAGACTGTTTCTTTAGTGACCAAGTAAAAATTGGTACAGTTTCTTTAGTGACCAGGTAAACATTGTTACAGTTTTTTTAGTGACTAGGTAAAAATTTCTAGTTTCATTTAAAGAATAAAGTTGCTTATTCGGCTCTACTAGTAAATTCTTTAAATGAACAGAATATTGTAATCACTCTCCAGTTCTTGTTTTCAGTTTATCTGCTGTGCCTATGTTTCATTGTCAAAAGTGAATTCAGAATAATAGAAGAACATTAAAATGAAAGGAACTTATCAACTTTAAACAAAAAACCCAACAAAGTCCAGAATCTACAATTGCTCAAGGCTAGACAAACAAACTCTAATGAGTAATTAGATTTTTCTACACAGCAGAAAGTTTATTGATTATAACAGATCAATTTGACATGCCAACTAATTAACTTGAAAACTAATCACATTTATAATCCCTTTCCAAAATCTAATGTGAAAGGCTGTTGACAAAAAAAAGTTTTATGGATATTTTGGAAGAATTCATAACATTTTATAAAACAGTTATTCTTTCTGAAACAAAATTTGTTTTTGAAAAAAAGCAATGTTCTATTGAATAAAAAGTATTTTTAAAAATCTATAAGTGTATAAGGAATTAAAATGAAATAAAGTTGGTAAGTAAATGTTCTAGCTTGTTAAGAAATAACAACTATATTTTTATGGTTGGTACTGTGACAAATATGTATTTTACTTCTCTTTTGGTAAGAAAAGAAGAACTTTATTGGTTGGCAAACACAAAAGATGTTAAAATGTTTTATGTAAGTTTAAATATTTTGTTCCATGTTTACAAATTGAAATGCCATTGAGTAAATTTATTTTCTGGGATGTTATTTTATCTACTTAAAAAAGACTTTCTACTTGCAATTCCATACACACTGACAAACCTTCAGTGTTTTTCTTAATACTAAGATACAAATGAGCTAATTTGAGTGTATTGTCTTTGAGCCATGGATCTACTCTAAAATCAGTGACTTGAGCACCCACACCTCGAATCTATGATACTGGGCACCCCTACTCTACTATATCTCAATTTTCATAAGGTAGTATTCATATAAAATACAAATTTTATTGTAACCTAATTATGTGCAATAATGGATCATATGCAATATAGATGAATTGAATTTGAAAAATTGAAAATAAATACAATGTATCAAAATATATGTATAAGACACATGTCATAATAGATCATTTTATCTTAAATAAATCAATAATGTTTTCAGCAATTTTTAACATTAACTTGAGAATTTTCTTGCTAAAAAGTTGAATAATTTTAATACATTCAACATTATAGTTAAAAAATAGTGAATTTTATAGTTTTTTTCAAGAGTTAACATGAGTAAAACAAATTCACAGATCTGAACAAAAAAAGATCCAAGAATAATGTCAAATTCTGCAAAAAAGGTTTTCATCCTTTAATAGTCAGTTGTGCTTAATTTAATTTGTATCATATGTAGGTAGAAAAAAGAAAATGTTGCTAAGATAGCAAGGGTCAAAAAGGAATGCCCAGGGTCCCAATTAGGCTGCCCATGATTGGGAGGTGGGGGGGCAGTATAGTATGCACCAGCCCTGCCTAAGTAGCTATCCACTCAGAGACTAAAAAGAGGCTTAATTCTTTTACTCTAGTCCTTTTCATTAATCTGTACAATTAGTCATTTCAAGTAAAAGATACTATTTTTGTCTAAGTGTCTACAGGCATGGACATAAAATAGGTAAAAAAATAGAACTCTCACATAACAAAACATTGTAAATATTTTAAGAAAATATTAACCTTAATTAAATCTAATGAGAGTAAAGAGATTGATGATTTGATTAAAAGCAAAAAGTAATGAGCTACATTAATTGTACCAAGTGTAATGCAAATTAATAGTTTAATTTAAATTTACTTATTTACATTATAAAATTCAATTGTTTTAATCACTCATTTTTTTCATCAATATTAAAAATTTGAAAATTTATTGATTATCTAAGAGATAAAAATTTGAAATTTGAAACCAATTTTATAGATAAAATTTTTTTCTCATTCTAACCTACCATATAACTGAATGGGGATATGTCCCATGGATGGGTAATCTCACTATCAGAAGAAAAATATCACAATATATCAGCCTGTTTATTTGTAATAAATTTTCAGTTTAAACATATTTTTCAACTTTGAAACAAGATTAATTTTCTTCATTACTAAAAGGCAAATGGAAGCATTTGTTGTTTATAATATTTATTCGAATATATAACTGTAGTTAGCAAAATTAAAATATAAATTAAAAAAAACTTGTCATTTAAGAAAATACTGAACTTTTTATAGATTGACAAGTGGCATATGACAAATTCTGATATTTTTCAATTTGATTAGATTTTTGGAAAATGAGCTGAGAACTTTTCAGCATCCCTCATTAACTCATTTTCATCATAATCATCAACTCTATACCTACCTATCCCAGTATCTACAGCATACATAATGCTTTTTAAACTGATTATTGTTAATTGCTATGTCTGTATGAGGAAGGTTGGGTCAATAATTTTTTTTGTTTGAATCCATCTTACACATTTATACATCTACTATTCCTCCATGTATTGAATACTGTTGTCATATCTGATCTAGTGCTCCTGATGTATATCTCGAGATTCTTGACAAAATCCAGAGAAGGGTCTACAATGCAATCAATCCTGACCAGACATCAATCCACTTTCTCACCGATGTGACATGTCTTCCCACTGTCTTTTCTACAAATATTTTCATGCCAACTGCTCGGATTAATTTTTTTTCCTGGTGCCCAGACTACATGAATTTAAGTGTGCTACTAGACTGGTAACTAGGTCTGACCATTTTATTATTGAATTAAGATAGATGTAAATGTCACTTCTACTCTAACAAATTTTTTTCTCACACTTCCCACCTGTGGAACTCCCTTCTGATTTCTTGCTCCCCTGATAATTACAATCTTCAGAAATTTAAATGCAACATCAATCACCATCTTGAAACTGTATTCCTTTTTTGTCTTTTCTTCAATCCTCCCCATTCTCAGTCTTCTCATCCTCATTCATTCCCTGTAACTCCCTGCATTTTGATGGCATTGTCATCTTGCCTGAGGTGAAATGATTAAAAATAGTTACATTATTACTCAAAAACCCATTCATAAGAAAGGCATTTGCTATAGTTTTATGGGAAAAAATTCTCTATAGAAAATAAGAAAATATATCAACAACTTACATTGACTCTACTGTTATATCACCACATCCCACAATATATTTTTATGTTTGCATTGACAGATAATCTTTCAGTCACTTAATAACTATAAATAAAACATAATGCATAAAAATCAACAAATTTACCCATAGACAACTTTTTTACATCATTGTTTTCTATAGAAAAATACATGAAAAGAAGAAATGTAATAAAGAGAAATATTTTTCATAAAGAATATCAAATTTTGGGAACTTTTCTTTTTTCATCAAGGTTATATAAATTCAAAGTTTTCTTTAGACAATTGGAATGCTAATTTTTCACAAACATAGATAATAAGTATACATAAAATTGTAAAAGGAGGAAGTCACTATTTAAAATTAGAAAATTATTTAAACTTTTTTGTATTAAAAAATATATATTGTATTTTCTTTCAAAATTACTAAGAAACATTAACAGGTTTAAAAGTGACAAGTTTTAAAAGTGTGTTAGTTTTAGCAATGACTGGAAACTGTTATACAATTATCACAAAATTTAAAAAATTATTTTCCTCAGGTAAATTGCTATTTAAAGTACAAGGTTCATTATCACTGATAAAACTTTTATTTCATTCAAATGAAGCCTAAATATTTCAGCAGAAATTACATTGACAGATAAAAAAATCAATAGCAAAACTGATTCATACAATTCAACAAGTAAAATTATCCTTTTGTAATTAAATTTCAATACTTCTCATACATTATCACATTTCATAAATGATTTGCAATGGATATGCACTACAAATGTATTAAAAAAAGGTATGTTAAATTCACCAAAAAAAGTATTTCCTAATGCAGGAGAATCTAAAACTTAACTGATAAAGTATCCTTTACCCCATCATTTATCAGACTATAAGAATCTTTAAGTTCAGTTAATTTCAAATCCATATATTTTTGCCAGCGGCACACATAGCAAGGTTTTCACTAATTCACTAAGGAGATCAGATGTGCTTACATAAATTCAGATATTCAAGTTTAAAGAGAAAAGTCATATGAACACATATCTATTGGTTTTTCTATCTGTCAATCTGTGTGTGTATCTTTATGGCTGTAATTTAAAGTAACAATTTGGTTGGTTTTGTTTCAATTGAATATCAGAATATCTGAGTGGTAATCAAGATGACGTTAGCGTGAGCTAAGCAAAGAAAAAATATTTAAAAAAATGAGAGAGAAAGAGAGAAGGTAAAAAAAAAATGATGATGAGGATGAACAAGAGAATGAGTAAATGAGAGATAGGAAAATGGAAATGAGTGAATAAGGAAATGAGTAAATTAATGAGCAAGCAAATTAGAAAAAAGGATGATTGACTTCCAGACTAAACATCTGAACCTATATGTACAAGAGTAAACAAAAGAGTAACATGATGAATAAATGAATAAAATAAAAAATCATTTTAATCAAATGAAGTGATAAGAATGCAGATAATTACAAAAACAGTAACGAGGGAAAAGACAAAATGTTGAATATGAAAATGAGTGAACAGACAACAATGGAGAATAAATAAGAAATAGAGCAAAAGAAAAGAAAATAGGACATGAAGAGAAGGAAAAAGAAAAGAAAAGAAAATAGGACATGAAGAGAAAAAAAAAGAAAAGAAAAGAAAATAGGACATGAAGAGAAGAAAAAAGAAAAGAAAGGGAGAATTAAGAAAAAGTAAAAGTAATTCAGTGAGTAAATGAAAAAATAAACTAACGTTGTCAGTGAGTGAAAAAGAGTTGATCTGTCTTATGTAACGAGATTTTTAATACCAACTCATTTATATCAAGTTCAAGGATCAAATTCATACAAGGAAACAAGATGAGATGACCATCTGAGATCAAGCAAAACAAAAAGCCGGGAATGTTAGAAATATTATGAGAGGGAATGATATATGAAGATATAAATGCTTTCAGATTCATTAATATAATAATATTGGATTTTACACAAAAAGATCATTCATATTGATCTAGTTATCTAAAACAAATTTACAAAAGTTGAATTCTTTTTATGCATGTTTTAAAAGGAATATTTATAAGTTTTATGTGTGAGAGGATCTGTTAGACTTCAGTGTTAATTAAACTTATCAAATTATCAATATCACCAATAAAATCAGAAAAATATAAATCAATGTACAGAGCTTGAAATAGGTACAACTAGGGAGTTTGCAATTTTATGTTGATACATTGCCTTTTGGGCAGAACACAGATTATAATTATGGTAAAAAATATCAAGATAAAATACTCCACAAACTGTCTGTAAACTTTATTTTCATTGTGACAATATATATTATTACACAAAAATGCTTAATTGTAGAATGTGAAAAACATATATGCTGATTTTTTTTTAATTTTAGAAACAGTAAAAATAATGCATGATAAATTTGAAAAAGAAAATATTAACTAAGTATTAAAATAATCTGTGAGTGGAAAAGTAAAGACAAATAGTGATATGATGGAAAAATTATTTATTCAAATGTATAAAACTGACTTAGACATGTATTTATGAAGATTTTTTATTAAGGATTCCTACAAGAAATAGAATAAAAGTTATAAATAACTAATTTTAATATTTCTATGAACTAGAGTATTTTTAGAAGCACAAAACCAAATTCCAATAATTCAAGTACTTACGAAAGTAAATGTGTATTGACCACTTTTTTATTGAGCTGTTTCCTGGTCTAATTCAACTCTGACCATTAACTTTTTTATTATATATATATATATATATATATATATATATATATATATGTGTGTGTGTGTGTGTGTGTGTGTGTGTGCGCGCAGGTAGTGTAATGAGGTTGTGGTTTAGAATTATAAATTGATGAGACAAGTTTAAATTCCAGTCAAGTTTGTTTACATTCATACAAATACCCTTCAGAAAGGTATGAGTACATCTTTTCTTTCCTCAACAATGTATTACATATCAGAGTAAAAATATATATATATATATATATATATATATATATATATATCAGAGGGAGAGAGATCACTAAATAAACCTGAACATCATTTGTTTAATGTATAATGAATGAATAATTTAAATATCTAAAAAAGAGTTCAATTGATAAAATAAAAATTGATAGAAATAAAAATGAAGTGTTTTGAAGTAAGAATAAAGAATAATAAAAACTGACAACTGCCTAATCTGACCATTAGATGGCTCAATAGGAAAGAAAAATAAAGTAATATTGCCATTTCTTTAACTCCAAATCAGAGTTCAAATAATAAAAAAGGAAGTATCTAATTTGATTATGATGGCAATGCAATTGTAATTGCTGAACCATTTTCACAAGCAAAGTCAAATTGCATTTGATTTAAGTGAATCATGCTTTCCAGGTATCAGATCTTTCTTACCCTTTTATAAGTTTTGTTTGCTGGCAACACACAAAAATATTGAGCAGTTCTCTATATATTCACATAATATATATTTATAGTGGATATAGGCATTGCCCCGCTAAAAAGCAAAAAAAGCAAAAACAAAACTAATCAATATTTGCTTAGCATAAAATGGAAAAGTGGTAGGTTTTGTCAATATTTCAGTGTGAATAAACTCTAAAATGTTAAATTAAAAATATCACACCTGCCATTTGTTAATCAGATGTTTTCTTATTAATAAATATACCTTTTTGAATTGTTTTCATATTCTGAAGTTGAAGAGATACACAAATGAGATATTAATTTGCAACAATACACTTTTTTATTCATTTTTCAAAAATTAGATTACAACAAATTTTCTTTGAATATTTACTATTATTATTCACTCCATTATTTTTCCTGTTAAAAGTTATATATCATTATTTTCTAGAAATATTCTTTTATTTAATCCCTGTATATTCAATGAGATTTGCCAATTACAAGAAGTTCTTGTAGAAAACCATCTTCAGTTCCACAATAAAACAGGGTTTTTCTGCAGAGCTTCCCCCCCCCCAGAGTTTTGTTGATGGACATTGATACAGTAAAATTATGAGAAAAGTTATGTTGATGCCCTTTGTAGAGATGACATGAGATAAAACTGAACAAAAAAACGTATTATATATGCACCATGCCTTAGTCTTTGATAGTTGGACTGGTTAAATGTGTGTAATTCATGTAAGATGATCTCCCAACACTATACTAGAAACTATTTTTTAATTCCATTTAACTTTAATGTTCTGAGAGTATGTCAGCCCAGAAACATCATGATAAAAAGTGATAATGAAATTAAAAAATAAAAACTAATTAAAAATTAATAATGGATATAATCTCAGAAATCAAATAGATTGCAGCATAATCCTGAATTTCCTAGGAAGACATCCCTTAAGAATAATTATATTTTGTCTATTCTAATATTCTTCTTTACTTGGCTTTTACTGCTTTTAACAGTTATATTTTTAAATAACCTAGCAACATAGGAGGGGGATGCATAATCAAAAACAAATTCACAAAAAGAATCCTGATGTTTAGTCATTTGGTCAGATTTTGGATATTGGTCAGATTGAGATCTTTTTGACACAACCTCATGAAGACACCAATGTTGGTTGACTGTGTTGTTCTAGACAATTTTTCATGTCATAATCTATCTTACACCTTTGTCTATTGACCTTTGTGAATTGAATATTGTTGCCACATCTAGTCTTATGCTTTTGCTATATATCTAGAGATTCTTGACAAAATCCAAAGAAGAATGTTATCTGTCCTGATCTGTTTACTAAACATGCTGATGAAAGTAACAAAGACTAAATAATAATTGTAAGAAAACAAATGCATAGTTGTGATTAAAAAAGAAGAGACCTAGATATGAATTATTCATCAAGGACATCAAAATCAAGCAGATACAAAAAATCAATCAGGCAGTGTAGGAAAATATGGAACAGAAACTCAAAAGCATATAAGAATAGCAAAATATACTTTTCAGAAACTAGGAAAGATATTCAGGGAGTTAAAAAAAAATAACATTAGAAACAAAGTAACAAGTGCTGGACTTCTATATAATGTCTATAGCACATAATGTAATGGCACATCAAGAGAGCAATTGTGGCATTTCTCATTTTTGGCATAATTTTTTTTAACTTTAAGCACATCTAAATGAACTTCACTTATAGTACAATATTGGATTTAATTGAACAAAGACTTCTATAATTGATCTATTTTTCCTGCCTTTGATCTGCATTTGGGAACTGGAACGTTAATGCAAATGTAAGTATTTGTATAGGTAGTGCTTTTGATTTCGAAGCTTTTTCAGTGAACATTTGAACAAAATTACTGGCTTGCTTTAGGATTCAAACAATACTGCTGATTTCATTTACATCTCCAAATGCTATTAATGCTCATTGTAAACTCAAAACATGCATGTTTGCCTGGATGGAAACAATGCAGTTATTAATATGAAGAGTTGAAATTAATGTATGTAAGGTTTCACTCCTTCATAGTCAGTCTACAAACTTTTCAGCCAACCCCTGTATATAGAAGTATATCAAAGTGCTTAATTACATTTATCTATACACCTTATAGATAGTAATACTTAATTATAAAATTATGTACAAAATATTTTTAAATATATTTACGTCACATGTACTTTTCATACTTTTTTACAGGTGTTGCTAATTATGTACAAACTTAATATAGATATAATTTTTATAGAATAACTAAACTAAGATAGTAAAGGTATCAACATCAATATATACTATTTGTACAGTACACTTGAACCTTGTGTTGAGTGATAGTTTTCAATAACAAATGATTTATACTGATTTGTATGAATGATTGAGCAACTGACATCACCAATCATTCTTTGAGATTTCACTGTAATCTTCAGACAATCAGCAAGTATCCCCCTCTATATTATACTTTCTTTTCATTATCAGTTTGACAGTAAAATGTAGATTGATTTTCCACAATTCCCATATACATTACTGCATAGTCAATTGTTGCAATAAAATAGAAAAATGACTGAGCTTCATGCATATTGTGTTATGCTCAGTGAGGAAACAAATGTGTATTTATTATTAATAATTTATAGATCTGTTATTTTACTTTGAGCACGATTTTATTAACACCAGCACTCAATGTGATATTATATATGTATGTATATATGAAATTATATATGTATATATGAAAAAAAAAGAAACATTCACAATTATTATCATTCTAAGTTTAAAGAACTTATGACTCTTAGCTTTCAAACATGACAATACTGACATTATGTTCCAGTTTATTAAAAGAGTTCTGCAGAATATGAAAAATAACCAACTCCTGACCTGCCAATGATAGATTAGTTATGAACAATGACAACATGTCTTTCCAATATGAACTAATTCCCATAACATCAGAGAGAGAGAGAGAGAAAAAACTTGCTTTTATCAAAACTTGCAAAAGAATAAAAACACAACAAATATGAAGATGGGAAAAAATCCTAGAAGGAAATCTTATTGATCTGAACAGAAAACCACAAGTTACAAAGGCGATTTACATTAAAAAACACAAATGAAAGACATTTTCACGCAAAAAGAATGATATACTTTTCATCAATCAAATGGTTAAGTACATGTCATGACAATTGTGGCAATATTCTTCATAGCATCTCATTCAGAAAAAAACATAAAAGCATATCTCTCTATTTGGTTCCAATGTTAATCCATTATAATTAAATGTGATCAACAGCTAAAACCAAACAATAAAATATAATAATCAAATGTATAATAGTTAAATATTATTAATACTGCTATGTATTGATCTACCCTTATAGTAATGATGTTTCTCCTTCACAGGTAATTGGCATAATTGGCTTTTCACGGGTAAATGTATCTAGACTTAAGGAAAGTGAAAGTGAAACATCTCTCAGAATGCCTCAATTAATCAAACAAGAAATGAAGGTGTTATGTCAGAACATATTACAGTTCTGAAAAGGAAAATGTGAATCTCAAAGATGAAAATGTTAGTGAGTATAGTATTCTGTCACAATTACAAATGATTTATTGAAAAAAATCAGTGGAAGAGAATCTTCACCAAACTATTTGATAAAAACTTGAAAAAAAAAATTAATGGTTTCAACTTCAGTCCATTTGAAGTAAATTTGAAAAGTAATGAAAACAAATAAAGTAAAACAAATGATTGTCACATGGACTCACTGAAAAGTTTTTAAAAATCAAACATAAATTTGACATTTACTTGATGCTTTTGTGGAACAAAAATCTCCAATGAAAAGTGGATTCAGTCCAACAACCAGAAATTATCTGCAAAATGGCTAGAACATTATAGAGTTCTAAAATATTTCCCAAAGTCATATTGTACCAACAAAAGATGTTTTTTCATTTCATCAGACCAAACTTGTTATTATTTAATTTAAACATTTGGACAAATCTTTAGAACAAAAAACAAAAAAAAAAAGGGGAAATACAGAAAATGACAATTTTAAAAAAAATCTAACTTCCAAGAATTTTATTGTGAAAGCTTAAATTACTTTTCTACTTTTCTTTGGCAAAGTAGCAGAGATATTTAAGTAAGTTTACATATAAATAGAAAAGAATTTTAATAGTTTTTAAACTAATTAATGTGGACATGAAATATTGATGAAAGTGTGTGTACAGTTTTGTGGTCACTTGTCCTGGATAGTATTTATACTGGCCTGAGGACTACGTGTTCTTTAATTGGACCCATGTCAACTTTGTCCTCCCCATTTGATTTTGTGGGACAATGGTCTCATGCATTGGACCCCCTGATTTGTGGGGACAATGGTCTTGGTGCTTCGCCGTAAAATAGGGCTTGATGGGTGTTGGTTTTCATCCACTTCCATATCTGTGTGGTCCTGGTCCGCTATCACCTCATCATCAGTCACATCTACCTCCATCATTTCCGGTATGTCCCTCGGGGGTTCAATACTAATTGTCCTCAGCCTCTGTGGGGGTGGTTGTGGGGTTCATTGTTCGGGCGAATAGTCTGGTATATCTACTACCAGGAAGATTTTCCAGATGAATCGACGATTACGTAGTGTAATTCTGCCACTGCCATCTAATCGTATGCGGTACTGTCTGTTGCCCATGGTCTCGATGACCCTCCCCATTTTCGTCCATTGCCTTGGATATGGCCCTTCCTGATTTTGTACCTGCACAGATTCACCAACCTGAAGCTCTTGGAGTGGGTGGTTGTGCGTATTGTACTGCTTTTGATTTAGCAGGTGCCTCTTTGCCATCGCTCTTTATCTTGACTCCTTTGTCTCCCTCCACCGTTTGTGGATCTGGTACTTTTCATGGAGTAAGGGGAGGTGATCTTTTATTGGTCGACCGTACAACATTTCCGCTGGCAACAGGCCAAGGTCCTGATGAGGCATGTTCCTGTGTGACATCATTGCGCGCGCCGCCCGATCATGGCGCAAGTGACCATACCCATTGACACAGTCCATCAGTGTTCTTTTGGCTGTTTTTACGGCCAGCTCAGCTCAGCTTGGCCATTGCTTTGCGGATAGTGTGCGGATGATATGTGTTTTTTTACACCCCAATCTTTTAGGAATGAATTATATGCCATAGAGTCGAATGGTGGTCCCCCGTCCGATGATATTTCCTCAGGCGAACCGTACATACAAAACCAACTCCTTAGCACATCACATATTGCTGTTGCTTTCCCTGAAGGAAGTGGGGCCACTTCGATCCAGCCGGTGTACCGGTCTGCGTACACCATGTAGCTTTTACCATGCATGTCAAACAGGTCTGTGACCATCTTTTGGAAGGGGAATTCCGGGTTCGAAGGTGGCATCAGCGGTTCTCTGGGTTTGGACGGCGCAATAAAATTGCATTTCTGGCACTGTGCCCTCGTTTGTCTGATGCTGGCATCTAAACCGGGCCAAAATAGTTGCTGTCTCGCGTTGGCCATCATCCCATTCACGCCTTGGTGTGCGGAGTGTAATGCTTCCAGAACCTCTGCTCTAAGCTGCTTCGGTATTAGAATTTTACTCCCTTTTATGGATACCCCCTCCAGGGAGTACAATTCGTTTACCATTGGCCAAAATTGTCGGATTTTCGACGGTAGTTCATAGCATCACTTTGGGAATCCATCCTGTATATACTTTGTAAGCGTTCAGCATTCCTCATCAGTAGCTGCGGCCGACACAATTCTCTCCCAGGTTATAGCTTGCAGCTTAGGGTCGTGTGCGTAGGCTGCTATGATTGATGCCTGTATAGCGCGATCGATCCGCTGAATGCCATCAATGGTAGCTTCTTCGCTATTTACTGGTGAGGCCGGGTATCTGGAGGTGCAGTTTGGTGCAGCGTTAAGCTTTCCTGAAACGTGTTTAATTCGGAACTTGTACATCAAAGACCGCTCCTTGAAAGCAAACAGGCGGGGGTTCTTTATATTTTCAAGGACTTGATCCGAAAATATTTTCACCAGTGGCTGGTGATCCACTGTGACCAGCAGGTCTGGGCATCCCAATACAAACATTCTACAGGATTCTAGTCCATATATTAAAGCTAAAGCCTCCCCTTCTACTGGAGAGTAGCGAGACTCCGCATCCTTTGTAAATCGGGACCCAGCCAATATTATTCTCGAATGGTTCTCACCACAGTTGGGGCCTGATTCTGTTGGGCATTTGCAGTGTTTTTGGAAAAGAAAATAGCCGATGCCAGTTTTACTGTAATCAGTCGAGAGGCATGTTACCCTGTTCATTTCAAATGTTTTTACCCCCTCCTCAATCTTCTGAACGATGTTTCTTTTTGATTCCTCGAAAAGATTGCCTAGGGTGGCATCCCAATAGAACTTGCGGTCTTTCATACGTAATAAATCTCGCAAGGGGGCCATAATCTCAGCTTCCGAGAATGAGTACGAAACTTGGTTAACCAGTCCAAACCAGGACCTAACACCCATGATGTTCGTAGGAGTCGGGAATTTAAGTATAGCTTCGGTCATTTTTTTAGTCGGTTTTATGCCGTCAGCCGTTATTAAAAAGCCAGTGAATTCGACTTCGTCACCTGCAAACTAGAATTCATCAGGGTTGAAGACGATTCCATTCCTGCCGCAGTGGGTGATATAGTCCAGCGTATGCCAGAAGGCCGATTCTATGGTTCCGTCCTATAGAAGCGTATCGTCGATGCAGCGAATAATTCGGGGTGTATCCACAGTGATGTCATCGAATCGGCGGGTGTATCCGTCCCCGGATGCGTGGAACCCTTGAGGTGCCCTGAAGTACCGGTAACGACCCCACTCCGTTATAAACATGGTTGCATCTCGTGCCGCTGGAGAAAGCGGTAAACTATGGTACCCATTCCATGCGTCTAGAACTGTCTTTTTCGTTCGAGCAGGTACAACAAATACTTGGTTGAACAGGGACGGAGTGTGATGGGTTTCTCTCATTGTCGCCGCATTTAATTTCTGTAGATCTACTGTTCTCCTGGGTGACCCATCCGTTTTTGGTGCAACCACCATCCTCAAACAACAAAGGGTAGGTGTGCCTGCCGGTACTGGTTCTATAATGCCCAATGCGACGTCTCGGTCGAAGTCTTCTTTTACCCTCTTCTTCCAATGATGAGGGACAGGTATGGGGGTGTGTACCGCCAAGAACTTTGCGTCTCGGGTGAACGTTATATCCAGTGGCCTGCCAGTCATCACCTGTAATGGTTGATGGGGACAGGTATTGAATGCGCTAGATTTAAAGTGTTCCTGTAACCATCGTTCCAAACATTCTCTGTTGCTTTCATTAGGTGTAAATGGGATCCTAGAGGGTTTGTCCGGGATATTTGTTCTCCAGGGGCACCCACACGGTGCCTTCTCGCCATCTGTAGTCAAACTTTTGGCTTTCGATATATGACTCGGAAAATTATTGGGAATCAGTTCTAAGTCTTTCAACACCGACTCAGATAGGTAAAACCCTGATGTGTTCTCTGACACATAAACAACCTGTCTGGTTTCTTTAGGGCCAACCCTGATTCGCATAAAGACTATACCTTTAATCCTTAGTTGGTCGTCCGTGGTATGAGAATGTTGTTGGTGCATCCCTATACTTTTTGGACCACTTGAACACGTCTGGGCACCGGTGTCTGTGACAGCGAGAATACAGTGTGTCCGGTGATAAGCTCTATCATTCAGGATTCGTCCAAATTTGGCGTGCAACTCAGGTATTAATGAGACTTCAAATTCCAGGAATGGTGGTGGTTCTGGAGGGCTCCTCTGGAATTCGCCCTTACTCCATTTGAGGTGTGGTATGCCTGGTCAGCCCTGCTTTTTATTATTTTTTTTTATGCTCAGCACTCTTGACTGGTTTTCTCTGGAACTACTTGCCGATTCCTTGGCAGGCTCCATTTTTGGTTTTCGACACACCTCTTTGAGGTGGCCCACCACCCCACAGTTTTGGCATCAGAGTGTTTTCGCCGGACAGTTCTTCCATCCTTTCAACCCATTGGGGTGTGACGTCTTCCCGCGTCTATCGCATGGCCTCCCCCGTGGGGTTCTGGGCGTGCCTACACCCTGAGGCCGCTCCTGCTTAGATCTCAATGTGCTGAATGTTGAATGTAGATCCAGGCTGCTTCATAAGTGAGGTGTCGACGTATCGCTAGTTTCCAGACTCGTCAACCGATGAAACTTCTGTTCTACCATTGTAAGAGTATTAGCTTCAGCTAATATCTTACTTTGATATTCTTTGTTTGCAAGCCTGGCGACGAGTTGACCGGCCACCATGTCTTCTGAGTAATTAACAACATACTGGCAATTTATGTTTGAGCATTGGACAGTGAATTCACAAAACCTTGCCTGGGACTGTAGTCTGGCCAAAAAATGTGTAATACTTACCCCCTCATTTTGTTTTACGTTGTGAAATCTATGCCTATGCACTTGTTCTTTGTGCAGGCCTTTCACAGCAACGAACCGTATGTGTCCCCAGAGAGGAGTTGCTCTTCAATCAATGGCTGTGTTGAGGGCTCCGGGTCCTGACGAGGTCGAATAAAAGTCTATTCACTTCCTTTGAACAAGCTGACCTCAGTTCGTTCCGGATATCGGCTAGACTTGTTAGGCCACACATGTGCTTATATCGGTCCCAAGTGTCAACGAACAGTGCCTAGTCTCCTTTTGTGTAACCATGCTCAATAATGGGTCTGTCTGTTTTTTAGTGTGACACCGGTTTGGTCTGTCCTCCCTGTGAGAGCGAAGTTCGTTGTTCTTCTCTGTAGTTCAATCAATTGTTGAACCAGTTGCAAATACTGTTTCACTACCGCCTTGTTGTCCTGAAGCCATTTCCATTAATTTTCAAATTAATCGCACGTGCGCCCACATCCTTCCTTCTTGCAAACAAAAAAAATATTTGAAATCCTAGTAGGGCGTTTCAGCGCATGGATCACACAAAAATCCTGTTCACAGCGCCATGTTACAGTTGACTCGATCAACAAAAGCCAAGTCAATAGAGCCTTCCCCGACTTCGATATTCTAGCATATAAGGAGTATTTATAATGCGGACTTCCAAATGGCAAAACGACCTGGGGCACGAGTCTATCAGCGCCAGGTATAGTTGATGTCCGAAATGGTTACATCCATCGCAACCCTGTGCCAATTTTCCGTGACATCAAGCCTGCCCGGTTTCCAACGCACAGGGGCCGGGTCAATTGACTGGCATTCCTTGCATCCCCAAACCACCGCCGCACCTCAGATTTTGTTACTCTTGGGTTGATCAACTTCACAAAATAGTGTTCTCTTCACCGGGATGTCCACTGGATTGATGAATGGCTCGTGCCGGTTTGAGCAACATCTTGTATCTTCAGTCACAGCGCACATAGGTTCTCTGGGTTCCGTCATTCCACTGGATTTAACCATCGCTGTGGTACTCTAGTAAGTTGGTCGGCTCGATTGCTGCACGACTTGACAAGCTCTACATCAATGTCCAGCTCGTATTCTAAGGCCAACTCTTGGAGTGTTGCTAGCCGATGTCTAATTAGCATCTCGGAGGCTGCCTTGGTGTGCACTCTCGTCCGTCCGGACAGAGTGTCAGCTACCCAGTGATGCACACATGCTGAGTCTGTCCATAAATGAATGGTTTTGGCCTTCCATTGTAATGCAAGGTTGACACCTCACAACACAGCATCGAGCTCAGCTAAGTTGATGTGCTTGTTCGATGCACCGTCAGAGCCAGCTTGCGTCTTCTGCCATGGCGCCATTGTTTCTCAACAACACACGGTGGCTAAGGAGCTTGCATCTACCCACACGGTTACATTTTGCTCACTGATGCACCAGTCACCTTTCACTGGATCATCCTGGTCTAGTCTCTTAAAAATGTTGTCGATCATCTGGGCTAGAAAAGGGTCATGCACTTCATCATCCCATCCAGTGGTAACAGTGTTTGCCCTCCGCTTCACAAATGCTGTGGCGACACGTAACCAACCGCATACAGGAAAATGGCCAGTCAACTTTCCGCACAGCGAGAAGACAAGTCGGCGGGTAAGTTTCTCGGGGACTACCAGAAGTTCACATCCACGATATCGCAGTTTTCCTTGCTCCTCCCAAACATGCAATCCCAGTACACGTGTGCCAATTCTTAGCTGCTCCAGGGTCTTACTTGACAGACCAAACTGCTCCAAATGTTCCTTGATGCGGACCTCAGAACACACACTCTCGTTCAAAAATGTCATCAATATAAGAGGAGGAAGCTGCGTTGACGATCTCGTCCTGGCTCAAGACGGTATTAACAATGGCCTGCATGATTAAAGGGGCAACATTGAGTCCAAATCCTAAGCGGGTTAGACAATACCTTTGTCCTTTAATCTCCACTGTTTGGAATGGCCAAAGGGACTTGTCAATGTGTACCTGCAGATAGGCCCGGCATAGGTCCAGCACTGCAGCATTTGGTCCTTGCTGACGCCATTCCCGTAATTTTTGCGAACACACATCTGCGTTGGCCGTGTACGCATCAACGTATTCATTGAGTTCTCGATAGTCTATAACGGGCCGAACCTTCTGTTTGTTTTCCTGCAGAATGGCCATGAGGGGGATTAAACCCTTTGGGGGTCCGAGTTCCTCCTCCGGGTAAGGAAGCAGCCAGCCGTTATCTATCCAAATCTGGAGTTCCCGACCATACTCCTCCTGAATTTGTGCAGGAGCTGGATATTCTGCCAGTCTATTTCTTAACGTACCTGGAGGTTGGTTGCCAGCCCATTTCCAAGATGCAGTTCACCTCCGAGTGGTCTCATCGAATTCTACTGTAAAGTCGGGCTCGGTAATGTTGATAGCAACAACGACTGGTTCGACACACTGCGGAAACTTCACCTCACCGGTGCCAGTTACAGATATTCCTCCCAACTGTTTGATGGCATCTAGTCCGAGCAGGAAGTCAAATCCAAGCAGGTCTCCGTCCACAACCAGGGCTTCCATAGCGATAGGCGGTTTTGCACCAACACTAACTTGTACCACTCCAATTCCACAGCAGTCAAGTGCGCCTCCGTCTACTGTAAGCACGCGTGTTGATTTTCTTGTCCATGATGTGCGGACTAGTGACTATGTGCATCCTGTATCCACCAGAGCTGTATGTGGTATTCCATTGATGCGAACTGTCACTACAGGCAATGTGCCATTTACAACAGTTTTGGGGAGGAGATTGGCACTGAATTCTCGACCCCTTGCCCGTTTCCCAGACAACACCAAGCAATGTGCCCTTGCCGATGACATCGATAGCAAGTGATGGTCCGTCGATGCTTGGTACTAGCACCTTAGGATGGTTCATGACCCAGGAGACAATCGCTCATCCTATGATTGACTCCATCGCATTTATAGCACCTAGTGTGCACATCCGTTTCCTTCAACTGTGCAGCCACTGCGGCCTGCTCCGTATGACCAGTGCACTTCTTCAAAATAGCGTGAGCTCGTGCCAACACATGTGACAAATCCATGTCTTCCATCTGGGATGACGCTCTTAAAAGCTCCTCTGCATGCTCAGGCAAACCAGCAACGAATACACACTGCAAACAATTTTCCGATACGCCACCAAACAGAACTGCGAGTCTGCGCAGTTCTGCCAAAAATATGTTGACTGTCTCCCCTGGATGAAGGCGACGTGCTGCAAACTGCTTCCACACGGAGAAGGGATCTAAGGCGAAAGCTGTGTATAACGCTTTCTTAACGCAATTGAAGTCTGCGCGCTTCTCCTCACTCAATTGCTGGTACACAGCATATGCGCTGCCTGCCAAACACATCGAATAACACACTCGATTCGCTTCACACCGCTCAACTGACATATTAGTTCCGCCTTCTCCAACCATTCTACTACCGACTGTCCAGAATCGCTTCTGACGAACAGTGGTATCAGCTTCGGGTCGAAGGCTATAATGCCGAAATAGCTTGTGCGAGAAAACGGAAAAGAAAAACATCTTGTGACACAAAAGATGAACGCCTTCTTGCGAACCAAAAACCGAACGCCTTCTTGCTAACCAAAAAACGAACGCCTTCTTGCAAACCAAACTTTACGACAGCAAACGAGCAAAATGGCACCCACAACTGCTGCCGACGGACGACTGACCGCAATGGCTGCTGTCGCCCAAGAAAAGACGCCAAACGACTCGCGCATCTTCTTATAGTCCTCGGTCGAATCCATTATGGTACTCCAAGGTGTGTCCGGCGACAACACACACACACAGTTCAAGGACGTTTCCGCGCATGCTCGTTACATATACAACTTGCACGCTTGACATATTGGGATAACCACACATGCGCGAACTCGTTTGCTCCAAGGTGACAGATTTCCAGATTCATCCGGTGTCTCGCTGTCATGCTCGCACAATGTGCAACTCAGGGCAGGCCTCTTCTGCCGGGCACTCCTGAGCGGGATGACAGGGTCCTCATCCTCGGAGGTAGAGTACCGATGTTTGAGGTAGAACTCAGTGGATCCGACTTTAAATACACCACTCGCGCACCATCTTCAGAGTCACTTTCATCATCTAATGACGGTTTTAACCCTACAACTGGCCGCAAGTTTTTAACATGACGAGGCACGCCATCAACCCGCACTGACTGCGGGCTGATAATCTCGGTAACATGCCCCATTCTAAGCTTGTCCGTACACTTGCTGCGCGGGGTCTTAACCTACACTACATCACCAATTCTGTATTTAGCTTGCGTGTCGCTCGGAGCCATTGCAATGTCAATGCCTCGCAGCTGTAAGTGATAGGCGTGCACCATGTTAGCCGGTGCTGTTGTAGGCGAAACACCATCTTTAGGCGTCGCAATTTACCAACAGACTGCTTCGGGGATCAAACATCGCTTCCTGGCTGCAATCACTTTTATAGACTGGTGGCTCTTTTCTACTATGCCATTTCCCGCCGGCACGTAGGTGCACCGGAACTGAAGCCGCACACCCCACTTCTTTAAGAACTGCGAGAATTGCTCTGAAGAAAACGCCGCACCATTATCAATTGTCAATATTTCTGCAGGTGGCCCCTGGTCGTAAAAGATGGACTCCAATTGACGTATTATGCTGGCAGTGTCCTGCCAGTGCAGTAGTCGCCAAATGGCGAAGCGAGAGGGTTCACAGTCAATAATAGTCAAATAGTGCTGGCTGCCAACATGCGTAACATCTGTTCCAAACATGGGTAGTACTCAAATTTCCTTTTTGCCATTGTACTGGTGCCGGGTCAATTGACTGGCACGCCTCGCACCTCTGCACTACTGTCCTAACATCCGTCTTTTTGAATGCCAGGTCGACCATCTTCGAGAAGTAGAGCATCCGTTTAATCCCGGGATGCCCACACTGTTTATGTATGCTCATGATCCGCTTGAGGTCCATACTGAGCGCAGAAGCCATACATGGCAGCTGCAGAGGTTCAGACTCTTTCCGAGCAGCAGCCAACCAACGTTGCGGAACGCGAGTCAACGCATCTGCCCTGTTGACTGCCGATTTAGCTAACACTACATCCACAAACAGGTTGTATTCTTTGATAATTTCAACCACAGTCTGTCCACTCATATCACCACTGAATTCGGAGATCAGTTTTATGTCGAACGGTCTTTCCGCCATCTTGCTGGAGACAAAGTAAATGCTGAAATAGCTTGTGTTGGAATGCGTCACGAAAAAATAAATGACTTCGTCTCTCTCTCTCTCCTGCTGTCGTAGCTCCCCTCCTTCTCATTCCAGCCCTTTACATAGAGCTTGGTAACTCACCTATGCAAAACACCAACAAGCCAGCTACCAATCACAGTTCCCGCGCCTGCCCACCTCCACTCGCTTTGGGGGTTTCAAGTTGACCAACCACCTCATTACAGAAAGTAATTTTTTATAAGGTTCTTTATTTTATAAGAAGATGCTGGAAAGTTATGATTACTTAATTTTCTTTTGAATCACTTTTTGGCCATGTTGAGAACTTTTCATATATATATATATATAAAAAACACACACACGGGGAGGGGGGCAGTCCTTGACTCACAACAGAGTTCCAGTCATATAATCATTATGCAATTTTCCATGTTAGTCAGAACATACCCATGATTTTTTGTGAATAAGCACTTACATAACTCACCTATGCTAATGCTATAGTAAATTAATAATCTAGGACATCACAACACATTTCTATAACATATGTTAACATAATTAAGACTTGGAGGATATATACAATACATATAATGAAACAAAATTTTTTTAAGCTACTTGTATATTTATTGCCAGTGGTATCATTGCCTCTCAGTAGAGGAGATGATGAAGCATGAGACCTTTTACAGTACTTAGAAGCAGCAATAAATCTGGGAAAGAAAGAAAGAAAAAACTTAAGCGTATTCTTAAACTGTGTTGTTTATGTCATATGTACAAGGCAAATGGCATAAATCAAAACAAGATTAATGGATATTGTGCCATAGCCACTCATCCATAGGTCAGGACAGTTGTAATCCAGGGACTTACTCTCTGTGTGTGTGTAGACATATATCAGACAAATAGTAGGCAATTGAATGACAATTAATTTTTTATACATTATTTTACAGTATACAAACAACCAGAAGCAATTTTCACAAACACAGGCTTTCTTTGCTGGAAACTACTAAAATTCTATAGAATTTCAAGAAGTCCAAATATTGATTTTTCCTTTTTGTTTCTGGACTCACATAAATGTTTCAATTCAATTTCAAATATTTTACAATTAAGATTAAAATTAAAAAAAATATATATTTAAGATGAAAATAAATATTAATAAATATGGGATATATTCTAATGCCAATTATCTACAAGACAATTATTATCAATGTTGGCAATATATTTGGCAAGTAGAAAGAAATATTTTCATTCCCCTATAAACCATATGAAAGTATCCTATTACTAACCAACTTCATTTTCTAAAAGAGATGACCCTAAAATAACCAATAATCTGGATTTTTAAAAAAATAATTGTAGAATATAGCAGGAACTCCTAATATCATCACCAGTTCATCATAAGAAAAAATGCTAATTCTTTATGTAGTAACTTAACAGTGCAAAATTTAATTGCACAGTAATTTAATTGCATGATAGGGATGATTCTTCTCTTCTCATTTAGTCTGTCTAGTATTTTAACCCATTAATCAGGCACAATTAAGGTGAATGTCACTATGTCATCATATTGACCTTAATAAAGTGGCTATCAGAGCACAAAATATACAAATGCATACATTTACAAATCTAAGTGCAGGCAAGTAAAGAGAAAGTAAAATGCAGTGTACTAGCTCTTGGGAGTTGATGTTTCATAAAAAATAATCATAAACATATGTATCTGAATTTGTATGTCAAGTGTTATTAAAAGCCATTCTCTGATGAAGTAAAATCTATTTATCCATTCATGTTGAGGAGTGAAGAAAAAATATAAAAGCATAAAAAGAAAATGTGGAGTTGAACCTTTCAAAATGGCTACATTAAACACCAGTCTAAGAATATTGGGACAAATTAAAACAAAATAGTTTTTTTTTAAGCTAAAATAAACTAACATGCTGTCATTTACAAATACAGTGAAAGTAAGCAGATTGTCTTTGACAATGTTTATATTAAAACAAATGAACAATTACAAAAGTTGATCAGTCAGTGCTAACAAAGAATTGGTTTCTTCAACTAAGAAAGGAATTATAATATATTGCTTCCTGACACTTAATTTTTCTAAATTATGCTGGGGATTTCTTATTTCCATTCATAAGTATTGATATTATTTTGTACACCACATGAAAACGTTTCAAATCCATTTTTTGCTGCACAAAATAGATTCCATGAAAAGTTAAACAGACGAAAGCAAGAAAGTAATATTAAACTGGAGTAAAAAGTAAAATTTTGACAATAAACTCAAAAAATAGAAATTTCTTAAAAGAGATTGTTAAAAGTGTTTGATAACTGACTATTGGTAACTGAAACAAATTTTTTGGTGTGGCAACCTACAGATAAATACTTGTGTTCAAACAAACACGCATCTAAAATAATAACAACATGTCAAAATGCCAACAGTTTGTCTATCATATCAATTGTCCATTGCTTTATGTCTTTTCGTCTAAGAAGTGACTTTCTTTTCACTGCTCTGTCATAATAAACAATGTGATGCAATTTTGACATACATTGCAACAAGATTTTTTTAATTTCCCATCTCATTACACATACATTGTTCTGATAGATTAGACTGACCTTCCTTTTATTGGTTAACTGTACAATAATGTGCTTCAGAATTTAAAGTAAAATTTTTATTTTTGATGCTGGTTTCATCTACATTGAGCAATACACACTTTCAAAATTAGACAATTCCTGGAATAAATGATGCATTATAAACTATATTGTATCTGACACATACAATAAATGTAAATATGTAAGGATGTATATCAATACATACATAAGTGGCTATCCATATTAGCAGATAAATTTATAATTTTAAAAAAATTTAAGAACAGTTTCTAAAATAAAATGAATCTTTTTAATTAAATTTATTTCCATGTAAATTCTTTTAAAAAGAACAAATGACATATATAAACAACTTTATGTACAAAATGTGTCAAAATACATTTTCATAACTAAAATCCTTAAAAAATAGAAGTCAAATATATCTTATTAGCTGAGATACTCAGCATTGCCCATATGTACATGGCTGCACACCCATGTATATCCGCATCCCCCCCCCACTGTCTAGAAATGTCTGCTTGTGTGTGTGCTTGCATGCATCATCCATTGGTATACTAAGCTACTCCCACCCCTCATCTTTTTTTTACAGTATATTCTTTGCAAGTGTTTGTTCTTAAAAGAATTCCATCTATAAAACATTCTTGTGTGGTCATTGCTTGGGATTAAATTGACTTGACTTATATCGATTTTCACCCTGGTCAGGTTGAACCGGCTTCCTCCTGAGCAAGTACAGCATCACGGACCATCGCTGCCCACGCCTGCCGATCCTGAGCCAGGTCACACGAAATGGCGAGCCAATCACGATTCCATCATCGAAGACCAATTACTTGTGGACCCAATAGTACTGCTAGGTCATCCTTGATTGTGCTAACCCATGTCCTCAGCTGCCCACCGACACGTTTTCGTAGCCAGTAAGAGAAGTGGGGAGAAGTACATCGCAGATGAGCTCCTCCTCCGGGCGTCGAGCTGCGTGCCCGAACCATCAGAGACGATGCTGGAGCAGGACGGGTGGAAGAGGACGGAGACTCAGGCGACAACATAGAGTGGCCGTTGGCACACGATCGATTCGGCGGCATTTGGGATTAAATTATTTCAATATTTCAGATATTCAGTAAATTTCCTATGACCGTAATAACTTTCAAATAGTATGGCATTGTTCATAAATCTAATAATAAAAAATAAAAAAAACAGGGATGAAGCATCACAGCTTGATTCAATTGCAAGTGCAAATGAATAAATGAACTCCCCCCCCACCTTCTTTGCATGTTTACTGTAAAGCTGGGGTTAATAAGAGGTGCTTTGGGAATTTTTCCCTTTTAATGCTTCAACAATCCTTCTCAAACAATCTTTGCATAAAAGGTTGTTTGAATGCCAATTTAGGATGGAATCATATGAAGAAACTATAGGCTAAATGGCATAAGCCGATTTGGGACCTAGTTTGTTGCAGATTTTGTTCACTTAACTGTAATAATCTAAACCAATCATTTATGCAAGACAATTTGTGTGTCATATGTAACTTACATAGCAAATTTAAAAAGCATCAGATGAAAAACCATGGCTGAAAAACAGGCTTTTTGAACAGTTTTTCGTTATACCCAGGGAAGTGAGCAGGACTAAAACCACACATGCATGATGGCTTTCTTTTTTTTTTTTATAAAAAATGAGGAAGTTATTCAAGTTTTTGTTTTAAGTAGTACAAAAAACCCAATTTTTTTCAGTTTTTTGTAATTTTTTGTGTGAAGCCAATGTCACAGGAAAACCATCAAGCACTTTACTTATAACATGAACTATGTTTTGCATTAAGTGCAAATCCAGTAAAAATTTTGTTCATGCACAACTTTGCATTGGTTTTGAAAAAAGTTGTACCCACTTTCAGTTTTATCAATTTTTCTGACAAACCTGGGGTTACCTGGGGATTGAAAAGTTGGTTTTAACCTAACTTGATAAATTTGCAATATGTATGTACAATTTCATTGAAATTAGTCAAGAAATGTGGATATGCATAAATAGCATACATACATACAGACATCTTTTGTTTTATAGATATAGAAGATAAGCTATAATTAATTAGAACCCTTCACTAAATTTACAAATTAGACTAATTTTTATACACATCTTCATCCAAGACACAAATACTTGGCTATACATATAATTAAAATTAAAATTTAATATATATATAAAAACTCATTTTAAAATATAGTTAATAAAAAAAAAATCAAAACTTTCTGTTATTACAGATCATCAGATAGTAAAAGTTAGGGCTTTCTTTTTTTTCTCTATTTACCTTAACACACTTACAGTGACAGGAGGGAAAAAATTGCATATTATAATAAAATAAAAATGTACTACCATGGTTCAAAACTTTCCAAGAGAAATTTTCTAGCATGTTTGCATGCTGTCATTATTTCAGATCTTGGTATAAAATGACAATTAGAAAAAATTTTAGATTTTGTTGACGAGTTTCGTCTTCCCACTTTTTCAAGGCAAAAATGAAATCGAAATGTTTTTGTTGTTATAGTTACATTAAAAAATCCAAATTTAAAAAGATAGACACTTCTGTCTAAGCCTTTTTTCCTGGTTAATGTAAATTACCTTTATAGTAAGGGATTTTATTATTTTTTTTCCATGTCGACAATATAGTTAAATTCCCAGATCAATTTTTTCAGAAGATGAAACACGTCAGCAAAATCTAAGATTTTTTCCAATTGTCATTTTATACCAATCTGTCTTGTCCACAGAATTGATCTGGGAATTTAACTATTTCAGATCTTCCATTTAGTAACATATCTTGATTTGGTCATATTATGATCCCACTTTTCTCCTCCTGACAGTCTGCAAACTTTGTTTCCTAAGCTAAAACTCTGGATGTTTTTCATTATATCCCATTTTACAATAGGGCTTTTTTTCATTAATCTCCCACATGTAGCTAGCAAGGAGAGTGCTATTCTTATATTGAAATTTTATGATCATAAAATCTTTTTTTAGGTTGCTCCCTCTGTAGAGCCAATATATACTTTCTCTAGGTTTTCACTGGCCCATAATAATTTCAATGGCCACTTAATTCTATTTGGATCCTTTTTCAGTTTTTTGGAAAGAAATTGTTTTTAATAATGCTTCTAAACTTAAGATTTTAATCAATACGTATCATGTCTTTTTCAAAATCCATCTACTCATCTATCTTTTAGTTCTAAAACAAAAGTGTTTGTTTTTTTACATTCTTCCAGGTCATCATTATTTCTATTAACAAAAAATAATAATATCCACCTCACTCAAGCTAGGAATTCCTCTATCTTGTTCAATAAAACATGCTGCTCAGATTTTGGGATATTCTTCAAAGAATATTTTAATATTAAATTTGTACATGATTATACAACAAAACATACACTTTGTCACAGTTGATACAAACAAAAAGACTATATAATATATGTGGTAGGATATACCTTAGTTCAACAAAATTAGAAATCATAACAAGTGTGTATTCATGGAATATAACATTAAAGAAACAGAAAGTGTACTTGATGAATTGATTTTGCCAAGGAATTTATGGAAGTAAAAAATAAGCATCATTAAGAATTGTCACAAGTCAAGTTAGTGCTGTATCCTAATGATTGTGCATGGCAAAAAAGGGAGGGTCAATTTGATTGATGGAGTGGAGGTGTTGAAACTTGTGGGTTTATGTATACTAAAAAAAGATAAATAAAATTGTGCATATTGATAAAGAATAAAATGTTAATTGTGATAACCATCCAACAGCAGTTATAAATCAAATACCAAGGGGAATTGTCTAGAAATTCTTCAGATATAAAAGATATAAATATAAAAAAGAGAGAGCCTTTCAGTATTTATATAACTGCCTATTGGAATGGAATATGGCACAAGACTGTATTTAAAGTGGGAATCCTATGCATGCATATAACTAATGAAAAAAATTAATCAAACACCTCACCATTTTCCTATTGGGCTGCCTGTCCTGCTCACTTTTAATACACTGGGGGATTTACTGCCTCTGGAGTTGAACTGATTATATTTTTTTGTACTCTAGTTGGGCTTCTCTGAAATATTTTTATGCAGATAAACTTCTTTATACATCCATATCTATAAATGCTCTTACATTTTGCTTAATATTAATATATACATAAAAAATATTAAGTCAGTGTACATGTTTTATCCAGTAAGTGCATATACATGTGTGCATGTGCAGATAAAAAAACAATAGAAAAATAGCTTTTAAAATGGAATCTGTATTTCTAGAAAAATAAATAACATTATTACATTTTTTCCTATCTCATGTAGACATAAAAACCTTGTAAAAATCTCTGTCAAGTAGTATCAAAAAGCTGACTTTTCCAAAGTTAAAATAACCTGCAAATATAAACTCATAAATCTTTTTTTAACTAACTTATAACTCATTGGGCCTAAAATTTCAAAGTATAAATTTTAAAACAAATGCTCAAATAATAAATATATAATATTTATAAATAATATGTTATATCTCGTGCAAGATATAATAAACAAAGTAAACCCGAGTGTTGGTTTTTCAATAATAATTTTATAATCGGATGTAGGTATGTCAAAATATAGAGACAGAGTCGGAAGTATGCTAACCTCAATAGGTGTTAACAAACGAAGACCTTTCACTGTCCGCTGTGGTCGTACTTTATCGGCAACCAGTCCGTCCATTATCGTGAATGGGGAAGTTGGGTTATATCATCACAACATAATATATTTTAAAATGACAGAAAATATAGCAATTTAGTACATCACAAAGTCAAATTGGTGGAGAGAGAAAAAGATTATTTTACACCAATCTATTTCAGATGAAACGGTTTTGAATTGGATAGTGATCAGTATGTCTCAAACTAAGAATGTATTCTTCATTGATTACTTCATAAAGACTTACAACAAAAAAAAAAAAAAAAAAAGAAAGCAGAATCCAAATATCAAGACAGCAGAAAAATCTACAGACTTTAAAAAAATCATTTCACAAACCATAAATGTTCAAAATGTGTTCTTTATTGTTAATATTCAATGATATTCATGATTCACTCTTGTTCCATTTACAAGAGAAAATTCTATATTCTCTGTAAATGTAGGAAATCATAAATAAAAATATACTTTAAATCATCCATACAAGTTCTATTTATAAGCCTCATATAGTAAGACTAAGTTTTAAATATATATTTTTAGTAACAATAATAAAAACAAAACAGTTTACTTAAAATATTTTGAAAAGAAGAAAATCAAATACAAAAGTATCTTTTTTAGTTTGTGGACTGAAAGTATCTAAAAGAAAATAGATAACAAATGATAAAAGTAATTTCTATTATTAAATAACCATTTATCTCTCTAGGTTTAAGTTTTTAAAAATATATTATAATTGCCTACAACCGGGACGGTAAGACCTCTCTTCTCGACCTATGTTTTACTTCCATCCCCAAGCCTTGCAGCGCCACGCAGCTCTGCCCTCTTGGTAACTCCAATCATGCTGTAGTGTCTGTCAACATCTCCTTCAACTCCACCCCTGCAAAGAACCTCCTACTGCTAAAACCTCGTTCTGCTATCAATGTTTCCTCTGCGATGTCCCCTGGGATGTTGTCTTTACGCTCCCCATTCAAGAATGTGTTTCCGAGGTCTCCTCCTGGGTAAAAGCTGGAATCAACACTTTCATCCCCTCAAGGAAATATAAGGTCAAATCGTGCTCCTCCCCTTGGTTCTCCGCTGCTTACTCAGCCGCCATTGCCCATAGGAACCATGTCTTCCACCTATATTGTAGTGACATGTCCGACTGCAGTAGACGTCTCTTTGCCTCTGCCCATAACGAGTGTAAGCGTGTCCTCAACGAAGCTAAGTCACTATTTGCTGCTCGAATGAAGAATGTATTGCATCTCGCAAATTCGGCTCCAAGGATTATTGGCATTTCTGCAAGCGCCTGCTAAACAATAGCAAACCCTCTATACCTCCTTTGTTCAACCAGTTTGAGTTCCTGACTTCCTCTGCTGACAAGGCCGAATGCTTTGCTTGGAAATTTTCATTCAATTCAACGCTTGACTCTTGGATATTGGGAATTATCTCTAATTTAGTTCCCCACAAGGCTAGTGGTGGAGACGGGATACCAGCCATTGTCTTGAAGAAATGTGTACCTGAACTGGTGCTCGCCCTCTCCAAATTGTATAACTACTGCCTCAAGGAATCTTGTTTTTCAGACTGCTGGAAGTCCTCATCAATTGTTCCACTCTTTAAGAACTCTGGCAAACCCTCCGACCATTCTAATTACCATCCTATCAGTCTCCTACCCCTCTTTGGCAAAGTCTTCGAAGCTTTAATCAATGCCAAAGTGGCTAACCACCTTACATCCCATGATCTGCCTCTCAGACAAGCAATATGGTTTCCGCTTTGCCCAATCTACAGCTGATGTGCTTACAGCCATCACTGAAATTGTCTACCAAGCTCTATGAAATAACAGAGAAGCTCATGCCATGGCTCTTGACATCTCCAAAGCGTTTGATAGGGTTTGCTGGCCTTCTTCGCAAGTTCCGGGGTTATGGTATTACAGGTCGATAGGAATGATTGTATTAAATCAAACAGTCAAACCGTGAATTGAAGGACGTTCTCAACGGATTCTCCCCCAGCTCCTATCCCACGACACCAGGTGTTCCCCAAGGCTCCATCCTAGCCCCTACTCTGTTCCTTATCTTCATCAATGATCTTCCCGATGTCATAGATTCCCAAGTAGGCATCTACGCTGACGACACTACAATTTACTCCTGCCTCAAAAACAAATCTAGTGTCACTGACAAAACTAACCTGGCTGTTCATCTCGAAAAGAACCTCCAATCGGTTGGGAACTGAGGCAGGAATTGGCTGGTTAACTTTAATGCCTCAAAAACAAAACTGCTCTCTATTAATCACCACAGAGATCCTTCCCTGCCTCCCATTAGAATGTCTGACGCTCAACTTCTCAAGAGCACCTCTCTGCAGCTGCTCGGTCTCACATTGTCTGCTGACCTAAGATGGAACAAATACATTGAGTCAATTGCTTTGTCCACTGCAAGGAAAGTTGGCTCCCTGTGCCACACTGGGAAATTTTTCTCCCCAGAATCGATCCTTCAAATCTACAAATCAACCATTCACCCCTGCATAGAGTATTGCTGCCATATATGGTCTGGAGCCCCTTCTGTTTGCCTCGGGGTTCTTGATAAGATCCAGAGATGGATATGCAATGCAATTAGCCCTGATCTGGCATCTCGTCTACAGTTACTCTCTCACAGACCTGCCATCGCTTCTCTCTGTCTTTTTTACAAATACTTTCATGGTAATTGCTTTGATGAGCTGCTTTCACTGGTTCCCAGGCTTCATGAATTCAAGCGTCCTACGGCTGGCATCCCGCTCTCACCCTTTCACTGTTGAAACTGTTATATGTGGCCATCTCTTCTACTCCAATAGCTTCATATCTCGCACCTCTCGCCTGTGGAACTCCCTTTTCCTGTTTC
Source organism: Acanthosepion pharaonis (assembly GCA_903632075.3). Taxonomy (NCBI): domain Eukaryota; kingdom Metazoa; phylum Mollusca; class Cephalopoda; order Sepiida; family Sepiidae; genus Acanthosepion; species Acanthosepion pharaonis. The sequence continues at coordinate 228,825 of CAHIKZ030002456.1, forward strand.
CCTGATAGCTATAATCTCCAGCTATTCAAATGTAATGTCAATAGACATCTCCAGTTGCCTTGATCTATCCACTATCCTTCTCTTCATCCTTTCCTCTATCACTCCTATCTGCTCTCACTCCAAATCCTATGTAACCCCTAGCATGCTAGTAGCTTCCAGCCTTGCTTGGGGTGAAATGCTTATAAAAAAAAAAAAAATGCAGAGGTTAAAACTTGGAACACGACTTGCAATTCATGCCTTTTCTTGTATGTTCTGAACAATTTGATCTTAATTTCTTGAAGATACAATTATTAACATGATTATTCTTTTAACAACTTTTATCAAATCTAAACCAAAATTCAAAACATTAAAACCAAAGGAATCATAGCTGTTGCTTTCTTTTGTACTTTCTGAGATATTTAAATTCAAGATTTATAACAATAAATAATGCTTTAATTTTTCACTGATATAAAAATGTTAAGAAAATGAAAGATTTTTTTCTTTCCAGATTATTTCATTTTTATTATTATAATTCTGTTTGTATATATTCATTTTCTGAGATGATCATTTCTAAAGAATGTTGCTCTTATTCTAAATACATTCTATCACAAACTCTATCTACATAATCTTTTGTGCCATTGTTAAGCATTATAAGTATCAACAGTTATAGATTTTCAAGTGCAACAAACCCTTGATTCAGAGAGCAATATGTAAAGTTATATGTACTTAATGAAAGTTAAGTATGTTTGTATTCAAAAAGAATCAATGGCTGAAATTTTTACTGCTTTAAGAGAAAATAAATTTATTTCTTTATAACATCAGAAATATTTTTAAAATTCTTAAAAATCAATAGTGACTATTAAAAACATTGTTATAATCAGTTCTCTTGTATAAGATGACCAAATATAAAACTAAATTTTATCATGCAAACAAAAGCATAACAAATCTATATTTTAGTGACATTATTAGCAACCACTTTTATGTTCAATTCTACACAACTGAATTCCTGTATCTTTTTAGTATTCATTGATTTATCCTTTTTTGAGACAATGAATTAGCTTTCTTCAGAATTCTTCCATTCATAGCATTATATGTATGCCTCCATGAGTCTATCTATTGATTTATATAAAGACATATCAATTACTGTGAATATTTAATTCCATAATTAGCTATGTACCAATCACAGAACATGCATATATCTGTTTAATTTAGCTTTAATAATTGTACATTTACTAATTGTTCAAGTTAAAATAGATTTAGAGATAACTGCCAGCAAGATTTTCAAGACAGTAACGAAAATGTTCTGCTTTTAGCAAGAATAAGTTGATTTATTCTTTACAATAGAATCTCTATTGGGGATAGAAAAATGATTTTTTCTTTTTTAATACTGAATCAATCATTTGTCCAAACAAAAGATAATTAGAAATCTATTGTCTAACTTCATAGAAAAGTATTTAAAAATTTTAATTATGTTATAACAATACTGTGAGGAGACAATTTATAAAAGTTGAATGTACAGCTTATTAACATTATTAAAACCTGTATCACTCTGTATGTGACTTCATTTGCTGTACAAAAAGTTTATCCTGCCACTGAAGATGACTCTGATCCCTGAACAATAGTGTGTTTGAATTTTATAGTTGTGTTGTCATATCCTGTTATGGCAACAAAAAACAACTTTGAGTGAAATTAACAATAAGGATACTGCAATTGAGAGGCCTTGAAAAAGAATGCAATGAAAAAGGAAGTAATATTAATAATTCAGAGTGCTAAAGATTAATTAAATGGCTCTTCCTGTAACAAAATGAAATTGTTTATATGCATTACTTTATGATGATTTATCTGTGTTAAAGATTTTATTTTATTGTTATGTGCTAGCAACACTTTTTTTTTTATTTCAGTTTGGTTTTATGCCTTGATTTTCCATGAAGAAAAGAATTGTTGAATTATTTTTTTAATTGTTCTCTTATTCAAAGAATAGTTATAATAATATATAACAAATACATTTTTACAAGGAATTTGTCCATTAAAAAGATACAACTTGCTTTTATTGAGTCCTTAAAAAATATAGAATAAATTTAAAAGACTTATTCTACATTTTTCAATGACTCAATAAAAGCAAGAAAAAAGCTTGTGACTATGAAGAAAAACTATTCCAATATAGAAAAACATTAGCTAAAAGCACAGGAGACAGAAACTAGCAAAATAGAACTTAAATCAGTATTGGAACATGTCTGTCTGTAGGACTTTTAAAGCTTTGAATACATCTTTTCAGAAATTTAGATGGCAGCTTCATGGACAGTTTTTTTCTTTTTCTTTTTAAAAAGTAAAAAGAAGCTAATTTTCCTTATATGAATACATTTAACTGCATTAAATTAAGGTAAAGTTTTATTCAAAATCTTTTGATAAAAAAGTGGAAACATAATATAATGGATATTACAGAGTGAAAATCTTAAATTACTAGAGCAGAAGGGGTACAAATTAAAAACTTCCAATACTGTAAAATTATGAACCATTTTGAATAAGATAGATTGTGGTTACAGTATTAGAAATAATTATATCATCAGTGGTGGGTGGGTGTATATATATATATATATATATATATATATATACACCTTTTTGGTACCCTCCTACATACATAAGAGATTTAGAGATATCTTGCCTAATTCTTCCCTTCTGTTCACTGGCTTATCTATCTGGCCTGTACCACTAAAAGTTTGATGTTGTAAATTCTATATAAAACTGAGTTAAGAAAAGAATTTATATTTTCATATATGCATTATTTAAAGCATGCATACAACAACAAAAGCAAAAGAATATCAAAATTGAAAACTAGTTGCAAGAATTCTAAACAGCAAATCATGAAAGAAAACATGGTCTTTGAAAACTTTATATTATGATTTCTTAGTTGATAATGTATCATAGAGTTTCAGCTGAACTTAAAAATGTCTTCTAGTAAAAAGATCAATAGCACTGATTACAACATGGTATTCTTTTGAAATTCATTCACATTTAACATTTCTTATCTGTCTTCTATTATGGCTTATCTTGATAGCTTTTACCCTCATCATCTTAACTATATAATTTTTAGGAAGTGTATATATATATATATATATATATATATATATATATATATAAAGCATAAATGTGTGTGCATAATGATATAAAGTTAGAGTTTAAAAAATGCTTTCATGATACTTAACAAATTTTTCTCATCCTGAGAACATAAAATATCTGTTGTTATCTTTTAAACAAGTAGTCACCAACATATTTGTGTGTGTTTGTAATTATATATATTTAAACACATATGCATGCATATTTATATATATATATATATATATATATATATATATATATATATATATATATGGGGGGATAGAGCCTTAGTTATTGCATCCTGTACTAAAATCACATTCATCAACTGAGCTAATGAAAAATACTTATTCAAAATCATTCTTTTCAAAACTGATGATGATGATTTAAGTGCACAGCACAGTTAAGAGGAGAGAAAGACTCAATAACTTTATCTCTTATTTTGTCTAACTGTAATTATTTTTTTAGCTCTCTTATTAAAAATATTTTATTGATTTTATCCATTTGAAAAAAAATCCAAATTCATCCAAATTGTTGGTTTCACTTATCTAAAACAACATTAGAGATTATTTTAACAAAATGCTGGGTGGTGGTGTATTTAAATGAATAATATAAAGCTTCCTATGAATACCTCACAGAACTGCCAAAGGTTTTATCCTCTCCTTATTAATAACTTATGAACATGGCAAGTCCTTGATAATTAGTTGCCAGTATCCTAAATGGCATCACACATTCAAATCTTTTAAATTCATTTTTCCCTTGAAAATTATTTTCAAATTCAGATCTGAATGCGATAACTTTCTAGCAGAAAGCATCATTTCAGTTTAAATTTTTTATTTGTTGTTCATATTATATTTATATTTCCAAATATTTGTAAAACATTATTCATATTTCCTATTAGGAGATAGAAATAAATGTATTTACATGTATTCTTCCATTCCCAGAAAACACATTAATTCTTATGTCAATAGGTACTTTTATTGATTTATTAATGATTGATTAATGGGATTGGGACTTTCTGTCTATGTTGGTCTTTGATAATAAATGTCTTCATGTCAAACTTTTGCTACAACCAGTTTAATATTTATGTTCATTTTTTTTTTCATAATCATTTGAAAAGGTATCAGTAAAATTATTCAAGTAGAGAAGAAAGGCAAAGCAAAAGAAAATCAAAAGGAAATAATTATTTTTTTTTTCTATTGTATTAATATATTACTTTGTATTTTATTCTAAACTTTGCAGCTGGTAACATGAAATTTCCCCATGCTTATAGATATTGTTAATTTCTGTCACATTAAATATCAGAGTTCCTTGTCTAGTAATAATCAACTAAATAGCTTTTGCAAGTTGTCATAATCTGTGTTCATTTGGTAATACAGACTTCATTAAAATTAATATTTTGTATACATGGTGGATAATCAAATTTGACTTAATCACCAATTGCATGCCTTTTCCTTATTAGTAAGTATATTTTTGCTTTTTCTTAAAAGCAGTATCTTATCATTGACAGTATTTTAGACAAAAGATGGCTGAAGAGCTGAACAAGACAATCATTTGATACCATTTATAATCACATTTTTTCAATTTTAATACAAACAGTATCTACAACAATAAGGCAAGAGTTTTTAATGTTTTACTCAAGCATCTAAATATGATAATACATTTTTATAACTATTTCTAAAAAACTTGACTAATTTACCATTTCAGATAATTTTGACAGTATTTTGATTATGATTAATACCGTGAAAAAATGATTAGAAAATTAGATGAGAAAAAAATGTTTCAATAATATGAGAAATAGACCTTAAAAGAAAAAAAAAAAAGAAACAAAATACATTATTTCCAGAAAATGTAAATTCATACTAGAAAAAATTAAATTTTTTAAATGAAATGAAAATATTTTGATTTTCTTCCACAGAATGAATTCAAATTATAGTGATTGAACTTGTAAATTTGTTGAAAGACTGACTTCATCTTGATGTCTGAATTAACAACTGGTATTTCCTTCACTTATTTTTCTATGCCAAATAAAAAATTTCAGATGGAATGATCAAACTGTATGGATAGTTTGTGGGAGAAAATATTATTGGCACACAATTGTATGTATATGTGTATCTGTAGATGAGAAAGTGCTGAAAAGTTCTCACACTAACCAACTTTCCACAATTTGATCACATGAGTAAACATGGCCTCCACATAAAGTTAAGGAAAAGAATATGAGTCATTATTTAAGAAGTTGTTTTTTTTTTTTTTACCTCTTTTTTGGCATAAAAAAAAGACATTTTTCAACAAGTACAATAATCCAAATTGAAGAAAATCATGGTTAAATCCATGCCAACCTTCAACATTTAAACATAAATGGAAAGAGAAAAAAATGTTGTTTGACAGGATCCTTTATAAACTGTGTGACACCCACTGGTGGTCGCGGTCGCAGTTGCAGTCAAGCGCCAATATGTGACGTCCACTGGTTGCAACGTCAATATGACACTGCGCTGTCAGCCCGTGGTCAATTCCCAGTTGTGGCGCAAAGCTGTAAGGTTTCTTCCACCAGCATTTGGGGTTGACTCATTGTCGCTGCCACCAGCCTGTGTCCTGGCCGATCTGGTCGTTCCCAGTTTGATACCAACTTGTCGTTCCCAGCTCACTTTCAACGTCTGGTTACCGAAGTATCTGCTTTGATCTCAAGTCTAACCTACCCATGTTGTGATTTTGAGACAAAATCAATCAGGCGTCAGGCTGTAGTGCAAGCTGAATCCGGGGTAAAGATGATACCACACAAGCATAAGTAAAAGAAATAATAAATCAAACTCACAAGGTTCAAATATGTTGAGAAATAACAATTATCTTTATCTATCTGTTGAATACAGGAGTGTGTTTCTCTCCCAGCCCGTTTCTATGGATTCGTGACACTTTTTGCATTTCTTAAGTGAGTTATGGTATCTTAAGTCGTTCGTCAATAAAAACTTGCTTTTGGTAGGAAGACTAAGTCGAAAAGGACATGGAAATCGTTCGGTCAGCTTCTGCGAGGCTGGTCTCCAACTATAACTCCGAACTCTCTTGAAAACTCTACTGAAACTCTGATCAGCTGCCTCGAGACGTTTGTTTATATGGACACCAACCAACTCTGGGGTGGTGGTCTGTCGTGGTTTGGGTTCTTTGAAAATTCTCAATTCCCAACAAGAATTCTCTTTGTTTTTAGGCCAGGAAAATTAGTTCCCATTTTTGGAAGATTAATCACTTTCCATTTCGGGGGTTTCTCCCTTGTCCATGAGGGAAGGTTGGAGGAGAGTTATCCTTCCAGACTCTTCCTCTCTCACATTGGTATCTCATACTAATCCTCTCAGAGGGTGTTAACAACTTCTCCGTCTTTCTCATACATTCACCTCTGCCTAACACCCATGCTACCAGTTGGCCAATGATCTCTCGGCAACGTGGGCGTGGCTAGACTGGCCCTCATATTTTTTTTCTTTTTCCTTCGGCCAAAACATTTACAAATCCCAGATTGCCAAATAATTCTTTATCACGTTGTAATTTGGGGGACACCCAAATCCACTTAGCCTGGACCTCTATCGACTCATTAATCACTGTCAAAAAACCTGACATCTGTGTTCTCCGCTGGTCAACCTTCAACTGGGTGGCCGTGCCCACCCAACAATTAAATTCTTTATTTTTCTCATGTCTTAAATTTCTATCACCAGATGCTCATTTTCGAGACGCTATGTCTGACATCAACAGTTTGAATAAGCAATAATAATGATCCCCTTTTCAACTCACTTTTTCATGTCAAGATTCGTACATATGCCAGATGGGTCTCTTCACTGGACCCAAGAACCAAAATTAAATGATATCTCTGAAAGATAACTAATAGCTATTCTCCAGGGTGCTCCCAAGCCAAATTTTCTCCATGGCTGCATGCGTCAGCCAGCTTTGTTTTTCTATCTGAATTCTGTTTATATTGGCGCATCACCCCCTTATCGTGACATTAATTAATTTTGACAGAATCACAGCCTCGCTTTTTCTTACGAATTTTCTGTCTTTTGCGAAAAGTATCTTTCTTTTGTAAATAAAATAAATTCTTCTTTTTAATGTCGCTCAGTCTATCTTTCGGTATAGCTCTTTCTTGCCTTAAGTATTTCCTGTTTTTAATTTCTATGGTTAATTAGTTAGCCAATTACCATAGTTAAATAGTGTCACACTGGACTGGTACAATGCAATATTACAGCTAATGATTAGCTCATCTGAATGATGCATTAGAAGAGAAAAGAGATTTGTTTTTTGTGTGTATGCAGGTTAACTAATGATTTTCTATATACAAATACAATCTAACAAATAATTATGAGGTGAGTATAGGAAATTCTCTAATTGTATCACCTTCAAATGATTGTTTTACTATATATAATTACATCAAATTCAAGATATTATTCATTGAATATTTCTTTTGTAATAGAATGTATTTGAAAGGTAACCTATGATCATTGAAAAGCAAGGAAAATTCTTTGATGACTGAATAATAATGCTATTAATTAAAAGATCTTATTTTACAAATCCTGAGAACTCTTGCATCAAGCTATAATACAATATCTATGTAGATAATTATTGAAGTCCAATCCAAGGAAAAATGAGAATAATAGCAAATTTAAAGAGATAATCATCCTATATAGTGAAAAATACTATTAGTACTAATAAGTATTTTATTGAATATTCAGAAAATTTATATGCTTAAAGAGTAATGTATAGATGTGGAGGCAACAAAAGCAAAGGAGATGGCTTACAATATAAATACAAACCCTGGAATGCATGTCTAAATTTAAGAATAAAGTAATACATAATTCTTAAGAATACAGAAAAAAATTCACACATTTAATTAATGGCATATCTGTTTAGAAATTTATAATCTTCATAAAAAATAGAATTTTTTTTTGATTCAAAGACATTATTAAATTCAGTACTTTTTTTAAGTTTCCACTCTCCTCTGTTTACTTCTTTCATTTGAAATTCTACAGTTTGTAATGTTCTAGAGTTGTTAGTGGCTAAATACTGATTGTAAAAAATATATTCAAATATTAATGAATGGCAAGAGAATCATTAATGGATATGTGGACAGTAAGGTAGGTATGAAAGGAAGTACACTTTCAATAATATATAGATTATCATTATTGCTTATGGGCATATATGGACTGGATCAGCAAGCAGTGATTCATTTTGTTAAAATATTTAAAAAAAAAAATTCCTGAACAATGCAATATAGACTCTCAATCAATATATTCTTTCATTTATATGGTCCCACTTCAACTTATTCAATACCATCTACACAATAAGTGCTGTTTCTGATGGCTACAACCACAATAAAAGAATTTGACAGGTTTTTCTACTATCCTCATAAAACCAGCCACCAACTGCTGCCAGCAATATGATTGCTCACAAAATATAGACCTGTTCCTATAATTGCTTTTTCCCCTACTAGTACTTTAAACAGAACATCATGGCCCTAATCAATAGTCCTACATCAACTACAGTTGATATCAACAGCATCACTACTGCTACCATTACTAATTTCACCAAGCAAACCATTACAATTACTATAACTGCAGCTCTAAATGTATATTATACTCATTGTTTTTCAAAAATTTAATGTCATGTTTGAATATTTTAAAATTTGAACAGAGGCCAAAGCAGTAACCAATGAAGATCTATCATTAAAGAATACAACTGAAATTTTGCAAAATTATAAAAACAGAATACAACATATTATTATCCCACTTATGACCATGAAGTGAGATTTGTTTTTTTTTTCTGAACTTTTGTTCACTCATATTTTATTACCGTGCACTTGCCTCATTTTCCCTTCACAATTTTTAACCCCTCAGAGTTAGATTTACTGGACAATCTCACCACAGATGAAGAGAAAACTGGAGACAGGAGAAATGTGGTTCTACAGAAGGATGCTGAGAATAACATGGACGGAGTGGGTAAGCAACAAGGAAGTCTTAAAGAAAATGGCAACAAAAAGAACATTTATACTCAAAATCAGAGACAGCTGAAATTTCTTGGAAACATAATGAGAAAGAAGAGCCTGGAAACAACTTTCACAGGGTATATTGAAGACAGGAAAGACAAGGAGGAGGTTTGTGTGGCAGATCAGGGGGGCAGAAAGCTTGGCAAAAGGAGAAACACTGCTAAGAACCACAATAGATAGGAAGTTTTGGATGGCTATGATCACCTTTTTTCTGAAGGGATGTGGCACATAGAAGAAAAAGTTGCACCAATTAATGTGCCTAAAACTAACACCTTTACAATGATTACTTAAACAAGTCACCCCACTTCCATATGTCAATGAGATAAATCAACTTTTCAAGATGCCACCTTTGCTGACTATGTAAGACTATATTTAAAAATTTTAATTCTCTAAATTTTACTAAACTTTTAACTATATATTTTTGTTGATAAACAATTTTTTTTTATTATTTGACTGTATTTCACTTGTATTTTCTTATTATTTGACTGTGTTTGACTTGTATTTTCTTCCTACCAAAGGAACTTTATTGGAATTTATTCAAATGTCTGCATTTTGAATAATCTGTAAACTACAGCCAAATAGAATGGTTGCTAAATGCTTGATTTTATTTTTGATATTTTCTTTTATGTAATACTCATAATTAAAAACTTTAATTGTGTTGGGAAACAGATGTTATTGTGGAATTAACTATTTTTCATATAAGTACTTTAAGCTGCAAACTTTTTTACATTAAAGAAAGTAATCTTTAGTCCTGAAAATATGATATTTAATAAATTTTTCTTTGCATTGATTGGCTGTTTTAAGTAAATGAAGAATTACAGCTTAAGTATTGTCCCTGTTGTAATTTTTCAAAACGTTTAAGATCTCTTGCCATTTTTTAGACCTACATTTCCGTTAGCAACAAATGTAAGAACCATGAAACGTGTTGGTTAATTAGCACAATATTTTAATTAACTGACCATCATCAATTAGCAGTAATAATATATTACATAATCAGAAAATACATTTAGAAAAAATATCCTTTTTAATGCCTGATTTCATTTCTAGTTTGTGTTTTTAGTGCATTTATCTTAAACTAAAAATGAAACTATTTTTTTTAATGAGTTACTAATTTTCAGTACTTTTAATTAGAATTTCTAAAAAAAAATCAAATAAAAAAAACTGATGACGATTAAAGAAAAACATTGGTGAACTCAATTTATCTTAAAAATTTAAAAATAAAAATTAATACAGAAAAAAAGCAGTCATACCCCAGATATTTTTCATTTTTTCTTATTTCAAATGTATGCGGACATTTTATTTCAACAGAATTAATTTTTAAATTGAATAAAAATGGAAGAATGTTTAAGTGAAATACACATAACAGTTTTTGCATTTTTCGATCAGTGATCGAAAATGAATAGGTATCACAGAATAATGTCGGCTTACAAGTTTGAAATATTGCTGCTCCATCCACCTACCCAACAGTTTATTGACTTTACTTTACTTTCTATATTATTTTCATCGATCAATTTCTTCTTTATCCCTCGCTTTCAATTGATCATTTCTTCAAACTTCTACTGAAAGAAAGGTGTAGATCGAAAAATCTATCTTTTATTCCTCATTTTATCAAGAGAAAAAGTCAAACTTTGAACTATTAAGAAGACATTTTCTTCAGAAATATCTTTGCATCCTTGCATAAGGTGATTTTCTTCCTTTCTTAGAGGCTAAAAATGAAGTTTGAAATACAATTACCAAATAAACAAAATTGTTAAAAAATGCATTAATGAAAAAAATTTATAACTGTCATGTATGCTTTATTGTTGTTTGCTAGAGAAACTGATTTATTAAATTAAAAATAAATAAATAAATTGAAGATAATGAAAATATACTGTTAGGATTTTAAAAAAGTAATTCAATCTTCCCTGTTTATTTTTTCGTTTGTTTTATTTTAGTGTAGGTATTTATTTATTTATTATTTATCCACACACCCACATTGTTACAGTTAATGTGGCACAAGAAGGTCGGAAATGTGGGAAGTTGTTCAAGGCCCCAACGGCACTTGCTCTTGAAATTAGCAGTACTGCCTCCTAGACGGATGCCTCCTCTCCCTGGGGTTTGAGAAAATAATCAATTTAATTTCAAACTTAAAATAATCATAACCTCTTCTAAGATTTCTACCTACCATAATGTGAACCATCGTTCGGAACACTCTTTGTCTATCCACTCAATTATTGGAAATTACTTAAAGAGAAAATGAAAGATTTAAAAGCAAAATAAAAATAAACACAGCCTGTAGCCCAAATTAACGTTCATCGTAAAAAAAAAATAAACGTAGACATGCAAAAAGAAAAAAAAGTATCCTATGTTTATTTGAAGGAAATAGGATTTCCAATGATTGGTGTTGTTAGTTTAGTAGTTTATAAAATTTTAAAGCAAAATTTCACTTTTAACTGGAACATTCTTAACATGAACTGACTTCGTTTTTTATTTTTAAAACTTTGGCCATTCGGTTCGATAATGAAATTTAGGAAATGTTTAAAAAAAATTCATTGGATTATTCATTATTTTATTAGTCATTCAAAAAAAAAAAAATAAAGTAAAGAAAGAAATGAGATGCGGAAAAACAACAATAATTTATTTAGCATGTTATTAATTTTCAAACAAAATTACATATTTTTGATTGTGTTACTCTTGCTATGGGTTCGTGGTTATTTGGGTCTTACTTCTGAGTACTCATATCTAAAAAAAATAAACATTATTTCAAACAGCAAGTTTAATTGAAAAATTGATTGAATTCGAAACAGCTAAAAACATCTCAGCAGAGAAAGAGTGACTGTGAACTCGGGCAAAATTTACAATTTTATAAAGTTTTTATGGGCATAACATTTATGTTTTAAAATAAATTATTAGTTCAAATCAAATACTTTTAGGGCCGTCGGTAAATGTCAATTGTCATATGTGGATTTTTTTAAAAAATGTCTATCTTGTGAGAAAGTTGATAAAAACCGTAAAACCTTTTGTTTTTGTATTCGCCGTTTTAAAATGTCATCATGATTTAAATCCTAGCACACAATTCTTGTGTCCTTGAGCTCTTGAGAGACTAAAAATAAAAATATATATGTTCATTTTCATTGCGGCACGGCGTCAAGGCAATCGGTTAGAGAAAAATGTTTTCGATTACGGTTGTGTTAAGAAAATAAAGAGGAACTTTCACTTTCAGATATATCACAAATAGAAACTAATCACAATGCTGATGTGCAAAGGTAAAGTGGATAGATCTTTTTGTAAGTCATTTTAAAAACTGTCCCTTCTGTTGGCGACGCATTCCAAAAAGCACCCGAGACCTTTTTGATCCTTCCCTCGCCGAATCAACATTGAAACTGAAATACACGTAGAGAAAATGAAAAATATCACTTTTGCTTGTACACACAGAAACAGTAAGTTTATGTACACATTTATAAAGAAATGCAGAAATTTGATCGGTAATTCAGTTTCTCAAGTCAACAGATTTTATACGATGTTGCTGTGTAAGCTAGCGGCTTATTGGACAGAGTAAGAGTAGAGAGAGTAATTAGATCTTATCACGCTCTAGTCTAGTCCCTTGCAACTACAGTCCAACATAGTCATTCTGGGAGGTCTACAAAGGACTACGTGAACAGAGGTTTTAGCAAAAATAGCAAATAAACTGACAAATGACATTTTTTAGTAGGAAAACAAAAATACATTTTTATTTTTCTGACTTAAAAAAAGAAAACTATGTGAAATTTTATTAGTATTTTAAAATAAATGCTGTACAATACATGAAGAAAGCCAAGTCTGGCACAAGGTCATTAAAAGTGTAAGAAGAATCGAAAAAGTGTATATAGAAGTTCATAAAACCTGAAAAAATATTTTCTCTTATCCGACACCACCAATGGTGATTCTCAATGAATAACATTACGCTCTCCAAAATTTACACACCTTTTTTTTAGTTTTTTTTTTTTTTTAATATACTGAATATTACTTGAAAAAAATGTGATGCATTCGGACTCAAGTTCAATACAGGGGGATTTCAAATATAAATTTTCAATTCAAGGCAGGTCCTCTTGACTTGGGGTAAATCTTTATTCTTTCTTCTTAAAAATGCACCATTTTCTTTTTACTTTAAGTTATTAGTAATAATATTTTTTATGGCTAAATTCTAATTTTTTTCTTAAAAAATTAAATACCACTAGTAATTATTTATGCAAAATTTCTGGAATAGTCAATTGTTAAATCATTTTATTATCAATATAATCAAACTGCTGAAAATAAATTTTAATTTGATTTGAACTCTCCTAAAATTAAAATTTTAGGAGACTTAATAAGTAGTTTAAAAATGTGTAAAAAATCCTGGAGGTAGCTCTTCTTTTGTCATGAATTCTACATTTTTGTACAATATTTGTGATTCCAACTGAAATAAAGAAAAGGATTACGCTCTTTTCAAGGTATTTTTAATTTAAAAAACTCAAATATTTAAAGTTTAATATTTAAACTAAAGTGAAAGACGTTGTCGTTATGTTAAGTTAAAGAAACAATGTGTAATTTTTAATTACTAATAAAATACAAATTCATTGTAAATGTTAATATTTTTTAATTTAAAGTTTATTATTTATGGCTTTTATTGTTAATCGTCTGGCAATCATATGCAAGTACTGCATAATATTAACCTTGTGTCAGACTTTGCTTACTCCAAGTTAGACAAACTAAATGTTGATGACAACGACTGGTATATATCGCCATAAACTTAGCCATTTTTGTAAACAATAAGGAAAACATGCTTTGCTTTTTTCAAATTACTTAGTTGGAAAGTATCGTGGGATGCACGACTTTTTTAACAGCCGATAGAAAACTCAAAGAAAAGAAAAGAAAACTGAGAAAAAGTGGGGTTAATAATTAAGATGATAGACGATTTCAATTTACATATGCACAATTCGATTAAAAATCAATGGGTGGGACAGACAGGTGGTTTGTATACGTGTGTGTGTAGTGCATAGTAATTTTGGAAGAAAAAAAAAACTAAAAAGAACCAAAACTGAAAAGAGATGCTAGGGAGGGAGGAAGAGAGAGGGCTGGATTAATAATTTTGACAAGAAGTCGATTATTTTAAATAGTAAATGAAATGTAGGATAGACTTTCAAAAACGGAAAGCAAGAGAAAAAAACCGAAAACAAAAATACACTGGAAGGGTAGAAAGAGGGATTCACTTACAAAGGATTTATTTTTTGTTTTGTTTTAAATGGTAAACGTGTATTTTTACTTACAGCGAGTACAGTGACACTAAAATAAAAAAAATGAATCGATTTCTCATACACACAAAAAATACGTTTTTACATTTTTATACATTGTAATATGTAGATCTCAATTCACAAAAGAAAAAGCATGTTAAGAAGAGCCTCAAGAGTCAAGCAAGAGCATGTGCTTTGCATCGTGTGTTCACTCCCATCTTCATCAAAAATAATAATAAATGCTACTCAGTTTAAATGTTTCTGTTTCGTTTTTATGTCATAAATTCAAATAAAATGTAAAAGAAAAAAATAAACATTATATAATGAATTTTATTATTCTAACCAATTTAGGCTTCTTCACGATGCAAGGTAGATGCTATTTTATTTCCCAAATTGTCTAAAAACGTTAAAGTCCTTTTTTGCAAAGTGAACGTTATGGTGACTTAAAGTGTCATCATCACGGTGTTACTTCAAACGAGGAACAGCATGCTCGTGCACGCACATACATACATGGACATAAGTGTGTACTTCGTATACACACTGTGCACACATTATTGTAAAAATCCACAATGCGCGTACATACACTGCTGCATAGACACTGCACGCCAAAGTGACCTTTACCCTTTCTGTAATCTTTATCAATTTTTCTTTTTAGTAGCATGGGTAAATTAAAAATGTATTTTAAAATATCAAAGCAGAATTATATACACAATGTGAGTTTGTAGTAGACATGATATATACACTCAAGTCAACAACACCATCCATAATTGTAGAGTGAATACTCCCTGAAAAAAAAAAAAAAACAGTACGTGTCTGTTTCTAGAAATGATTATTGTATGACAATGAGCACAGATGTGTGTGTGTGTGTGTCATGCGTGTCGAACAAAACAGTAACATTTTTTGCATACTAGCATATACACAATAAATTTACAAATTTTACATAAACATTGGATGACATTTAAAATTAAAAATAAATAGTCGATCAAAGAGCAGACAGACACACAAGTGAAAATTTAAATAATTGTGGAAATTTTTAGAAACCTTAATAAAAAGGTGAAGTTTCTGTCCCATAAAAAATCTACCACCCCAGAAAAAGAAAAAAGAAAACGATGAATAGAAATCTAGTCATCAACATTTCGCAAAGGACAAAAAGTCAACCTTCTTTTTTAAAACTGATTCATAAGGCCGAAAAATTCATTTGATATTTGAACATTTGTTGATCATCAGATCAACAATGTTTTTTTTACAACATGAGCCACGACTACTTAGAAGACCATTTTTATTTTATCAGAAACAAAAATGATCCTATTTTATTTAGTTTGAAAAAAAAATGCATGATAAAAGTAAAAGTTAAAAAAACTAAGGCAACCAACACGTGGATAACTAAATTGGGTTATTTGAGAATGGAAGAAATAAAAAAAGGTTGAGAGTTAAACGGGATGAAAATTTTAGATTATTATTATTATTATTTATTTATTTATAAATTGTCGTCGCCCACCAAAAAAATGATTGAAATTCTTTTACCTAATGAATCTTCTTATCCATATGGTTTATCGATAGATATTTTTTTACAGCTTATCAACTCATTGCAGGTTAAGAAGAAGAAGAAAATATTTTCTAGTTTTTATTTACATTGCAAAACCTTTTTACATTATCAGAATGTTTTGAAAAATGTTAATGGTTTAGGATTCAATTCTTACTAATTAACTCATAGCTGGTGGGAGAAGAGGTGGATTCATACCTTTTCCCAACATTGTGAATATAACTTTTCCAACAGGAATTAGAACTCGAATCACTGATTAACAATTCGAGCAGTTATCCACCTACATTCCTGCTCCTGATATTCCCAAAAGGTTCCTCATCCTGGTACTATTTCAAGCTCGACATTGCTTAAGGTTAACGATGTCCTGACGTCAAAACTCTGTATGTCCTTATGATAAACGTACGTTTGGTGTTTGTGGTTATTAAAAACTTTTCCTGTTCATATATTCTAGTTATTTATTTATAGAAACTGTTTCCAGAACAGCCATCTTTGTATTGAGATATAAAAAAAAAAAAAGGAGTCAAACCATGAATTATGAAAAAGATGATTTCGTTGTGAAAAATTGAACATTTTTTTTTCTGAAAAAAAAAAGTGAAAGTTTTATTCATCTTACATCTTAGGTGGGTTTTTCAAAAAGTTCTAAGCCTGTTCAGTGCACCCAGAAAAAGAGGTTTCATTATTTTCCAATATTTTTTTTTTTGCAATCATTACCTGGTTCAATGATGTTTATTCATTTCAATACCATCACGGAAGAAGGTGGCATCCTGGTCAAAAGACTCCTTCACGGGACACAGGTGATTCATCAGAAAAAATTGTTACCAAAATTGAGTTTTGAGTTGGAAACTGGATGGGGTCAGATATAGCCAAATCTGGTGAGACAAAAATATCTTGATGTAGTAATTTAAAGCCGACATTTGGCTATATTATATACGTTTCAACCTGAGCAGTGTAAACGTGCACATTATTTGTACAAAAAGACAAAAAATGCCATATTTAACCTCTGTTTTTCTGACGTGATTTTCTTCCTTTCATCTGTCTTAATTTTAATCTATCGTATATAGTGTAATAGTTTTCCCTTTTCCATGGCAGTCTTCAGAATTACGTTTTCATAATTTATTTAAGATTTTTAGATGGCTTGAAGATTTTGGGGTACAAAGAACCAGAATTTTTCCGTTGATTTTTTGATTCTTGAATTCAGGTTCAAAGTGGAGAAACATAAGTTTTCATTTGAAACCTCTCTGGTGGATCTTTTAGGATCAGAGGAAACCGAGTCATAAAGTTTCTGGAACCTCAACTTTTTTTTCAGCTTCAAAATTCTTAGAACCCATCTTGCATTCATTTATTTTTCAAACCCAAAAATCTTATAAAAAAAATGGTCAGGACCGATGGAGACAACTAAAAAAACAA
Organism: Acanthosepion pharaonis; assembly: GCA_903632075.3. Lineage (NCBI taxonomy): Eukaryota > Metazoa > Mollusca > Cephalopoda > Sepiida > Sepiidae > Acanthosepion > Acanthosepion pharaonis. The sequence continues at coordinate 246,091 of CAHIKZ030002456.1, forward strand.
AACTATTATTTCTGTTTTTTTGGACATTTAAGACGTCTATCATCCAATTCCATATTTAATGAAATGGATAAACGTTGAAAATCAGTGGTTAAAATTTGGGACGAAAAAACTGAGGGTCATCTTCAAGATTGTCCCTTGCTCGCTTGAATTTTTATGCCAATAATCTTCACAGTTGCAAAAAAAAAGTCTTCAGCATTCTCTGTTACCATAATTTAATTTACATTTGGCCCTATTTTATATTTTAGATTTGTTGACTTTTGCCCTTCATAATTTTTGATGGTCGTCAGCTGAACAGAAATTAAAAAAGAAACTGAATTAGTTTATCTAGATTTTAAAAAGTGATAGTTTTTTTGCAACAAAAAATGTTAAGCGCTGGATCAATTCGTTCTAGGTGAGGAATAAAACATTGATACCTATTACCACGTCAATTTATATCGTTTAATACATGAGATCTGTAAAAAATATTTCAGCAAAAACAAATTTGTTACTGTGGGACACTTTAAAAAATTTATAAATGTCTCCGACTGCCACAAAAAACTTAGAAAGATTTTAAAACTTTTCTGCTGATAGGTCAGTCAAGGGTTAGATTTTTTGTGTCAATATTTTCAAAGTTTATTTTGTTTCTCTCTCCACTTATTTTGTATTGCCTTCGATTAGAATAAGGCTAATGTATAAGCTTTGGAATTCATGGATAATTTCATTTCCCATTTTGGGCATTATTATATACATAATTTAACACCTTATTTCAAACTGAACAACGGAATTGGGATTGCCGAAACAAAAATTAAAATGACAAACATATTTTCAGTTTCAAAAGAGTTTTATACTTGCGCTAACTCATACACAAAACATATTTACCTATTTACATAAATCCCATGCAGAATCTGGTATTTAAACATAGGTTTGAAACATCAATTAAATTAAACTGTGGATCTTACATTTTTTTCGAAATGTAAAGTGGAGGAAATGAGATTCTTCTTCGTTTGAATCTATAATATTTAGGAAAAAGATTAACGAAAAGGATTTATCTACTATGACACTAGTGAGGATATAAAACATTTAAAACGGGAAACAGCGAGCCATGTCATTATTTTCCCAACATGAGTATCATGAGCCGGAAACCTTAAATAATATCTGGTGAAATAAATATCCCCAAAGTGGGAAAAAATAATGGGCTTGCAATCTATGATTCAATGGCAGGTTGCATTGCATATAAATCGTTATTTCCTAATATCTTTTAAACGTGCTTTTAAGTCCATGAAATTATGATTTATTATCTCATTCTATGAAGAGGCATCTGTAAACAGTCATATATATATATATATATATATCATATAATTATATATATATTTTTATGAAAAAATATACATACATATATCTTTTTATGGATGTGTGTTAAGATAAATGGATATTACCAATAATAAACATCGGACAGCCAAGTTGAATTCCAAAGAAGTTAATTAGATTCACTTGGGAAGGTGTGAATCCATCTCGTCTCCAGAAGCTATGGGTTGAATAGCAGGACAGTTAGATTCTTTAGCCTTGGAGGGCATTTCAGCCTACGATCAGAAAATATTTGGGAACCACTATTGGGTTCGCCAGCCTCGTCAGTCATGTATCGAAAGAAACATGATCGCCCAATGGTTATTAAGTATGAATCTTAGTGATTGAATACATATATCACATTTTTTTATTTTATAAGGTCATAAAATGAAGAAAAAGCAGTTTTTTTTGAGGCATTGTTGGAACCGAACTGTTATTCTCATCTACATTGCCATATTGGAAACGTTTTTGCCGTTTCTTTTTTTGATAGTTAGTTTTTCAGTGAGCCGAACCTTGTTTTCGTCCACCGGGGTAAATTGTTCTAGTTCCACATCCATGCCTCTTACGTATGTCTCAGTAATTTCCCTTTAAATAAAAATCAAGTTTTTAACAGTCCGAATAATGTAAATAATGCAAGTAATCATAATGGTCTCATCAGTTTATAGATGGACACAAATTATATGTGAAAGACCTTCAATGTATAGTTTTTGTTTCATGAATGTTTTTTTAAAACAATCGACCTGAATTGCAAATATTGCTGTGGGTCACAAGTGGATAATGCTAAAAACGCTTTGGAGAACAACGAGCTTCTCGGTAAATGTATTTAGGCAAAAAACATCGAGACATGCATGAAACCGCATTGATTATGTAGAGAAAGGCAAAATGTAACATCAATATTGACTCTTTCTCCATTATCATTATGTGTCTTTTAGGTTATTTAGACTTCGGCAATGATTAAAGCTTCAAAGACTATTGCAACCGTAAACATGACTGTTGGACAAAAAGAATATAAAATTAGGCCATGGGAACAGTGGATCATTTCCCAAAAGTGATGGAAATTAAGATTCATTGAAACACACAATAAGTGGGAGGCATTCACCAATTCGGTAATTTTTATTTAGACAACACGCATACCATTATTATATAGAGAGGGAAAGATATATAAATTAAGAATTTGATTTGAGAAAATGGTGCAACTCAATTGATACCTCAGTAATAAAAAATCTCTTTTGCATATATATATATATATATAAAATAAAATGTCAATATGTATATATGTGGGTAAATATTGTATATATATGAAGGACTGATTTGCGGATGGATGTATGTGTGTATATATGCATGTATGTGTGTGTATGTATTTTTGTATATTTTTATTTTTGGTTTATATATATATATATATATATGTGTGTGTGTGTGTGTGTGTGTGTATGTGTGTGTGTGTATACCTATATATGTGTGTGTATGTGTGTACGAGGAAAGGGTGTGTGTATATTTGATGTTGTGTATGCATATATATATATGTATATGTATATATGTATGTATGTATGGATGGATTGTATGTGTGCATATACGTCATATACATCAATATGTATGTGTATTTGTGTGTATGTGTATATATATATATATATTAAATATGTATATTATGTATATGTATATATAGTTATATATATATCTTTATATAAAATGAACGTTAAACATAAAAATATATTTAATAAATAAATTATCGGACTTTGTCCATTTCTTAATATATGACGTCATTTGTTTACATTTGATACGCCAGAGCAGTGATGAATGTACGAGATTCATGGAAGATTGAAGTTTATAAGCAGTAAATTCGGACCTACCGATTGTCTTTGTGGCTGGTTGGTAAGGCACGTCAGCGTAAATGACGGTTCCGTATAGGATGCAGGTTTGAATCCT
>CAHIKZ030002457.1:2500-185000 GCA_903632075.3 Acanthosepion pharaonis
TTTCTGATGACACTTTTTTTTAAAACTTTTCACCCCAAGCAAGACGGGAGTGCCACTAGAACACAAGGGGTTACTGAAAGTGAGTGTAAGAGTGAAGAGGCGTGATAGAAGAAAGGATGAAGAGAAGGATGGATCTGGAGATGTCAATTGACATTTCATTTGAATAGTTGGAGATTATAGCTATCAGGGAAGCAAGTAAGAGGAAGAGAGTTCCACTAACAAGAAGTGCGAGACATGAAGCTATTGAAGTAGAAGAGATGGCTACATTTAACAGTTTTGACAGTGAAAGGGTGAGACTGAGATGCCAACCTAGTAACACACTTAAATTCATGCAGTTTGAGAATCAGCAAAAGTAGCTCATCGGAGCAGTTACCATGAAAGTATTTGTAGAAAAGACAGAAGGAGGCAACAACACATCTGTGAGAGAGCAACTGTAAGCCAGATGCCAGATCAGTGCCAACCATATTGCATATCCATTTCTGGATTTTGTTGAGGACCCTAAAATGAACAGCGGGGACTCTAGACTATATATAACAGCAATATTCCATACAAGGGCAAATGGTTGAGTTATAGATTTGAAGAAAAACTTAACACAAATATGCTATTAATTTCTCTCATTTTATTTCCAAAGCTAATTAAAAATAACTAACTTATATCAGACATTGCAAAAGATAGGGAAATAAATAAAAATACTTATTAAACCTTTATCTTGATAACAATCAACAGAATAGATGAAAGGTTTTGACCATGAAATGGTAAAGCTAATGGTAATATTAGCCCTTTCCATATAAGGAAACATTCATTGACTAAACAGCTATTACTACTTTCAGTTGAAATTCATATAATCTTTCTCTAAAAACAATTTTTCAGGAAAATAGGCTTCTCAATTTCAGTAGCTATTTTCATTCTTTTTAGTATTGCTGGATGTTTCCTTCCTAACCTTTTATTTCAAATAGTATCTTATAACAATTAGAATAATATAATAAAACAGAAATACCTGACCTTACTAACCATAATTCCCAATTGACCAGCCAATATAAATAGCTAAGTGTTCAAGCATGAAACTGTCACCATTGTGTTGACCTGTGTCCACTTTTGAAGTCAATGAGAAATGTTGCTGTCACAAACCAGAGAAAGTGATCAAAAATGATCAATACATGATTTTGTGGGATTTCAACATCCAAACAGGTCACAGCATTGAGGCCACCAAACCAAACATCACTGTCATTGACAGAACCAAGAAAATGCCTCCTCAATGACATAGCTACTGCTGGTGACCATAATATCAAACTCAATGAAATGTATGAGCTCAAGAAATACACTGACATAACAATGTCATAAAAATCGATAAAAAATGTCAATGTACAATGATTACACTTAAATTAATCAGGAAATTAAATACTCTTAAATTAATCAGAAAATGAATACTCTTAAATTATTAAAAAAATGAAAATTATTAAATTATTAAAAAAATGAAAATTATTAAATTATTAAAAAAATGAAAATTATTAAATTATTAAAAAAATGAATACTCTTTAATTAATATACAAATGAATACTCTTAAATTAATTTAAAAAATGAATACTCTAAAATTAATTGAAAAATAACTCTTTGCATGAAAATAATATTTATTAAGATTTTAACATTGGAAAATGGAAATGAATTTCTGTAATTATTATTCTTGAATATTGCAATAAAAATCTATTCAACTTGGCTTCTTTTTAAATTTTCTCAACAGGTTGATTGCCAAGTCAGAACCTGGAGAGATTTGCCTCACCAACAGAAAAATCATTAATAACTCTTTACTAATTTTAGTGTGTAAATTTTTACTCACAGCCTCCTTGACTTAAAGGCCAGCTGCTCCCCGACAACTCAAAACACTCTGGCAACAGACCTTTTTAGCCAAAGAATTAAGAGACAATGAATTAATATCAATGTAGACTTCTATTTTTTTTTTTTACAATGATGTTCACCATGTAAAAGGTAGAGAGTTACAGAATAAGAGGCACAGTTTATGCAGCGATCAACTTCAAAAAGAATCACACCCCCCATCACATTATATGTTATTTTTTTTATTTTAATATCAAATATGATGTATTTAACCTAAAAATATTTTTTGTTCTGTTGTGATATATGTTGGCCATTATTTACATTATTTCAATCAGGCTAATATCCTGATCTTTGTTATTATTATCTCAACTTTTGACTGTTATGCACTCTGACCTAATACAAAAGTAAGCTGATCCATGTAACCTTCAAAAAATTTAAAACTGAACCCTTTATTTAATCTATAGAAGGGAGATTGTTCACATTTCACTGTCCATAATATCTCATCTTCTTATTTAGTGTACTTCAATTATCAATTTCCCTAGGGCAATCCACGAGTGGATTAAAATATTGGTACATGAACATTGGTTCTATAATTACCCTAAAGACACCTGAAGAGTGCACATCAGCTGAAATATTGTGAAAATATTAAAAAAAAAGATGAGGATATTAGTCCAAATTTAAATAATGATAACTCCTTGTGCCAGGAATTCAGCCAATGGTTAGCAATTTATTTTTACTTTTCAAGGATATGGAGTCTAATTCCAATGCACACCAATATGTAAGGTGTTCAACTTCTATTTGCAGCAGAGAAATCAGAATGGCAGTGAACCAGAAGAAAGTCTTAGAAAGAACTGGATAAGAAAGGAAAATGGAGACATTATTGGCAAAAGCAATGACACAATGGATTTCTTTTGTATTTTTTATAGGCTTTTATCTGCTTTTATGTTGTTCAACTCAACAGAATTTACTTTGCCAGCAAAACATGGATTTTTCTTTCATAAGCTTAAGAATTTTAAGGATTTTATATAAAAACTAGAGAATAATAAATCTATACCTAATATATTATATATATATATATTTATATATATATACATGCATATATATATATATATATATTTACATATTTATATATATATACATGCATATATATATATATATTTATATATATATACATGCATATATATATATATATATTTATATATATATACATATATATATATATATATATATATAGAGAGAGAGAGAGAGAGAGAGAGAGTTTTACGACATGCTAGATTTATTTAGTTTTAAGGTGTGCTACATAGATCTTATATATATCTATATAGCATAAGTTAACAGTAAATTAATATAGCATACTTTAAAACTATATATAAATTCCTAGTCAAAATCTTAAGAACAAATACAAAAGGGTTAAAAAATATAAAATACTGTTACTTTATTTGAAATATATTTGCGAAACATTTACATTTAAATAGAAAATGTACTTTGTCAACAAGCAAGTGAAAATTTTAAGCTTTTAATTTATTAGTTTAAACAAATATTGGAAAAGAATTTTTTGGGGTTGGTCATAAAAATAAGACCATCTGTGAAAAAAAATTGCAATACAAAAATTTTAGAATTAGTCAGAGTGCTCATAGCTTCAGGTGTGTAGACATCTACTTAGCTCATTTCCAGCATTAAATTTCAGATTTTAAAATGGCTATGGGTAAAATTTTAACAAAGTTCGAACAGGGCAGGATTGTTGAACTTCAAAGACAATTTGCTTCCAATTATGAAACTTGGCATGTGGATAAATGGAAGAAAGTGTTTTTTTCAGATGAGAAAAAAATTCAACCTTGATGGCCCAGACAGTTTTCAGTGTTACTGGCATGAAAAAGATGTCCCAAAAGAAATTTTCTCAACACAACACAGTGGAGGTGGATCAGTTATGGTTTGGGGTTCATTTTCATACACTGAAACTCTTGAGTTACAAGAATAAAATGTTGTCAAATAATTGGTAGTTACATTGACATGTTAAGAAAGTTATCTCTAATTACTGAAGGCCCTCATCTGTGTGGAGAAAACTGGATTTTCCAGCAGGACAATGCTACAATCCACAATGCTCAAAGGAGTTTTTTTTTTATGGAAAACAACATTCAGCTTTTGAGCCATCTACTGTGCCACGGTCACGATGACTTGTGACTTCATGCTAGCACAACTATCAACAGCCCTCAAGAGTTCCGTCTACCAATTTTAGTTACAAGGTTTGGGTCAACATGTAGTATGGTTTTTCAGGCACTTTCCAAAGGTGCTGCATGCCAGGATCAACCTCGATCTATTCCCATAACATCAGGAAGTCTACTTCTTGACAAATCGACCATGGTGAGATTTGAACCCAGATCTCATGGTCAGAAAGTGAACATTCTACCCACTCAGCCATGCATCCAAAACACATATGTACATTTAGTTTTATAGTTTTAAGGTATGGTATATTTATTTAGTTTTAAGTTATGCTCAATATATCATATATACATATATAGGAGGCACAGTGGAGTAATGAATAGCGGCTTGGATTGAGGAATCGGAGAACCGAGTTCGAATTCCAGTCGAATCCATTACATTCACTTACATGCTAATACCCTTGGGAAAGGATTGAATCCTCTTCTTCTCCCTCCAGCTATGGGTAAAATAGCAGGACAGACTGGGTTCTATAACCTTGGATGGCAACTGGTCTAGGAGAAGGACAACTCTGTTATTCAAAACCTGCGGAGGGTCATTTGGGAACCTTGTGGGACTTAGTGCACCAGGTCTCTGTATTCGTCCCTTCAAAAAGTGTGGATGGTCCTGCACAAAGCCTTCACCACTATAATCAAATCTCATGTGTCGTTGTCGGGCTGTTGGTTTCCTGGAAACTGCTCTGCTTGACCCTCATATGTCGAATTCGATGGGAGAGTTGACTACTATATATATATATGTATGTATATATGTATGTATGTATGTATGTGTGAGTGTGTGCATATATGTGAGTGTGTGTAATTAAATATGAAATGTAAGTCAAAGATGCGAATGAAGTAAAATTTATGGAGCTCAGCATAAAATCTAAAAACTATACAATACAGAGCATAAAATAAATGAAATAATAAGTTTTCACATGAAACAGCAGAGGGTGGAGTTGAAAAAGCAGTGAATCCAGCCCATCGATTAAATGGGATATATATATATATATATATATATATATATATATATATATATATATATATATAGAGAGAGAGAGAGAGAGAGAGAGAGAGAGAGAGAGAGACAGAGAGAGTGGAGTTGAAAAAGCAGTGAATCCAGCCCATCTATTAAATGGGAAATTTTAAGTTTTGAACATGCATATCATTGTAAAGGTGAAACGTGCAATTTGTGCATGACTGAAAGACTTGCTATATTACAGGGTATGGGGGATGAAAGAATGCTAACACAGGCGGCAAGAACTTATGTCTATGTGTAAACATAAGAATAAGTTTCTGGTAAGATATATAGACCTGGGGTATTTTAGTCGGTCTTTCTTCTTTCTTTCTACATGCTGGCATTCCACAACCTGACAATTATGACCTATAATTGGCATAATATATCACAATCTATGAAAACCTATGTCTGAAAGTTTATCCTGACCTCATACTCAACTCGCACTTCCACAAACCTATACCAACCATTCTGCTGTCTTGTAATTCTCTGAAAATTGTGTTTATCACATGAAACTCTCCGCCACAGAATGGATTGTTGTGTGTACATAAAAAGTTATTATAAGTTGTTATATATATATATATATATATATATATATATAGAGAGAGAGAGAGAGAGGGAGGCAACACTCATGCTAAACCCAATAATTATACCAGATGGCCTGATGATTGTGTTTAGCATGAAACAGACTGCAGCATCTGGGTATTGACTTTTATATTTACATATGCTCTGTTCCTGATATTGAGCACTTTACCCATAAATATAGCATAAGTTAAAACTATATTTTGACATATATACAGGGTCAAAATTATGCAAAAATGAAAAGATCATTGGTATCTCATTTTAACAGATATATTTACCAAAATTACACAAAAATATTTTCAAAGAGTAAATTTATTCAATAAAATCGTCATTGACTTCTACCATGATCTCCAGATGACTTCCGATTCTCCTGCAACACTTCTGGGCGGTCTCCTTGTTTAAGTTGGTGAATGCTGCCATAATCTTTGCCTTCAGTTCCTCTTTGGTGTTACAAGGAGTTTTGTTGGCTCTCACACTTAACTGTGCCCCACATATGATAATCAAGGGGGTTGCAATCTGGGGAGTCAGGTAGTTAAGTTAAGTGGTGATGTAGTTGCAGAAATTGTCTGATTAAATTTTGCATAAATTTTATGATTAAATTTTGCTCTTGTCAAAATATCCTTCTTTAGCCTTGATTATTGCAGCACAAATTTTTGGCATTCATTGCAAAAGTTTCTCAAGTTTGATGATTGATTCCATTCTTTTTTCAATGACTCTTAAGTTCACTTTTTTTATTTTTTTGACTCTTCTGTCAAGTTCATTTGATGCTAATTCTAGGGGTGGCTTCAAACTTTGAACTGTAGTGTGTATATATATATATATATATATATATATATATATATATATATATAATGTGTGTGTGTGTGTGTGTGTATACACAAACAAGTTCAAATGTTGGGATCAAAAGTATGGATTGATTGATTTGTTTTATATAGCTTATCAACCATTTGCAGATTTTAAAAATAGTGAATATATTGTCCAAAGTTAATGTTTGTTTTGGTATTTTGTTCAGGTACTTTTCACCATCTCAGTCATTTTCAAGATCCATGTGGTGTCTGTGTGGTAGGCAAGATCCTACATCCCAGTATTCTTTAGAATGCTGAAGATTTAAAATAGTCATCAGTGGCACCATGTCTAATTGTTAATGGTAGCAAAGCCACATCCCAAAAGAATGTTTTTTTTTCTTTTTTATGCGTGCATAATAGATATTTCATACACATGATCCCATCTCCTGTTGTGAAAGATAGTTTATTTAATGTGGGTTGTGTATTTTTTATAATTATACTTTCTAAGGTTTTGAGTTGAGTTTTATTAATATTGCATACTGTATAGTATTTTGATATTATCCAATAATATTTGTCTTATGTTGATAGTTGTATTTTGGCTTGTGTTGACCATGTTTGCCGTAGTCTTTGAATATAGAATCCAGTGAAGTACATAATGTGTTCAATATCAGAAGTTGGCAGTGAAGATTTACAGAAACTAACAGCTGTTAAGTAATTCTTTAAGTCTTCGATATCAGAGGTTGGCAGTGAAGATATTTTTGGAGAAAAAACAAAATGGCTGCCTTTATACACATCGCATTGAATATTTTGAGCTTTCTGATTGGTTAACCCTTCTCTTGGTGGACTATAAAATGAGTCAGCTCATTTTGGCCAGCTCACTAGTACAAAATGTATCCAAAAATTCTAACAGTTTGTTCATGATGTGTTGGTTGTTATGTGCACAAATTATATTGAGTTTTAGCCGGTGACAAATCAGCCTACCAGTAAGTGTGGTAGATGTGTGGCCAATGATGTCTTTTGATTGTTGATATTAGATATGCAATCTCCCAGAGGGCATGAGAATTGATTAACAACATTATTTTTACACACACACATTATATATTTATATATACATATATATATATATATATATATATATATATATATAGTGTAGTGCAAAAGTAAGTGAACCCCAAAGATAATATTTTTGAAAATTGTCTCTTTTTTTTCCAGATGATCAACAAATCTTAACTCACCTATATGTTTATTAAAAAAAACCTTTATTAAATCAATTACAACCCCTTTCAAAAATTTTCATTAAGCTGGAATAAAAATATTAAATAAAAATTAAAAATTAAAATGTGCAAAGTAAGTAAACCCTTACATTTAATATTTGGTTACTGCATCTTTTGAGGTTACAATGTCAACCAGTCTTTTTCTATAATTTTTAAGAAGTTTCTTGCAGTAGTAAGTGCCGATTTTTGACCATTCTTCTTTGCAAAACTCCCCCAATTGCTCAATATCACCTGGGTTTCTTATATGCACTGACTTCTTTCACTTGAATCACAGATTTTAAATTGGGTTTAGATTAGGGTTCACTTACTTCTTGTTGCTTTCTTTTTTTTCTTTTTCTTTCTTATTCTTCTCATTCTTTTTTTTGGGGGGGTCTTCTTGTTCTTGTTCTCTTCTTCTTCTTCTTTTTATTTTACTTGTTTCTTTTTTTTATTTTACTTGTTACTTCTGCTTCTTCTTCTTCATGCATTTTTCCGGCCTACATTTTTTTGGATTACATTTGATGCTCTAATGTATCAACTATACATTAGAAAGAGTAAAGAAAGCAGAAAGAAAAAATCAATTTAAGAAGAAAGGGTAAAAATAAAATAAAAAAAGAAATGGGAATTGCAAAAGAAAGAAAAACAAGGTAAAAAACTAAATGTACTTGTAAAATCATTCATGCCTTAAAAATTTTCATACTTAGATTGAAAATTAACATTGCCAACTTTTGCATATATTTATTACCAAAAATATCAATATATTTAAGTAGATGAAAAAAAACCCAATAAAATGTTTTGATTTCTTATCAATCAAAACCATCATGATACCAACCAATAATAATTAGAGATTTTCCAATAATGAAAAACTGATAAATTCATGCATAATTCTATAATAGTATCATTAAACTATAAGAATTAATGTATCTTGAATACATTATGATTGATAATGTCTGGACTATTAAAAGTCAGAGTTAAGAGAAATAATCAATATCATTGGTGATTTAATGCAGTCTACCGACTTTTGAACTCATTAATCAGCCAATCACTTATGATATTCTGTCATATGAATTATACATTGAAATTTATTTTTTGGAATGATTAGAAATTATTAAGTGCTTAGAAGAGAGGAAAAAATATTTCAAGCTGTTCACTTAATTCTGATGACTTATAAGTTTGATAAAATTACATAAATATTTCTGGACTATCATGATGTTGATTATCATGTATCAAAAATTTTGTATTGTAATAATATTGATAATCTCGTATAAACATTTCCGGACTATAATAATGTTGATAATCACACAGAAAAAATCTGGACTATAATAATATTGATAATCATGTATTAAACATTCCACATTATAATAATATTGATAATCAGGGATAAACATTTCTGGAGTATAATAATGTTGATAATCATGCAGAATAAAAACTTGACAATAATAATGTTAATAATCAGGTAGAAACATTTATGGACTATAATAATGTTGAAAATCAAATATAAAAAATTCTATATTAAATTAAGGTTAATAAATATGCATAATCTTTTTTGTATTTTTTTTTACAATGGTGTTTGTTATGGTTATTTACCAACATTCACATGGACTCCCCAGCTATAAATAGGAGCAGGTATTGCCTTTTACAGAGGGAAGTTTCCAGCAGTCAGCTCTAACAGTCGGACCGAATATTCTTGCTGTAACACTCTCATTTGTATATGTTCGTATTACTGTTTTCCTGTTAATATATTTGTTTAACTCAATTTCTTTCTTGTGTCTTTATTTCTGACCCTAACAAGGCCACAACAGTGTTTACACTATAAAAGGCCTGAGAATAATTTAAAGTACAGTGTTACAGAGTAAGTGACACAGATTATGTGCATATGGATTACAATAAACACATTTCTGGAATATATATAAGTAAACACTTTTGAATTATATATATATATAAGCTGATAATCTTGCATAAATATTTTTTGAGTATAATAATGTTGATAATCAGTTATTAACCATTCTGTATTAAAATAATGATGATCATACATAAACATTTCTGGGCTATAATAATGGTGAAAATAAGATATGAAAAATTCTGCTATGTAATATTAATCTTCCTATATGGCAGTGAATGCTGGACAATTTCCTTACAGAGCTTGAAGACATTTGAGGTAATGGAAATGTGGTTGTACAGAAAGATGCTGAGAATACCAAGGATGAAGCGTGTCAGAAACAAGAAAATTTTAAGGAAAATGAAAACAAAAAGAACAGTGTAGTCAGAATCAGAAAGAGATGTTTGATACTTCTGGGATGCATAATGAGGAAAAAGGGCTGGGAAAATTTTGATATTCATTGAACATATCGAGGAAAAGATGGGCAGCAGGAAATATTGATTAACTTACCTAACAGATGACAGAATAGGCACTTGGATGTATAGTAAGAGGATAAACATTGCTTAAAATTAAAAAGGATAGAAAGTTGTGGAGAGCCATGATAACTCACATCCTGGAAGGACATGGCACATAAAAGAAGAAGTGCATGGATAAAAATTTCTGTGGCATATCATTCATAATCACACAATTATGAACTGTAATAAGATTGATAATAATGGATAAATATTTATGAACTATGATAATGTTGATAATCATTCATAAACATTTGTGGGTTGTAATAATGTTGATAATCATTAATAAATATTTCTGGGTTGAAATAATCTTGATATAAATATTTCTGAACTGTAATAATGGGGATAATTGTGCATAAACATTTATGAACTATAATAATGTTGATAATAATGGATAATTTTTTCTGAAAATGTTGATAATCATTCAGTAATATTTCTGATAATCATAGATGAACTTTTTTTTAATCATTCAAAGTAATGTTAAAGCCACAAAGATAATACATAAAGGAGATTTGAACTATTTTTTATAGATGAACTTTTTAATCAATTCACCCCAAGCTAGGTGTTAAAGCCACAAAGATGCAAGGGGCTACTGGGAGTAAAGGAGAACATTTCTGAACTATAATAATGTTGATAATCATAGATGAACTTTTTTTTAATCAATTCACCCAAAGCAAGGTGTTAAAGCCACAAAGATGCAAGGGGCTACTGGGAGTAAAGGAGAACATTTCTGAACTATAATAATGTTGATAATCATGGATAAACTTTTTTTTTAATCAATTCAACCAAAGCAAGGTGTTAAAGCCACAAAGATGCAAGGGGCTACTGGGAGTAAAGGAGAACATTTCTGAACTATAATAATGTTGATAATCATGGATAAACTTTTTTTTAATCAATTCACCCAAAGCAAGGTGTTAAAGCCACAAAGATGCAAGGGGCTACTGGGAGTAAAGGAGAACATTTCTGAACTATAATAATGTTGATAATCATGGATAAACTTTTTATTTAATCAATTCAACCCAAGCAAGGTGTTAAAGCCACAAAGATGCAAGGGGCTACTGGGAGTAAAGGAGAACATTTCTGAACTATAATAATGTTGATAATCATGGATAAACTTTTTATTTAATCAATTCAACCCAAGCAAGGTGTTAAAGCCACAAGGATGCAAAGGAGAACATTTCTATATTATAATAATGTTGATGTATAATACACTATTCTTTTTTTGTTTCTTCTTCAACAAGCTGATCATTTTTTTTTTTTTTGCATATTACATTTTTACCATCTGGCAAAGGATTAGTAATCTACCAAAAGTCATGAAGAAAAATTAAAATAAAAGAAATTAGAAAGGAAGTGGTACAGAACATTACTTTCTGACAATATTTAGCAACAAAATTCTTGTAAAGAAACATGCCATGAAACCTTAGGCAAAATGATGCAATTAAGAACTGGCAAAGTATAACAAAGAAAAATGCTTCAAATAGCAACATTAAATTATTTATTTTTCCCAATGATTTTAATGCAATATATTGCTTTTTTTTTTTTTTCCCCACCTTTTACATTCAAAGTTGATGCTAGCTTAAGTTTAGACAAATCTTCTTTTATCTGTCTTGACTCTTCATGGCCCTCCATATCTTCCTGTCTCTTATAGCTCTTAAGAATTTTTATGTTTTTTGTTATTTCTCCCAAACCTTGTTCAACCGTCTATTTACCCATGCTAATCAAGTAATGTTATGTGCTGCATTCCTCTGTCCCTCTTTCCATCAATATCCTCTTCTTTTATGTGCCGTGTCCCTTCAGAACGTAGGTGGTCATGGTTCTCCACATCTTCCTGTCTTTTGTAGCTCTTAATATATTTTGTGTTTTTGTTATTTCTCCCAAACCCTATTCTACCATCCATTTACTCAATCTCATCAAGTAATGTTATATGCTGCTTTCCCCTGTCTTTTTTCCCTCAATACCCTCTTCTTTTGTGTGCCTTGTCCCTTCAGGACGTAGGTGGTCACGGCCCTTCACATCTTCCTGACCCTTCTAGCTCTTAATAAGTTTTGTTTTTTTTGTTATTTCTCTTAAACCCTGTTCCAAGCTCATCAAGCATGTTACACAAAGCTTTCCTCTGTTCCTCCTTCCCTCAATTTGTGTCCTGTGAGTATCAGGTTTTCCAAACCCTCCTTCTTCATTACATGCCCCAAAAATTTCAACTACCTCTTCCTGATGTTAAGTATAAGTTTCCTTTTTTGTTTCCATTTTCTCCAAAACCTCATTGTTGCTCACATGTTTGGTGCATGGTATCATCAGCATCTTTCTGTAGAAACACATTTCTGTTGTTTCAAGTCACTTCTTCATCTTTGAGGAGATTATCCCACATTCACTGCAAATATGAAATATGACAAACAATTTTAAGTCTTGATTATTTGACAAATGTTTGGATTTATACTTGGGGGTTGGCAAAATATGAATGCCACATGACACCTGCCTAATGATTTTATTTAACCCACAAAACCACAAAAACATTTTTTTAAATGCCCATTGAAAATCATTTTTGGTATTCTTTGGTTGCATCTAACAAAAATAATAATATCTTCAAAACAGGACAAAGAGAATGAAAACAGAAACCAAATATATTTAATAATGAACCCCAATTATCAGGAAGCTCATTTCCTACAAAATCTACATATCATATCAGCTACTACTGCAATGGCAACTAGATCCCTACACCCCACACTTTGTCAATGTCTAATCATTGGTACAGTGCAAACTGATGTAGGGATCTCCAAGATGTATGTGCATATTCCTAAGGGCGATAAATACATGACATCCTTCCAGCAATTCATGTCTCACAAGATTTATTAAGAATTTATTATTTTAAAAGATATTTTACAAATGTACAAATCTCATTAATAGTAATAAATGTATTAAATTAATTTGACTTTTCACAAAATGTATTTCAGTTGGTTATGTGTCATGCATGATACACACTTAGGCGATCATGTATCTTTCAATACATGGCTGACAAGACAGATTTTTTTCCCAAAGTAGGTTGTCATTTCTTTCTGTGGTTGACCATTTGCCATCCAAGGCTATAGAACCCAGTCTGTCCTGCTATTTTCCCATAGCTGGGGGTAGAAGAAGAGGATTCATACCTTTTCCAAGGGTATTAGCATGTAAGTGAATGTAATGTGTTTGACTGGAATTTGAACTCAGCTCTCTGATTCCTCAATCCAAGCCACTATCCATTACTCCACCATGTGTAGTGATCATGCTCAGATAGATGTACAAATAACAATTACTGTATATGATTATTATATTGTCATTGCAAAACTTGTGTTGTTATTTTAAAGCAACCCACTTTATACAGGGTTGACAATAATGTGGTCCACCATGAAGTTTACTGTCAAAGCATCTAGGCAGTGAAAATCCCAAAGTTCAACTCACTCTTGGGGAACACATCATAGATAACATTATTAAAGAAAAATATAAACATAAATACACAAGGGTAGATGAGCTTCTTATGAAAGGTACTTTTGCCATCTCAATGATTTCTGTGTCATATTTTCTATCCACTGTTAAAACACTTAGATATTTAAATTTTTGTACATGCTTCATTTTGGTATCTCCAATTTGTGTTTGAATATTAAAGTTGTTCTTTTTGCTGACAAATATACATTCCAATTTCTTACAATTGATGTCCTTTCTTCTCACTTCCCCTTACTACCTTCTATAGGAACTCCTTTAGTTTTCTTTCTATGTCCGCTATCGACACTGTTATATGCATATTTAATACTGTTAAGATTGTCACGACTAATGCCTTTCAAAAACTAAGCAATGTATTAAGAAATAGAAAAATTTCATTAGAAACTAAAAAGGAGTACTGAACTGTTAATTAATATTGGTCTTTCTATATGGCAGTGAATGCTGGACAATCTCCTTATAGATGATGAAGAGACTTGAAGCAAGAGAAATGTTGTTCAATATGTTACAATACGTTTTTTCACACATCTTTAGAAGATATTTTTTTCTTTTAAGTCCACTCAGTTATATGAGTTTTGTAGGAATTCTGTCTCCAGTCCATTTTTGAGTAAACTTAAGTGTCAGTGTTTTGGGGGAATTTATGTCTACAGCTGCCTTTGAATTGGGAAACAAAAATCCTCGTGTGCAGAACTTTCTCCTTACTTTTGGAATATGGATGAAATGCAAAGGATTTGCTGAGTAGAATGATGTGCCTTAGCAATAAAGATCTGAACATAGGAATACTTGCCAAATAGTGCAATGATTTAAAAAAAAAAAAACGGGGATTTTTTTTTATTATTATTATTATTAGTTAGTTAAAAGGGGAGGTAGAGAAAGAACAACTCGCAAGACGAGACAATATAATAAATCGTTTGTTTTTTTTTTGTTTTTTTTTGTGTGTATATATGTATTTGTGTATGTGTGTATATGTATGTATATGTATGTGTGTATATATACGTATATATATGTATATATGTACATGTAGATGTATTTATGAGTACATTTATTGGTTTGTTTTCTTCTATTCTTCCAAAAAACACCCATTCTTGGCCGCAAGTAGGAAGATCACTACAACCATGCATACCTAATTTATAACTTCGAATAGCCCAAGTGAAGTCTTGACTGGTTGTTGTTTGCTGGGGCAACTTATATAATTCACGTCCTAAAGCTAGTGGCAAATTTTTGTTCTAGGTGCGGGCCGAATACTGATCATATTCGGTCGGGTCGCCCATCGAAGAAGTCTGTTGTTTATTTAGACCCGAAACTTCTAGTGACATGGGAGCAACAACACTGACGACGCATCTAGATTCAGCACTTTAAGGTGTATTTTAATAATAATTATTTGTGTATGTTATGTCTCCTGCTTTGTTTCCTACAAAGACAAGTCCAAACTATGGCCCTTATGCCCTATTGAAGAATTATCATTTAATTCATCGCACTTTTCTTAGTATATGGGATATTCCTAGTCAGGCAATCTTTTGGGCAACTGTTTCAGGGACACTGTTAGTAAAATTATTGATTCCTTTTCTCACGATTTTGCTGAAGGAGACAGTCCTGATTATTTGCTCCCCATTGCTGTAAACAATACATTTTTCATCACCTCAATCATTCTTTTCAAAAATGGAAAACGCTAGAAAACAATTTTACAAGAACTGTTTTCATTTTATTTAAAATTTAAATTAGTACGATTTATAAACTTTTAAAATTCTATATTAGAGTAGGAAAAATAAGTATTTCATCCCCTGCTGATTTTACTACCTTACAAAAATAGGAATGGTCATTAATTTTCAGGATAGGTCTGTCTTGAAATTGAGTGATAGAATATTAAAAAAAAATTCTAGAAAATCACATTATATTAATTTTTGAACATTTATTTCTTTTTTATATTTCACCCCCTACCAACCAGCAATGATTCAGGCCCCACAGACCAGTTACGTGACCAGGAGTCATATAGACTAGTCCTATTACTCAATTATTACTCCTAATCAAGTACTCATTATCTGTATAAAATACACTAGCTCACAGAATCATTCAATGAATCAGAATCTAATCTCTCCACAATGGGCAAGACGAAAGAATTATCTAAAGACATCCGGGACAAAATTACAAAAGATTGGAATGGGCAACAAGTCGATTGGCAAGCAGCAAGGTGAGAAGGAGTCAACTGTTGGTGCAATAATAAGAAAATGGAAGAAACACCAATTGACTATCAATTTCCCTCAGTCTGGAGCTCCACGCAAGATCTCCCAACATGGAGTGAACCTGATGATAAGAAAGGTAGGGGAAAAAATAAAAAAATAATAATTCAATAAAATATTATATTTTTTAGTATATTTTCTTTTCAACTTTAAAATTTCTGGCTAGTTAAATGTATATATATATATATATATATATATATGTATGTATGTGTGTGTGTGTGTGTGTGTGTGTGTGTGTGTGTGTGTGTGTGTGTGTATGAAGGACGTTCACGTTGTATTCGTCAAGTAATTTTTGTTATGTTCTGGGTACTTACATTTCCCAAACATCAAGCTGTCGATAGATCTGTCAATACCTTATGAAAACACCCACCTCCATGTAGAAATATGCTTTTCTGCGATATTTTAAACTGAAGTTAAATATCTGTTTCAATTCAGATTAATTAAACTTTAAATCAGCTACTTTTCCTCAAATAAAGTTTCAGAAAAATATATTTTATGTTTTAAAGATTTTTAATAAAGAAAATTACGTTGTGTTGACAAATTTATTAGACAAATTTATTGAGTTTACTGATAAGTATAAAAAAAATAGATTATAGATTCAAATTTAATTTCGTTTTGAAATACATTAAAGTATTTTGTTTATTGGGAATATTAAATTTAATCCATTAGCTTGGAATTGAAACTAAAATGAAAGCGTCAAGCATGATTTTTTAAAATCAATTTTAAACTTGAGGAACCGCTTTTTTGGTGGAAGTACCTAGTCAGTAATTTCTTTGGTTTAGAGAATCTATCCCATAATTAGCGTAACTATTGTAAGTTGCTTCTGAGGTATTATTGCCTTCTCGAAACTCATACAGAATTACGCGTCTTATACGCTCCACAAACACGTGGATCAAGTTACTTGAATCGGACTGTGACGACGTAAATTATACGTTTCAAATTGTAAGTAAATTTATACATTTTAGTGAAGTCATATCTCTCGCTCTCAGATTTGAAACATGACTTATACAATGAGCTAACAAATTTATTCCATCTTCTTATCATTGTTGCAATTGCTTTGCCACACTTGGAATCGATAAAATCTTCGGCTACTAGAACAACAAAAGCAGAACAGGAAAATAAAGGATACCTCTTTACGAGACCTCAACTCGTACCCAACAAACTGGAATCCGCGAAAGTCGCATTTTTACTACTTCGCATTATTTTCCAAATTCAAAGTATTTAATATACTACTTACGTTTTTTTTTAGTTGTTATAAAATAAAATAAGACTTATCTCGGCTGATTTACAGGCAAATACTCAAGAGCGAGAACCGGATGTAAACGGGACAAAGCCCCGTCACAAAATGACCATTATCTTTCTTCACAAATGTTCCCGACACACGTGTTCCGGTCGAAAAATAAAATAATATTTAAAGTGCTCTATTTTTCGTCCAATAAAATTGCTTCCCTCCTAATTATACTCGCTTCGTTTTTCGAGCCTGTTAAGCCATAAAAAAAACACTATAAAAGGGGTCACAGGGAAGTTCGACGGCAGTCCACAGGTGCCCAGGATAGAGACCTATCACATTCAGCTGCTGACAGCAGGGGAGCGTCAACCATCGTCAACATGTGTGAACTACTATGAGGGATTGACCTAGATCCGAAGCCGGCTTATGAACTTTACCACAAGGTAGCTGTCCCAAACCCACACGTTCCTGTTGAAATAAACCACGTAAATCTATTTCTGTTGTTGTCGTATTTCTTTCTTGCAACCATACGCTTGTCTATAACATAGTTGTCCGTAGACAGGCCAATTTGGTTACTAAAAATAGAATCATAACTTACTCGTTTAAAACTATAAAAACAGACTGCCTTTTTTTTTTATTAAGCATCTATTGCTACTCCGGGACATTATCACAGCATTACCATTTAGTATTTGAATATTATAGCGATAGTTTTTAGTTTTCTTGTCGTGTTTTATTTTTTTCAGTGTTTATAGGACAAATAAAAATGAAGGAAAGAAAATGTATTGTTTTGAAAAATTGAAATGCCAATATCAAAAATGAATTGTGTAAGTTTCAAAAATTCAAATACGTAAAAATTATTTATATTACACACAGAAAAGAATTTCAAAAGAATTTATGGTAAGTTGAATCCTCTTCAATTATTATTTTTTTTTTTTTTTGTCCTTCCAAGCTATGGGGAAATTAGTAATTGCCTATATGAGTTGTAACAGAGGTACGAAGAATGAGACAAATGAACAGTTTAAAATGCATACTTTTTTACATGAGTAATAAATTATGCAACGAGAATGGGAACAGAAAATTGCTCAGCATATTCCTTTAGCAGTTAATGTCATAATATCGAGAACGAAGTCCAATAATATATCGATTTAAAATTGATTGAAACGCTTATCTAAAGTTGAACATATCTCTTCTTCCGATGTCAATTCAGTTTTGTTCGTGGCCTGCATCGCCTGTCCTTTGGAGTAGACTAAAACGCATCCTTTCACCTCTCACTTTTGGCGCCTAAAATCCATTTGGCGTCAAAATTTGGGTCTTCCCCATTATTATCAAATAAATGGACTCATCTTCCCTAACAGAAATCTTATCAACTAAGGGGAGATAACCTATATTTTTCATAAAGCGACTAGAAGGCTTCTCTGATCTTTGCATTACGGACAGTCTTTACTTTGCGGTCATGTGCTTGTAATTTATACAAATATTATGACTAAAACCAGAAATTCCTTAAAGTTACTCAACAGAATTTTCTTGATTAATCACGAAACTTTGACTTGCCACTTGCGAAATATTAAGAAAAAACATTTTGTTGGATGTTCATCATCCCAGGATACTAACAAAGCGTCATGAAATTTTAGAATCGCGAAAATACTATTCGATTTGTCGCTAGCAGATTTCGAATATTACATACGGGGTGACTAGATACTAATTTACTTAAGTAACAGTATCTAATATTTTCTTTTTTAGTGAATTTAATGAAAACATCACAATTTCCGATGCGGGGAGAATTTCTGTATTTATGCCCAGCAGAGATATTAAAATAAGCTAGCAATGAGCAAATATGACATTGTGGACTCGTCCAATCATCCTTACCTTTCCAACCCTAACAAAAGCAGAGTCCACATCGTACGCCTACGTACCGAGAAAACCTCAACCAATAAAAACGACAAGAAACGAAGCAAACAATCCCATTGGTCAATCACTCGAAGTTCACGTGCAAAACGGAAATTGCGCCAAAACCAAGTGAGCCACTTTTCGAAACCCGGTGGATATATAAACAGAGAACATTTGAACCTTCAGAGAGAATAGCAGCAGTAATTACCAAGTTTCAAGATGTAACATTCACCGACTCCCGTCTTAGTCATTGCTGACCAGACGTTAAAGACAATTACCAACTCCACGCCAGTCAGTCTCACGAATTCGCAGAGTAATTTCCAATATACTCCACGCCGTTACAAACCACAATTTTGCCGCGCACGAAGACATCTAACTGACTCACATTCGAACATTCATCAATCAACTCTGTGAACACTTTTCTCAACTTTGCTTATGTACAGTGAATTAAATTCACTACAAAAAATAAGTAAACATCAAATACGTTTAAGGGTAGACCACTCTAAAAAACTCTTTCCAAAAACTCTTATTATTCATAATTACGATATACGACACAAACAAAAAACAGCGAACCAACGAACAATATCAACAAAGAGACATTCACAAATCTAACAATTACACACACAATTTTGTCCACACAACACACACTGATTACCCAATCTGTATATTGATAAATTGTATAAATGTTGCATTGTTTTCTAAATTGCATTTGTCTCGTTTTTAATTGCATTTGAAAGTTCGTTTATTTATGTTTGGGGGGATGCAGTGAGACATGCACCCACTAAAATTTCCTTCTGATTCTTTCTTAAATAATTAACAATCCTGCACGTCCCCAACAACATCACTTTTCTGCTGTTTAAATACAGTCGTTTTGAGCGGAAAAAAAACTGGTTTAATATACATCGGTGATTATTCCTCGTGGTGATCACAACTTTTATAACAGTATCAAAGTCAGCAGTCAGTTATGTGCCATATGTGTAACTCGCGTAGGCGTGTGTCACGTATGGCACATAACTGACGAGGCAGTAGGCTGCCATTTCTTTCTGCTGTAGACCAGTTGCCATCCAAGGCTATAGAACCCGGTCTGTCCTGCTATTTACCCATAGCTGGAGGAAGAGGAGGAGGATTAATATCTTTCTCAAGGGTATTAGCACGTAAGTGAATGTAATAGATTCGATTGGAATTCGAACTCTGTTCTCCGATTCCTCAATCCGAACCGCCATTACTCTACCGTGCCTCCATAGTACAGAGTTGAAACTGTAAAATTACCTATTGTCCGGGGTCGCTGAAGCACTGCCCTGCTAAATCAGTTTTGACAAATACTTGGGTGCAGGATAGTGATTAGTGGGCTGGGATTTCAAGACTTCAGATTCCACAATGCCTATTGTCAGGGTTAGGCGTACTGTTTTCCTGCTCAATCGGTCTCAGTCGAGCCCACCAGTTAGGATATTAAATAGTGAGTTGGGCTTGTAAACCATGAAGAAATCGGGCAAGAAGTGTCGGTCTTCGTTCCACAGATATTAATGTCAATTTTCTTTTTAAATATTTGGCCTTTATCTGAATTTGAACATCGATCGTTTGCAACACGACCTCAACCAACGAACAAGTGATAATGGCAGTTGGAGACACACACACATGTACAGGTCTTTGTCATCCATACATATGAACTTCTTGATAATTAGCCGACATAGTAATGCACTATATGCACATGCGCAGAGTTACAACCACATCCGCTGCATATCGCCATTATTCATTCACATATTATTCATTCACCTATTAATTATTCGATGAGGTCGGGCGTTTCCGAAGAGACAACAAACCACGCAAAAGAAAAATGTCGATGAAAGGCAAATAGAGAATCATTAACCAAGTTATATTATGCAGTGTCGTACTCTAATTAATACATTTTCTTGCTGTTTTTGTTAATGTAGAACCTTAAAGGCATATTTATAAAATTTAAATGGTTTATTATTATACGGATTATAAATCGAGATACAACTATACTTTTTAATAAGCATTTTTAATGAATAGATGTAGCAACAGCAGCATCATGAAAGCACCGTAAACGTGTAATAACAAAGTAACGATATACGATGATGCTCATTAAATGAACTGAAAATTTGAAGAATCATTTTTTAATTCGGTACGACAGTTCATTTGGGGCAAAATTCTTATCTATTTAAATAAAAATGTCGCCGAAAATCTCTGATCAATCTCGATTAAAACATTTTAGTCTAAGACGGGTTTGGGCTAAGATCTGTGAATAATGGCTTATCCTAACAAAGCTCTGAAGAAAGAGGAATTCCAACTCAATTAAAGACGAGCTGTTTTCCTGCTGGCCAGTCCACCAAAGTAAATCGTACAAAGAAGAACGCTATTTCGTCATCTTTGCTTTTCCCATTGCCAAAATCTTGTAGCAGTTGTTCCATTTTACTGTTGAGTGAAGTACGTGAATAAACCAGAATCAATCCTACATCTCTTTTGTCTGCGATTTTTCAACAATGTAGTCACTTTTTGATCATACCACTTTTCTGCATCATGCTACAAGGATCACTCAAAACACTGAATCTAAGGCATAACCAGTTGCAGTTCCAAGCCATAATGTTACATCGACTATCTTCGGAAAGGTTCAAACAGCTAATGCAAAATACCAATAAGAATTTCTGTACCGATAAAAGGAAGCATTCAAAGAAATATTGTAAGGGAAGCTGCAGAAAGCTGTCGCAGAATAATATAACTGAAAATATTCATAATAGTAAACTCAGCGGGTGAGGTCATTTTTTGAATAAGTAAAGCATCTTCATGTAATGATATATGATGATGCTCATTAATCGATCTGGGAGTTTGAAGGCTAACTATTTAACTGAGCATGAGTACTAAAAGCATACGTGGAAGAGATGTTCTTATCTATAACTTATCTTTGATCAGTCTCGATTAGAATGTTTAGTCTAAGGTGCGTGTGGGATGTGAGCTGCGAATAATGGCTTTTCCTAACCAAGCTGAGAAGCAAATGGAATTCCAACTCTATAAAAGTGAGACCGTTTTGACTGCTGGCCAGTCCATTCCAGTGAGCGTCACGAGGTGGGAACACTATTTGTCACTGTTTGTTTTCCTCGTTATCCAAATCTAGTAGTATCCGTCTTGACTCAGAGTTGAAAGAAGTACATGAATAAACCAGAAACATTGTTTCAACTGTTTCCGTCATCCTTGATTTCTTTCGACAACGTGATCACTTTTCTATCACGCCACTTTTTCTGCATCAAAGCCACAGTGATCAGCCAAGAATCCATATCAAAAATACTAATCAGAAGGTGGTTCAAGACACAATGATAGAGCAAGAGACTGGGAAAACGTGAAAAAAAGGTAGAGTAGTATTAGAACAAAAATACCTTTAATGCAGATCGTTATGCTTTGTGGTGATCAAAAATTAGGATTTTACAAGATTAATATACAAACTTCTGGCTCTACTAATAATCCAACGAGGCACGGTGGAGTAATGGATATCGTCTCGGATTGAGGAATGGAATTCAAGTCAAATCAACTGCATTCACTTACGTGCTAATAACCTAGGGAAAGGTATGAATTCTCTTCTTCTCCCCCAGCTAAGGGTAAATAGCATGACAGCAACTGGTCTACCGCAGAAAGAAATGGCAACCTACTGCGGGGACAAATCTGCCTCGTCAGTCAAGTATCGGAAAGATACATGATCGTCTAAGCGTTTATCACATATGGCACATAGCTGACTGATTGTACCGCTACTATGTCTTTTTCATAGTAATAAAAAGGGATGTGCTGGGGAAAAAAAGCTTGAGAATCGGATTTCATCTTGAGATCATTCTTAACCAACCAACCAAAATGACAGAATTAAGAACCCGAGACAATTTTGAAAAGTAGTTTACTGACCTGGATTCATCAGCCAGTTTCATCACTATCCGTCACGATTTTATTCGTTCGAGAGTAATCAGGATGATATGTAAATCTGCAGAGAAAGTAACCTAAGCAGTGAGTTGAGAAAAGAAGTTACTGGGTTCTGAGATACTCGTGGCTCTAAATCAACTCTGGGACAGCATACAAAAACTCAAAACAGATAATACTGAACATGTTTGTTCCAGACAAACGTACAACTTTACGAGGTTTTCCTTAATAATACGAAATCAACTCCAGTTATATTTCTAAAAGGCAGTACCAACTTCTGGAAGTTTTCCACAAAGGCTATTCACTCTACAACTCCTTCAATCAAGTGGACGCTTTCGTTACTATGTCGATTTGCCAACTTCCAATTCCGAACGACAGAAAAAAAATTGACAACTCTACAGTATGTCTTGAAAGAATCGTCTGAGATCTTTATGAACTTCGCTAGAACTTTACTCTCTCTCTCTCCCGCTTCTATCAAGGACTTTTATAACGTCTGTTACTACTGTAAGTTAACACTTTATTAAGGATATTTTACTCTGCCTAGCTTTAGAAGTCCAAAATGATATGAGCAAACTCTACAACCATCTTTTTCACATACCAAATTACAGTTAAAAATATTTCTTTCTGTTTTAATTGCACATTGTGTAAATTTCCTTTCTTTTTTTTTCTTTTTTTCTTTTTTCTTTTTTTTTTTTTTTTTGGTTGTGCGTATCAAAGAATTGTTAATAAATATTTTATATTATATATGGAAAAATCCACATACTGGGGCTCAAGAAGAGGTTCCACAAGATTCAAAGCAAAAGAATCATCATTTGCTTTCACTAATTGTTTTTAAACACACTGTGTATGATTTCGGCAACTACGATAATAGAATTCATTGTTTGAGTTCCTGTGTGATAGATGAAAGTTAAATATATATACAATATATATATATACAATATAAAGAAGAAATCTACCGAAGCTATACTTAAGAACTGTGAGAATTTCGAAAATTCGCTGGTGCATGATAGAAAAAAAAATTGATGTTGAAGATATGTGCTGCAAAGTTATATCAGTTACTCAAAATCTTCTAAAGTAACTACCGTGTCAAGAAATATTTATCTTCATACTACACTAAACTACGCAAAAATGAAAATAACACTGACATCTCATTTTAACAGATATATTTACTTAAATTACACAAAAATATTTTGAAATAATAAAGAGTACATTTATTCAATAAAATCGTCATTGGCTTCAACCAGGGCCTCCAAACGACTTTGGAATCTCCTGCATCTCTTATGGACGACCTCCTTGTTTAAGTTGGTGAATGCTACGGTATTCCTTGACTTCAGTTCATCTTTGGTATTACAAGGAGTTTTGTGGTCTCTCGTTAAACTGTGCCCACACATAATAATCAAGGCGGTTGCAGTCTGGGGAGTTAAGTGTCCAGATGTAAGGGGTGATGTGGTCGCAGAAATTGTCTGGCAGTTATGAGTTGATTCATCTACTTGACCCAGAGAAGCACTACCTCCTCAAGACACTTGATGTAGGCCTCCGCCGTGTTGAATCTGAGGCCCTGTGGGAAGATGAATGGAGCTATAACCTCGCCATCACTAGTGGTCACTCGTAATCACCATTAGACTCATCCAACTCTTTCTGAATCCTCTGCACTATCCTCAGATTAACATCCAAACACACTGAAATATTCGTAATGGAGCTTCCGACCCAAACGCTAAGCAGTACAGCTTACCGTTTTCAAATTTCTGGCGGAGTGAATTGCATCAGGGTGCTCTTTTTCTCACAGACGGTGCCTGCTATAATGTGCAGTCGACAAAAATGAAAAACAAACAACGCGCATGCGCGAAATTAAAAATATAAAATTTCGACAATTTACCCATCGCACCCTGTATTTGGAGAAAAATACAAGTTGTCTTGGCAACTGTATATGCCGAACATGTTCACATATAACATTTACATTGACGTTCGTGAATAATGCGTGTAAAAAAAACAACAAATTAATATAAACTAATACGTGTAGCAAAAATACATTGTTTTCTCCCTTTGATACTACAGTTGTCACACGACACGTTAGTATGAAAAAAGAAACAGTGGCGAATCCATCCCCACCTCTCTCTCTCTCTCTCTCTCTCTCTCTCTCTTGCTCTCTCTCCCCTTCTCTCTCTCTCTCTCTCTCTCTCTCTTAACTGTACACGGTGAGACAATTCATCATGAATAAAGGAACTCTTATTTCCGCACGTATCTCTATCCTTTTTTGGTCGTTCTTGCATGCACACATACACACCCACACACAGATAACACCGCCTAACATATTGGAACATTGATTTTTTTTTACTGCCATGACTCTCCAAATATTTCATTTTTTTATTGTCTAAATTGCCATGCATTCTTGACAAATTTAGTGCAGTGGTTTCCCGTTACTGTCTCCCCGGTCTGGAATTTAGAGTTTTCATTCACTTGGCCTGATTGTTACCCAAAGCAAGTGAGCTGAATATTAACTCACAGCTGACGGGTTCATGCCTTTCCCACGGCGATTTGTGTGAAAGTAAATACAACCGAGTAACTAGCCCGGAATTTGAACTCAGCTCGTTGTCGGATGCTTGTCATTTGTGGAAAACTTTTCTTCCCAGCTATGGGTTAATTAGTAGAACTTGTATCAATAAATCGATATTATCTCCAAAAATCTCTTACAATCTAAAAATATTTTCTGGCTTTAAATAACCTACAAAAGGTTGATAGACCATAAAAAAATCAATCTAACTTCTTTTCTCAGCTCCCTGCTAGTACTTATTTGCTCTGTTGACCTCATTTCCACTGACTACTCACGCACAATTAGTATCGCATTGAATAATAATTAAATTTCACTTACATTATGCTATTCGGCTCAATTAAATGCTTTTCAAAATTGTTTCAGCTTTCAAATCCCGTCTTTCTGATTGGTCAAAAATAATCTTAAAAAGTAGTTCTCTTCTAAAACCATTGTTTCAATACATTCCTTTTTTTTTTACTTTGTGCCAGACATAGTGTCGCTTCAATCAAGCTCAGAAACAAGGCTTCACTTGTTTCACTTGCTGACAACCATACATTCTGTTATCTCACAATCGATGGTTAGTCATTTCTTTTCGTTTTCTTTTAGTATCTTGTCTAGGGGTTCGTGCAGTTTTGTTTCCATGTCTGCCATCAACACGGTGTTATCTGCATTTCAAATGTTTCTAAGATTGTGCTCTCCGATAATAAATCCTGGTAGGATTTCTAGTTCTCTCGGGATAGCCTTGCTGCAAAGTTTGAATAAATCAGATGAGAAGCCATATCCTTGTCTCACGACCTCCCCAAATGAATCAAGTTTTCTAATCTGACGATAAAAACAAAGAAAGACAAAACTGCAACATGCAAGAGAATGAAAAAAAAGATTTAAAAAATGGGATATAAATGATGGTTTCAGTAACATAAAAGAAAAAGTTAGTGTGTGTCAGCTCGTGTGTGCATCGAAATAAAACAGAATATAAATAAAAAAGGGTAATAAAAGGGACTTTTTCTTCGTATTGGGGAGATATTCTCCCAGTGACTAATGTCGAATACACACAGAAGAAGCATCTGTTTCTATTTTGGATAACACTTTCAATGTTATTAATTGATGATTTTGTGGAAGTGGATCTTTTGAAATTTTGACTTTATTTATTCTTCATTACATTTTTTTCTTTCTGTTGTTTCATTTGAATATTTATTGTGCCTTTCTTTTTTTTCCTTTTTTTTTTTGCATCTCCTTTCTCTGAAACGGATTAAAAATATTTAATCAAACACATTTTAGTGGATTCATGTTTTGCATGTCTTTTAAAGTCTCCATTTCCAGAGGCTGTCAATAAGAATCATCGCAGGTATATTTTTATTAGTACAAACAAAACGAATGATTTATCAAAAAACCGCTTCCTTTAAACAAGATTTTACAAGCTTATGAATGAAAATATCAGCAACAAAGGATTAGTTAAATGATAAAATTTATATTGACTTGAGTACCCATTGTGGCGCATTGGTTACTAACTAGTTTCGCGGGCCATTTCTTAGAATGAGTTAGATCATTCACAAACGCTCTATTATGCTAAACTAAAACTTCGGCTTTTTACTACTGTAGTGAGATCAGTCATAACCGGAGAGAAGATGTAGCTGTCAATACAACGTTAGGCTAATTCGAGCATAAATTCTATGCAAAAAGGGAATTACGGCTAACATAAATGTGAATTTGGTTACTCATCTTTTCTAACCAATCAAGAAAGAGAAATACTGTTGTCCAATAAGAAAAAGAAACAAGACAATAATTCTGTTTTGGAAATCTAGCCTCATTTTTATAAATAGTCATTATTCGATTTTATATCTCAGTTCCTCTTGCGAAGTGACGCTACATGTGTTTTGAACCGATTTACTCACTTTCGCTTTCAGGGATTCTTAAACTTCGACTAAAACCAGTATTCAACAACACCAATAATCAACCTTGCACGAACTTCCCAGTCTCGATAGCCCAAAAGCGTCTTCGAGTTCTTATGGGTGACAAATTACTTTCCATTCTCTAAATTGTCTCTCAAATGCGGGATGTGGCAAGTCAATCATTGCTCTATCTCTACTGCCATTAAAAGAGCTCTCGGACGAACTATATTTCTTGTTTCCGCCATTTCTAACCTTCACAACTAGGGACCCGCCATGCCACTCGAATTCTAACAAACTACCCACATTCCACCCCACCCTCGTATTCAAATGGTGAGAAGTAAGTTCCACACGAATAGCATCTTCCAACTAACCACTGCTCTGTGGGACCAACTTCCAAAAGGACGTTCCCCTGATCACTAGAATCTTAACCCGTTAAAATCTAGAGCTAACTGTTATCTTCCTCTCCTATCCGTATAAACTGCCTCTTAATATAAACCCTCTACCATGCATGACCCCAGGTCTTGTATAGGATGAACCTTACTGCAAAAAAAAATTGCTTGTGCCAACAGCTAATCACGTGACCAGCTATAAATGTTATCCTATAGACGATTATTGCGCACTGAAATTGTTTGTTACCTCAAGGGTCTCTTTTACTCAAGTTCAGTTTAACTACTGCTACTGTATAACCACAGGCACAAAAACACACTAACTTAATGATGAGCGCGAATATTTTGATACAGGAAAACAAGCATTAAGTTAAGTTTATGTCATAGTTTTCCTACTTTTGAGCAGTGAAAGCAAATTATGTTGTTCATTAATTAATAAAATCGAAGAATCAAATGAAGAAAAGATCATAATATCAAGAATTAGTAGAGCTTTACAAAAAGCAGGCTGGAAATTCACCTGCTTACCCATTGATGTGGGCTGTAGGGATTTCATTGCAAGATTCTCAGGTAAAACCCTAGCATGGGTTGGATTGGCAGGCACTGGAATAAGAAGAGAAATCCAAACGATTACAGAAGCAACTAAAAATGCGGCAAGATTGTTTTAGATAAAGATCGGGCTTCATGGAAAAGAAAAAAATATTTTCATGCATCAAAGCTATTTATTTCATCATATCGTATTTGTTTTGTTTTGTTTTTTGTTGTTTTCTTTTGCTTGGTTTATTTTCGGGGGCTTTTTATTTTTTTTTTTTTTATTTTTGTACTTAGTAGTGCTGATAAGAATATCGAAAACAATAAAAAACAACTGAGCATTTATGAGACAGGGTAGAAAGATCTATTCCCACACAAGATCCTTCCCCTATAAATATCAGGAAATTACGGACAGCCTTCACGGCTAAGATACACACATTGTAGCGAACTCATCCCTATCGTATTCCAGAGATTTAAGTTGCACTCGAACAACTTCTTCCCACGTACCAATACATTGTAGAACCGACTCCCAAGAGGATGCTTCCTTGGTCACAACAATCTTACCCTGTTCAAGTCTAGGGCTAACCGTTATCTCCCACACATATCCGCATAAATTGTGCATTTTACTTCTTACTCTGTAATGCTCTACCACGTGTGGCTCTTGGGCCTTGTACTGTAAAAAATCATGTAATGAGGAAACCGGTGGTCATCAGCCCCTGTTGAATAAAGGGAAAATACGAAACATGGGAAAACACTAGAGAATTAAAAAAGAACCAACGCATATGCTAAGCTGTAAGGACCACCTTAGTACGCCTGGAATAGAAATAAATATAATATGGGAGCCGCTAATAAAGAAAGACAAATGACAGCAAGTCTTCAACTGCAGCAGTAACAGCACTAATAAAAAAAAACATGGGTAGCATGCCAAAACATGACAGCCAGCATCAGTGGTAGTGGCAGCCTAATCAGTAGTGATAGGTTTATAACTCCATGATTACTTCAGAAAATTCTCCCACTGCAGTACAGTGCTGTTCGATAAAAGTGACTCACCTTATCCTTTGAATTTAGCTCGACTTTCGTTTCATCGGAGAAGAGAGCATTCTTCCAGTCTTCTACGGTGAAATTTTTGTAATAGTGAGCCCATTCAAGTCTCTTGGCTTTGTTGGGTTTGCTTATTAGCGGCTTAAACCTTCGTGTACAAGATTTGTAGCCTTGTTCTAACAGCCACCGACGGACTGTTGAAGAGGCAAGACTAACACCTTGCTGTGCGCTTAGACTGGCTGCAATTTCTTGGCTAGTTATAGTCCTATTCTTCACAACTTCTCTCTTGATTACCCTGCCAGTTCTATCATCAATATTTTTCTTTCGTCCCCTTGTTTCCTTCCTTGGAGCAGGAGTGGCATCATTATGTGCCCTAAGCACTCGAGAGACAGTTGATTGTGAAGTTATAGTAATTTCTGCAATTTCTCTCGTAGACTTGCCTGCTTTTGAGAAGGCAATAATAGATGCCTTAAGTGGTTCTGATGCGTGTTTGTACCCTTTCATCTGGTTAGTGACTTGAGTGGCTATTTCAAGCAGTTTTTATACTGTATGGGGCTTTCTGGAATATTCTGGAATACTCTAGATTTAATTTAAGCTGTTCTAGAATTCTCTAGAATATTGTTCTGAGTGTATTTTAAAATAGTTTTCAATATTTTGTCAAAAGCTCCTTAAATTTACCAGTTTAATCATTAGAATGCAATATTTGAGTCACTTTTTTTGCACAGAGTTTTTTCCTGAATCTCATTTACATCCAAATTTATAATTATCAATAGAATACCTTAGGGTGAATAAACTTTTTCCTAGGTGGTCGGGAAGGGGTCTTTATATTAGTAAGATTAAAAATTATTTTAACCCCAAAAACAATAGACAAAAAATATTTTTAGTAAAAAAAAACAGATGAGTCACTTTTATCGAACAGTACTGTATGTACTTGCATTCAGTGGAAACGGGTGAGCAATAATTGAACCTTGCTAAATATAATAAGAAGCAGACGATATCCTTAGACATAAGCAGTGGAATGAGAACAGTCTAACCCTGTATATTAAATAAAGGGTTCAGTTCGGAATTCCCTCTAGGTTACCCAGATCGATATACACCCGAGGGAGAGCACAACGGCCGAAATGCTGTGATAAAAACAACAAAGATGTAGACAATAGCCGTAATCTAAATAGTGTAAATATTGATAACTTCTTTTTTTTCTTTTTTTTTTTCTTTTTAAGCGTTTTACCCCAGGCAAGCCACTAGGACGCAAGGGGTTACAGAAGATTTGGAGCAAGATCAGATAGGAGTGATAGAGGAAAGGATGAGGAGAAGGATAGTGGATAGATCAAGACAACTGGAGATGTCGATTGACATTACATTTGAATGGTTATAGCTCTCAGGGAAACTGGAATAGGGAAGGGAGTTCCACAGGCGAGAGGTGCGATATATGAACCTATTGGAGTAGAAGAGACGGCTACATTTAATAGTTTCGACAGTGAAAGGGTGAGAGCGGAATGCCAACCTCGTAGGGCGCTTGAATTCATGAATTCTGGGAACCAGCGAATGCAGCTCCTCGGGGCAATTACCATGAAAGTATTTGTAAAAAAGACAGAAAGAGGCGAGGGCGCGTCTGTGGGAGAGAAACTGTAGACGAGATGCCAGAACAGGGCCAATTATATTGCATATCCTCCTGTGGATCTTATCAAGAACCCCGAGGCAAACAGAAGGGGCTCCAGACCATATATGGCAGCAATACTCCATGCAAGGGCAAATTGTTGATTTGTAGATCTGAAGGATCGATTCCGGGGAGAAAAATTTCCTGGCGCGGCACAGGGAGCCAACTTTCATTGCGGTGGACGAAGCAATTGACTCAATGTATTTGTTCCATCTCAGCTTCTAATCCCAGAAATTCAAACAAAAATATGTTCTTTTCCTGTATGTTCACCTACCGCGATGAACGGGTGTTCTCTCAGGCGGTCTCGTGCCTTGAACGCCTTTTGAGACTTAAGCTGAAGACACTATTGGGACTTGACCCCCCAGACATTCGGTATTCGTATATAAGATCCACCGCTACTGGGAAAGTTAGTTCCCTGTACCCCTCCAATAAGTACCTGACTCTTTCTTCTATCCTCTACCTTTACCAGAGCCAGATTTCTCCGAAAACTACACTCAACATGTTCAAATTTAGGGTTAACCGTTATCTTCCCCACATATAAACTGTGCTTCTTACTCTATAACCATCTACCTTGAGTGGCTTTCGGATCATGTACAGGGTGAACATTACTGTAAAAAAATTCCTTTATAAACTTCTTCGTTTCTTACATGCTCCGTCTATGGTATTCTCAGCATCCTTCTGTACAAGTACATCACTGTTGCCTCTTGTCTTCATCTGTGAGGAAATTGTCCACCATTCCCTGTTATATAGGCAGATTGATGTTACATAGCGTCAAAGTATTTTCTTTCTTTGATTCTAGCGAAATGTTCTTGTTTCTTAATATTTTGTTTTTGAAAGGCAACTTTCACTACTGCAATATGTCGCCAAATTTGCTGCCATTTTCTATCGTCTATTCGCAAATAGTTAAATTTCTGTAGTAGACATTATGTAACATTTGATAATTTCTACCATTTCTGATCTTCCTAATGCTCTCAAAATCTAAAAGATTATGAAGCTAAGATTATAATCCGTTCTGCATTAGTAACTGTTAGTGGAATAAAGTTATCGCTTCTCACGCACTGGGATAGATGACTCCACATATTTTCAATGTAGAATTTTGCTATGATAGACTTAATGCTTAATCGACACGATTTTTTCCTGCGTTGCCAAATGAAAAAAAATTTCCATTATAAAAGTAGAATTAATGACAGACCGTTCTGCAGAGTCCCTTGCCGAAGTAACTGTCGCGATTATTAACAACAGTAGAATCTCATTCGTTGTCAACACGTGATCGAACAATCAAACGTGAGCCTACCCGGTAAATAATAACGAATGATTTATTTAGTCAACGATTGCTTTTGTTTAAACGGTTTTATTTTCGCTATTGCATCCGATTATACAAGAAACTACTACTACTACTGCCAATGCGAAAGCAGGATGGAAAAAAGTAATCTGTGTGTGTGTGTGTGTGTGTGTGTGTGTGTGTGTGTGTGTGTGTGTGTGTGCAGTTAGAAAAAGGACGGTATATTCGGAAATGCGAAAAGGTCCGTTCTGTTTATAAAGTAAAAAATAAAAGGCATTTTTTTTTCAAGATTAACATTTTTTTTATATTATCTCGACAATTTTCAGCCATCTTTTAGGCAACTTCATAATACCTTGCTCTCAGAATATTTTTTTTCGTTATCAACAAAGAATTACTCCAGATAAATTTCAATCTATTAATGCCCAATGTAAAATCTTGTATTAAATATATGATGGGAGACCTGAATACCAAAGTAAGCAAAGAGAGAGATGATAAAATAGATGGCAAATTCAGACTAGGACATTGTAAAGAACACGTATAAAAATGGATCCACTGGTCCACGGCGAATGGCCAGGTAGTAGCCAATACCTGTTTTCAAGAACACCCAAGACATGGAGAAGCCTAAGAGAAACGAAAGACCAAATTGACTGTATAACTATCAATAAGAGGCTGAAAACATACCTATGTACTGACTGTGGGAGCGAGCACCTTCTACAGAAATTGAAGAGGTCCACGGCAGCACCCAAATTGCTATACGACAGATTTCTAATTGGCCACTGTCTGTTCCGTCATACTAGGACCGCTCGGCCACGAAGAGCTTCATAATTGAGCAAAGTTCTATTTTGCCTTTAAAACACATTCATTTCGTCAATAATTTCTCGAAAGTCATATCCCCCCACACACACACACGCGCGCGCAAACACACGTGTATATCTGTATGTCTTACTTATTATAAAAAATTGTGTGTGTGTGTGATTGTGTGTGTGTGTGTGTGTGTGTGTGTGTGTGTGTACGTTTATATATTGGATCGGATTTCCTACATTTTTCAACCGATTTTCAAAAACTTCACAGGACTACGTAAAATTACCTTGCAGTGGTTCTGACAGCGCCAAAAATTGGAAAAACCCAATTGTTTTTGCACGAAATCAATTTGAAAACACGATTAAGAGGCATTAATGAAAGGGGGACAACTCATATCGAGTTATACTTATTAATATCGAGTTATACTTATTATAAAACCCAGGTGTGTGTGTGTGTGTGTGTGTGTGTGTGTGTGTGTGTGTGTGTGTGTGTGTGTGTGTTCGTTTATATATGGGATCGGATTTCCTACATTTTTCAACCGATTTCAACAAAACTTCACTTTTTTTTGGCAGTTAGTGTTTCTTATTGTCTTGCACATTTTTTTTTCTTTATTTTACATTCAGAATGCCTTAAAAATTCCATTTACAAGACAATTGTTTATAATAAAATTCTATTCAATCGGTAGACTCATAACGATTGAAAACAATGTTTTTGTTTGAGTTTGAACAATTCGTAAAAAAAAACAAACAAAAAACAAAAACAAAAAAAAACTAATTAAGACATGCGTGTCCGTCAGCCTTAAACAATAATCTTTGTCAATTTTATTTTTCAGTCTTTATGATGGTCGATACTTGATCTATCTCTTACTGTTACATCCCCGGGCAACGGCGGGCTCTACTGCTAGTCATATATAATATCTATCTATATTTCTGAGAGGAGGTATTGTAATTATTTATATTATTTACATTGTTCGGACTGTTGTCCGAACAAGGTAGATAATGTAAATAATTATATGTAATATATTATTTTTCTCTGGATTTATTGATAAAAAGTCTAAACAGAAGATATTTTTTCTATACATGGTCTGCATTTTGGTTTTGGTTTTTAAATGCCATGTCTTTTCAAGTCGTAAATTATCATGGTTCTCCATATATTCCTTTTTCTTTATTATCTTTGAATTCCCAAACCTTCTTGGTAAAGGTAATATAATAGTTCCATGTTGCCTTCTACACAG
This sequence comes from Acanthosepion pharaonis, assembly GCA_903632075.3. Taxonomy (NCBI): domain Eukaryota; kingdom Metazoa; phylum Mollusca; class Cephalopoda; order Sepiida; family Sepiidae; genus Acanthosepion; species Acanthosepion pharaonis. The sequence goes on from CAHIKZ030002457.1 coordinate 36,632, forward strand.
GTTGGAATTCAGTGTGTTTTCCTTCTCTTAGATCGGTTGCCACCGAAGTTTAAAGAGCTTAGTCTACATTGTTCTTTAACGAGATGGGTTCATGCCTTTCCTAAAGATATTAGTGCAAAAGTAAATATAACACTCCAGCCCTGAATTTGAACGCTGCTCTCTTATTCCATTTCCCATTCCGATATGCCACTTTTTACTTTATTATAAGAGCAATGTTACCCTACATGTTACAAACGCGGTTCCACAACGAGTTTTTTTTTATCCATAGCCCTTTTTCTCAGCTGAAACTGACATTATCAAAAGTGTGTATTATCGAAAACAGCAAATTATTTTATTCTATATAATGTTCTGACAAGATAACTAAATAACGTGGTAATGCAATGTAAGTGGTCGCTAGTCGTCAGAGACAATGATAAAAGAGATTACTTTGTAGGTTTGGAAGTACTAGGAATTTTTTCCGAAATAAATTAATGTAAATCTTTCTTCGTTTCACACCATTTCAACTTACGAAAAGGATTTACTTTCGAGTGACAAACGTTCATTACGTTTGATACTGACATGCTATCTCTTTTTCTTAAATTCAAGTCAAATACTCTTTCTTGTGTGATAAGAAGGGTTCTGTAGGGGAGTTATAACTGTAAATAATTATAACCCCACCCCCTAACAAACTCGTAAAAATGAGAAACAGTAAGACGTGGAAACAAAACGAGTATTATTTATCATCTTGTTATTATGTGGTGTTGAAGACACAAAAGACATTAATACTGAGTAAAATTGTGAGTTTGGGGTCAAATGTAGATCAAATATGGATCAGAATCCGACAGACTGATAAGATAAAGTATAAACAGTCTTTCTTGAATGTTTTTTATAGATGTGTTTAATGAGTCTCCAGATAATTTAGTTAGAAAACACAAGAAGTGTCTGGGATTTTCTTACCTCGAATTTTTGTTGAGTGCTAGAAGATAAATATTACTATTATGGCCTAAAAAAAGAAAAGGGAGGTGAAATTTTCGTATTACCGACCTGTTCATGTGAACTTCTTGTCCGACAGGGAGAACGTCACGTATTTGTTGGTGTAGAGGCGAAAAGTGGGGTTTAGAATGAGTGAATTCATGAAGATATAATAATTGTTATAATTATTTTATTGTAATAATTTTAAACACTATAATTAATTTTTATTTATTTTTTATGGACTCGACAACGTGACAATATAATTAATTCTTTATTTATGTATTTTTTATGGACACGACCGTTCTCGCTAGATTACCTAGGGCACAGGCGAGGTCAAGTGGTCCCTGTATGATTTTATTTGAATTTTTTTTTATGACAACAGACAGTAACTTCTACAGGAAATAAAGCAATTAAATAAATGGAAATTTCCGGACGGTAAGGAATTCCAGTCGTGATGTTATTTCACCTTCCGATCCTTTGCGAACATACACCAGACGTACGTATCTGTTCACACTGAGGCAAACTGGAATCGAAACACCTCGTGCAGTGAAACTGTCTAAACGGTGAAAGACAGCGCGACAACCGCGGGTGTATATTCACACAACCGCGGTTATGTAACATTTCGTCGAGATATTACATAGTTATACAAGCCTATGTCTTTACTCAGGTTTGACATCAAAGGCAGAAAAAAAAACTGCACGAACTCTTACGCAAGGTAGCAAAAGAAAACAGGAAGGAAGAACACAGAAGACAAAATGTATGGTCGCCAACAAGAGGAAGAGACCAAGATACAAGCTGCGAATTTGAGGTGTCAGAATCAAACAAGTACAAAAATTTAAATATCTTGGAAGTGATTTCGGTAGATTTTGTTTAGCGACATATCAACCTCTATAGGTTATTTAATGCCGAAATCTAAATATTTTGAGCACAATTTTATGGCTACAACTAAATATATTTTGAACACAATTGTATGCCATCAACTACGTACAGAATGTATTGTCGGTCATTTTGTGAGTTTGGGGTCAAATGTAAATCAAATATAGATCAGAATCCGACAGACTGATAAGATAAAGAATTTTTGAATAGGCATTGTTGTTTGGCTGATTTTGTTTAGTAGCATATCTGCCTCTATGTGTTATTTAATGCCAAAATCTAAATATTGTGTACGTAATTTTATGCTTTCAACTACAGATATTTTGTACATAGTTTTATACTTTCCTGGTAAAAGTATGTTTTTTAGATATATATTTTATAGATCATAAAATGTATTGTCGGTTATTTTAATATACAAATGTATTTTTATATATTTTTAGTCTTTCGTTGATTGTCATTTTGCTATTAAATGTATTGTTGGTCATTTTATTATAATATACTACTGATTTGAGGTTTTTTTCCCCATAGATAGGACCCTAACAAGTGTACGGTCCTCCGGTCAGGGTGGACTTGGAATCAACAGCAGTTATGAGGCGATTCCACACTCCTCAAAACCTCCAATCTCCCGATCAGACAACTTGTCGCCGGATGTAGTTTATCGTCATACCCAGGAAAGTGGGAATAGTTTAAACATATGACGAAAAAAGTGGCACTGAAATCTAAACGTGCATTGGGATAGCAAAAGATGCCTTCCAAAACCTAAACAAAGTATTAAGAAGCAGGAAAATCTCATTAGAAACAAATGAAATAGTGCTGAATTGCTACGCAGTATCAATCCTCCTATATGGTAATGAGTGCTGGTCACAGATGAAAAGGAGACTTCAGGTAACAGAAATAGGGTTTTACAGAAGAATATTGAGTATGTCATGTATGGAGCATGTAAGCAACGAGGAGGAAATGGAATAAAAAAAGAAGTCATATTTAGAATCAGAAAGTTTAAATTACTAGAGCAGACAATGAGGAAAGAAGGTTGAAAAATTTAACACTCACAGGATTTATTGACGGCAGGAAGACAGAAGGAAACAGTAAGTAAGCTACCAAACAAGTTTGTATAAATGGACGACAGAACATGGAGTGGGAGGGATAATACAATGACAGACATCGCTAAGAGATAGAAAGGATGGAAAGTTGTGGAGGGACGTGATCACTCGTGCCCTGAAGGGAGGTGGGAGTGATAATACAATGACAGATATTACTAAGAGATAGAAAGGATATGAAGTTGTGGAGAGACGTGATCACTCTTCCCCTGAAAGGAGATGTGAGGGATAGTACAATGACAGACATTACTAAGAGATAGAAAGGATGTGAAGTTGTGGAGAGACGTGATCACTCATGCTCTGAAGGGGCACGGCACGTAGAAGAAGAACATGTTTATTCAAAACCTATATAGTTTTTCAGAATATACGAGGTCTGTCTGAAAAAATAACGAGACTGAGTGTGCTGTGTGAGCTCTGGACGAAAGGGAGATAAGTGGATTGTATCATCTTACATGATATCTTGGACGTATATAACTGTAATCTTAGTTTTTTCTGTATGTTTTTTGTTTGTTTGTTTTTTGTTGTTTTTTTCTTTTTGTTTTTTTTTTTTGTTGTTGTTTTTTTGTTTTTTTTACATGCGAGAGTTGTCGCAAGACAAATCACGGCTACTTCAGCATGAAAATGCACCTGCTCACAACGTCCTGAGTATCCGGTAATTCCTGGCCGAGAAGAATATCGCCGTACTGAAACAATCTCCCGATTCATCTGATCTTGCTCTGTGTGACATTTTTTTTTCTTTTCCCTACTCTCAAGGGATTATTAAAGGTAACCGTTTGGATGACGTGGATGCCATCAAGAGGGCCGTAATCACGGAGCTGAGGCCAATCCAACAAGAATCCTTCCAGTAGTGCAAAGAAGCGTGGCAGTGAAGGATGGAAAAGTGCATTAGACTAGAAGGGAATTATTTGAAGGGAAAACCAATAGTTTGTTGTTTGGAAATCAAATAAATTGTTTGTGACAACAGACCGTAAATTTTCAGACAAACCTCGTATGTATCTCATAACGGTTTTTTTTATAAATAAAGTACAAATTTTGAATAAACCTTTAAATGATCGAAATGAAAAACGAACTATGATATAAACAGAAGAAACTAAGAAAAAGGATAATACAATTGTATTTATGCTGCATTGCGAAATATTTTGCGACTATAAAAATATATATCTACTGGAAATAAACTGATGGAATAATTAAATTATGTAGATTTTTATTAAGATGTTTCCACCCATAAAAATATGTGAGTTTTATTTCAATGCTGATGAAAATGATTCAATATTTTAACGGTCATTAGCTTGTCTTCTTTTGCGTTCTTTTCATACACAATACTTTCAAGAAAGGAATTAAATTCGAATCTGTAGGAAGAGTCTGTTATACGCATGCGTCAATTGTTCTGGCGACTTGAGTATGTAGTCAAAAGAACAAACCGAAATTAATCAAATTTATTATCGTGTTTACCGCCATTCGAAAGCACAATGAGTAAAATCATATTGTAAATGAGAACAAATTACGCTTCTATCGCTTTATAGAAATATCAGACCGACATTTAAGCCTAGTTCAAAATGGCTTCTAAGTTTTTGTTCGTTAATGTGTATCAGGAAAACATAAACCTCAAACAAGAAAATACTGTGGAAATAAAAATATTACTTATCACTGGTTGGAAAATCTGTCTCAGAATCTAACATTAACACGAATCCTACAGAGTCGTGACAAAAAAATATATAAATACATAAGGAAGATGTTTTGCATTTGGACTAGTTCCGCTGTACAACTTTCGAGTGACAAGAATTCTGAGAACTTTCGATGAATCCTGTGGAGAGGAGATTAAGGCAGGTCAAAATAGTTGAAGAACTCAATTAGGCTCGGAACAGTTTCGGAAGCGTTCGAAAATTTATCGATTGTTTTTTACTGCTGATACTCTCAGGAATTCTGTTGCTGCAGCTTCGAGCTTAGTTCTACGCCTTCGTCATTCTTTAGAGCAAGAATGTCCAGCGAACATAACTACTGGCTGTTGATGCTATTTTAGGTAATTTGGGGGAAAATACAAACTCTATGAGTTCTTTCTTTGTCTTGACTATCATCCCAATATTCTTCATACAAATGAAGCTACTTGTATAAAGTAGTTTTTTCGTTTATCCGTAACTTGATTTTCTGGACTTCAATTATTCGAAGAGAATAATTGTTTTGACAGAATTGGAAAAAATTGAGCACATTTAAATATTTAATCTCTAACAAGAGTTTTGAGAATTTAGAAAACTACACTCAACGGACAAACGTTTAAGTTGGTTGAATTTTCAACCAAAAACTAATATTACAAATAAATTAACTTTAAATCCAGTTTAGAGATTCATGCTTTTGAGAATTATAGCTTCTGTTCATGAGATCAAATCTAGAGTATGATGCGAGGGTCTGTCGAAAAATCCCCTGACTGATAACAATCACTCCACTCATAATGTGGGAAATATCTTGAGAAAGGTTTACCCAGTCCTACACTTTCGGAGAAAAAGGGCTACAATTACGCAGATTGATTGCAAAGTGAAACCGTGAAGGAACATGAGACACTGAAAGCGCTTCAAGAGTAGCATTCCAATGTGAAGAATTCTTATCCATCTGCTGAACTGACACGCCTAAAAGAAAGTGGAGCAAATTTTGTCAGTGCGAAATTCTTCAGATGAGTGAGATCCTCTCAATTAATCCTGTAGGATATACAGGAAGAATCATTGAAACTAATTTGGATGAAGGCTATAGATTCTTACTCGAATGTCTGATAACTTCCCACCTCAGGTCCGTAACAAAGACAAATGCTGGCGGAGGGTAGAATTTAGGCTTAAGTTATTAAAGGCCTGTTGTTCATGATGACGGTCGTCTTTGAGTATAGAATCCAGAGGTTAGCAGTGAATATTTCGAAGACAGTAGGGAAGCGTAGTTCAGGTTAGCAGTGGATATCCCGGTAAAATAGCAGAGCGTAGTTCTTCCTTCTGTTCCTCTTCGCCTGACAAGCTGGCACTGGATATTCGGATAGAGTAAACAAAATGGCCGCCTTTATACACGACGGATTGTATATTCTACGTCTTCTGATTGGTTAACCTTCTATTGGTGGACTATAAAATGAGTCAAGTCATTTGGGCTAACTCACTAGTAGATATATATATATATACACAAAAACTACAACAAGGCCACCAACATGGTTAGCGTCAAAAAAATTTCCAGTATCTCTAGATTGGCCGAAATCATCTTTGAAACAATAGAGAACTATCTGCATTACAAAGGAAAGAACTTTTCATCTTTTTTTGAATGTCTACAGAAAAATATAGATTCATTAATGAAGGAAAAAATTATTTTCTATTTGTACAGTTTTATGTTTTATTTTATTTTATTGGACTCACCACAATTCCAAATTAAACTGAAAATGCAGCCATATGATAAAGGGAAATTACCATCATCGTAGACCTTTAAAGAAGAATTCTTTCATCGAGGTTTTATGAAAGTTATATTCTTCCTTGCTTTGAGAGATTTTTTTTCTTTCTTTTATTTCTTTCTTTATTGTATTTTCTTAAAATAAAACCCTGTAAAAAATACTACAATTGGTAAAAATTTTGGAAGTTCCAAGGCCCCTATGAACCCCTCCCAACTGCTGCAGCCCTGCACTTCGATGTCCTTCCACAGCTTTCCTCGATTTTCTAACATAATTGGTATACTTTGGTTGTTGCTGATGTATCACCTGGAAGTTTTATTTTGTTACACCTGTAATATTTTGACGCCACTCAGTAAAAGGTGAACCTCGAAAAATCATCATTCTGGTACAACGCAAAATAAAGAAATAGACAGTGATGACTTTTTGGTGGTTCCGGAGCCACCTGCCCAAAATCTTCTCTTCAGTGTAATCGCCTGATTACTTTGTTGGTGCATTGGAAGACACACTTGATGTATCTGATGCTAATACGCAGCTCAACCTTCATGTAGGGATCGAAGACTCCCAAATGCATTGAGCAATAAATAATATCTGAATTGTATTTGATTTTTCCATATTGATCTCATTTGATTGCTAATATCACCAAAGAAATTAATTTTATATAGGCGTCAATGCTACTATTACGCAGGGAATTACAGAGAGTGGAAGTAAAAGAGAAGACTGAGAATAGGGAGCATTGTGGAAAGGACAAAAAAAAAGAAAACAGATGTCGATTGACGTTGCATTTAAATTTTTAAAAAATGTTATCAGAAAATCAAGGAAACGGAAGGGAGTTCCACAGATGGGAAGTACGAGAAAAGAAACTATTGGAGTAGAAGTGCTGGTGGTTGGATTTAGTTATTTCAATACTTATATTTAGAATAATATTGAGTTGAAATTTCTTGGTCAGGTAATTAGGGAAAGAGGCTTGAAAAAATGACTTGTCATGTTAATTTTCATGCTAAAGATACAATGAATTGACCTTATCGTTTGAGTATTGTCATAGCACGGATACGCAAACAATCGTATATTATTATGAATATTTCCCAAAATACAATGTCTCAGAGGTCCCTTCATCACCATCTAGTAAATTAAATTATTCTAGGGAGACTTACAGACATCTTATTGCAAAACCCCGAATATTCAATAGACGAATAAGGTAAGATTTCAAAATTTGTGACAAGAGTTTCTGTAAAAATTGCAGGCATCTTAATTATACAATAGAATATGACTGGCAAAAATGCAAAATGATATTAAATTTGTAAAATGTTAATTGTTTGCTTTTTGTTTGTTTGTTTTTTTTACAACAGTCAGTCATGCCAGATTTTAAAATAAAATAAACTCAAATAAATATTTTTCTTCATTGCCTGACTTAAGAAGTCTTCTCTGTCCTTTAGCTTCTATGCAAACCTTGCAGATACCAAATAATCTTGCAGATGAAGTCTTATGAAGTCTTCTTTTTAGCTTCTATGCAAATCATTGCAGACTATTATCAGTATGTTTGAATCATAACGTCTCATACTTGTGACCATGTGTTCAACCTAGCTAAGCTTTGTAAACAAACATGTATGGAGTTAGTCTTTTATTGTGTGAACAAATGACACAACATCTGATATGTATTTCTTTTTAAAATATTTGAGTTGCAGCCTCCATGACCATTTTTCTTCTTCTATGTGCTGTATCCATTCCGTTCTTTAGCGATCATCGCTCTCTACAGCTTCCCGTCCTTTGTAGCTTTTAATAAATTTTGTATTTTGCTGTCTCTCCTAAACCCTGTTGTGATAACCATTTGCAAAAGGTCATTAAGTAGGTTATGCACTACTTTCCTCTGATCCTCTTGCCTTCAATATGTCCTGTGAGTTTCATATTTTCCGAACTCTCTTTCCTCATTATATGCCCCAGAAATTTCATCTGTTTCTTTCCAATGTTAGGTATAAGTGTCCTTTTTGTTTCCGTTTTCTCTAAAACTTCGTTGTTGCTCACATATTCAATCCATGGTATCCTTGGCAACCTTCTGTAGAAGCAGATTTCTGTTGCTTCAAGTGTCTTCTTCATCTTTGAAGAAATTGTTGAGCATGCACTAAGATATAGGAGGATTAATATTACATTTCAGTTCAGTACTCTTTTCTTTGTTTTTAAAGAAACTCTCCTGTTTCTTAATTTTTTGCTTAGCTTTTGGAAGGCAGCTTTCGCTATCCCAATGCACCTGCGGATTTCAGTGTCATGCTTTCCGTCTTCTGTTAAACGCCCATTTTTACGTGTCTATAAAATGACTGACATTACAACTTCTTATTTTGAAAAAGGGAAACGCCGATAGTTTTCCTGCTACATTTTCATATCCTGGAAGTCACAGAATATTCTCAACTAAAACGGAATTTACCCCGTTTTTTTTTTTTTATTTTTGTTTAGTTTTGTTTTTTTTTCATTTCACAGGCATTTCGCATATTTCTACATTTTAAAATCTACGTTACTCATGGGGGACAAATATAAAACTCTGATAAAAATTGTAAAATTGGCTGAGAGAACTATCTACCCAGTCTATTCACAATTCTCAAAAATATTCACTATTTTTCTTTCTTTATTCATTTTGTTTTTATACAGAAAGGTTATCCAATATCAACTGTATGCAATATACTACTCTAAATAGTTCTTTTTGTAAGCTATAATAAGTTGCAATGGGCGACTGGGTGTGAAAGAGAATGAAAAAAAAACTTTATAAGGATAAACCTCTAATCCTGGGATGAGTCAAACTGGACGATAGGAGAACCTACTGCGAAAACAAATAAATAGTAAATAAAATTTCTTCAAGTACACTTGGCTCAGTGGATAAAGACGTTGGTTATATCCAGTTACTAGAGCTATAAGTTCAATACCAGGCCACAGCAGTGGTGAACCAAAACTTGGGGAGTTGAGTTAAAGAGAAATAACTGAGACATCAGGAAGAGGCATTGCACGTAGAACTAAATCAATCTACCCCGGTGGACGAAATAAAGAGCTCGGTTCGAAATTCCATTCACCTAAAGATTGCCATATTCACATTGTGAATATGTCAATGAAAATGAGGATAACAGTCTGAATAATGTAAATAATGCAATTAATCATAATACCTCATCTGAGAGATAAAATTTCAGAGTTTGGGTGGAGACATTAGAAGTCAGTCAGTTATGTGCCACACGCTTAGGCGATCATGTATCTTTCGATACATGACTGACGAGGCAGATTTTTTTCCGGCAGTAGGTTGCCAATTCTTTCTGCGGTAGACCAGTTGCCATCCTAGGCTACAGAACCCGGTCTGCCCTGCTATTTATCCATATCTGGGGGAGTGAGGGGGGGGGGTAAGAGGATTCATACCTTACCCAAAATATTAGCACGTAAGTGAATGTAATGGATTTCACTGGAATTTGAACTCGGCTCTCCGATTACTCATTCCGAGCCACTATCCATTACTCCAACGTACAGAGTTGTAGACTTTAAAATGAACCGGACTATAGGTGAACCTATCTATTTCTACTGAATGCTTACGTAACCTTGAACTCAACCAAATCCCTCATCCACATACGTAGACATAATTCATGTGTCCGATTTTTAAAGTGTAGGTTCTATTCTTCTTTATAATGAACGACTCGATGTCCTTTGTCGTGTGACCAGGACTATTTCTAATCAGCGTTTCTATATGATCATCATCATCGACCTTAGGCCTTCCGGAACATTCTCCAACTTTTACATACAGATCGAAATATTCATTTCTGAATCTAGCGAACCACTTACGAACTGCTATAGCACCATCTCCATAAACGGCACATATCTTTTTTACTGTTTATACAGTGTTTTTTCATTTCTGGAAATAAATAGGCATCGAATAGCAAGAATGAATTACAGTTTCTTTCATATTCACTTTTAATGTAAAAACATTTAAAATTCGCAATCTACACCCAAACCACACAGGGAGACGCGTTGAAATATCACATTACAGAATATGTATCAATGTAATAAATGTCAGTCACGTGTGGAACGAAACCGCCAATTTGAAAAAAGGCTAGGAGCTTTTGTTCGTTTTTTTTTCCGCGTGAGTGTAATGCTATTTTTAAAACTATTTTGTCATGTGACGTTGACGTAAGGCGAATTCTAAGAATTTTAGAATAGCTAATCCAGAATCATAGATGATTTTGTTAATTGTTCTGTGTTTTGACTTATTATCGATTGCTTCTAAAATTTGCAATCTTTGCTCAGTTTATTTTGCTGGGTATGGTTGTGTTATTCATAAATTGCCAACAAAAATTTCAAATTTTAGAAGCTATCCCTAATTGTCAAAACACCGAACAATTATCAAAATCACTTGATTCTGGAATAGGCATTTTAAAATATATCTAAATTCTCCGAATCTGCACTACGTCAAGGTCACCTGACATCTCAAAGTTTCAAAATTCGAAATACTTGAAACACAAAATTAGACCAAATATGCATACGACAACACGAATTCAGGCCATAAACCCACATGATGGGATTTTTAACAAATTATGAAAGTTGAATTCTTTTTTTTTTTAAATCCCTAGATTTTGTTTGCCAGATTAAGAAATTTCTAATTCAGTATTAAAACTATATATGTAAAAAGGACAATATGAATAAAGACGAAAAGAAAACTTATCTTAACCATCGTGTTTCGTCCTCTAATGGAAATCCATCAGAGGACGAAACGCGTTAGCTAAGTTTTCCTTTTTCGTCTTTATTCATATATATATATATATATATATATATATATATATATATATATATATATATATATATACCGGTGTAACAGTAAAGTTGTCCAAATCGTGTTACAGCATAATTGTCCACCACACAAAATGTTTAATATCTAAAAAAAAAAAACACTAAACTGAGTTTCTTTTCTCCAGGTTTTCACGTAAGACGTTTAGTCACCTTGATACTATTTGTTGTAGTTGTTCATCTAGAAATAGAACAGGTGAAAATAGCTCTGTGTCAGCCACACTGTCTTCTCAACTTAGCAATGTTGTGAGAAAAAAGATTATTCAGGCCTTCAATAATGGTACCAACATTCATATTCTGGCTTCCATCTTAAAATTCAATTCAAGAACCATGAAGAGAACGGTGAATAAATTTTAAAAATAGGGAACAGTAAAGAGGAAAACTGGATCAGGAAGTTACAACAGGAAATGGGATCATCATGTCAACTTTCAACTCAATCCATAAGACGTTTGGCATGCGAGAGAGGGGTTTCATCTATGACAGCCTAAAGAGCAGTGAAAAAAAGATTTCAAAATGAAATAGTACGTGAAACGTATGAGGCAACTTGTTACTTCAGGAAAGAAAGTTAAAAGGTTAGAGGAGGTGAAGATCATCTTGAATAAGTTGGAAAAGGATCCTGGAATAACACACATACGTATGAGGATCTGCCAGCTTATTGATTCAGTTATGAAAGTTTATGCGATAATCTTAAGTAGCATTTAAGACCCGCTAGTGATTTACAAAAGAGGCCACATATGAAGCAGGTGTGAGAAGTGGGAGATGAGATCACTGTTAGATTGGCTGACCTTTTAGATCTTGCTCTCGCTTCTTGAAGATGATTCAAACAGATTCAAGCAGATTGAAAATTGCTGAGTCCACTAAAACACGTTAATCTCCATTCTACCCGCTCCAAAGCTAAGCACTCAAGGTTGTTATGTGGTATATTAACTGCTGACAAGTTGCTTTTCAGATTGTCTTTGTATCTTAGCCATTGGCATCCTATATTCCTGTAGCCCTGATCTAACTGCCTGTACATTAGGATCTTGGGTATCCTGTCATCAGACATTCTCAAGACATGACCAGTCCAGCGTAACTGAGACTGTATGATAAAAGTATCGATTCCTCCAATATTACACCTGTTAAACAGGACTACGTTAGATGTCCTATCTTGAAGCTGAACTCCACAGATTGCACGCAGACAGCTTTTATGGAAAACATCTAGCTGGCGTATATATATATATATATATATATATATATATATATATATATTGTCATCCACAAACAGTTTCCTGTATCACAGCTCATCAGTGTGGCTAGACGTCCGGTTGCCTCCAGCTAGGATCGAAACCCGGCTGAATTTTACTCCTAAGCCGTTGGCACATGGCAGGGAAGAAAGTGAAGTTAAGCGTATTTATTTTTAGATAAACACACAGAGATTGAGAGAACTCGATTCGATTTACCGAAGAGTCATGCATTATTAGCCGTAATAGTCACTGTTTACAAACCCACACCTCCTGCCCAGAGAGCTCAACTGAAATAAATTTCAGGATATATATATATATATATATATATATATATATATATATATATATATATATATATATATATATGTACATGCTTCCTAAACGCATTTAATATACAGGGAGAGGCAAAAGTTTCGCACCATAGAGATAATTTGTTAAATGTATAATTACACCTGAACATTTTATTTACTAGTTTTATTGTTATATGTGCTGTTCAAAATGTCCACTTATTTTTAAACTTCCAACACAATAACCATGAATCAAAGTCCATTTTTCTAGAATCCTGTGTGATATTAAAGAAAGAGGAAGTTGTAGGAAGTGAAGAGGATAAGGATAGAAAACGCTTGACATGGAGTGGTTAAGTTTTCAGTGTTCCAGAAAGCACCAACGTGTGAGTGTGTTCAATAAAGTGGACGTTCTTAGGAAAAAGCTCTTTGTGTGGAACGTTCTTCTTGCATTTGGAAGACAGAGGAAATGAGAGTAATTTAAGTTTATATAAGTAGTATGGAGGGGATTAGAGGGGAACTTATAACACATGCAGTAAGAGACAATTTCCCAGGATGTTTAGCAGTGAGATGCCAATGAGTGACTGTTGCGTTAACCTTGACATTGTGCCGACCCATTCTTCATATCTCATGCAAGACTTTTTTGGCTGAACATTGCATTATTCAAGTTTGTCAGCACCAACACACCACTGTATCCTGTTTCCTAACTTGCCTATTGAAACGCTGCAGATATGATTAAAAAGAATGTGAATAGGTACTTGGTGATGATCAAAAAATAACTTGAAGATTGTAGTGTTCAAGGAAGCATCCATGTGGGAGTCTGTTCCACAAAGTGGCATTTCTTTCGAAATGCTGGTGGCACTTTCTTCTTACATTTGGTATATAGTGAAAATTAGGGTTATTTGACTTTGTATAAGTCGCATGATGTAAAATGTGGCTCAGTAAACTGGCATTTATTAAGAAAAAGCTATCTGAGTGGCACTTTCTTCTTAGATTTGGAATATTGTTTCAAGTGTTGCTGTTGTACGTTTTGGTTGGACATATGACAAGTGAGTTGACGAGAAAGAGTTCTGGTGGGGTATCTTAAATAAGATGTGTTCTTTTTTATTAGTTTCAGAGATACACTCTGCTATATGGCAAGTGAATTTGTAAACAATATTAGTATTATTTTCCGGATTTTATTTTATTATTATTGGCTACTTAATTAAAATTTTAAAACTAGTTATGAATTCCGAAATGATATCACGCTCAGGTGACATTGAATATATTAAGAAAAAATAACCCATTATATTTAAAATTGAATTACAGTATTCTGGAAAGATGGACTTTGATTCTTAACAATGACTGTCAACAAAGTCAGTCAAAAAATGGTAATATTAAATAAACTGACATGAACTTTGGAAAGTTTCTTCATATTTTAAATTCTAATATATGGGAATCAATCCGTCAATTAGAAAAAAAATAATATATATATAATATATACATATATATATATATATATATATATATATATATATATATATATATATATATATATATATATATATATATATATATATTTGTGTACACATATATTAGTGGCATTGCCTATAGGCATATGTGATTGCGTATATGTGTCTGTGTGCGTGTGTGTTACAAGACGCGTGACTCAATTTTCTTTGGTAGAGCCAAACAATAATGGAGGAAGATTTTGAAGACACAGAAAATATTAAAAATAAATCTTGCTTTTTATTTTACTTCGACGTGGTGCTGATCATAAGATCATTTTTCCTTCGCATTTTGTTATATTTCATTTTTATTCAGTTTTTTTTTTAAGCAAAACAGTACATATTTCTGCGCAGACAAATGTATACGCCAGAATTGGGCCTCGCTGTTAACTGATTCGAATTTGCTGCTCTGGCAATTCTTTATTCTTTGCTTATAGTTATATTGATCGTAAATGAACAACTGTATTTCATCATATTTTTATTGTTTTTAATTTAATTAATCTTTATATAATATATATTATTATTTTAAGACATTTTTATATTTATACGTTCTATTTCATAGATACGAATATTTAAGTAAATGCTCTGTTTATAATAAACAGTATTAACGACATTTACCGGCTTGAATGTCTGAGAAATTTTCATAGAAAATATGCGTCCTCCGACAGGAATCTAACCTGTATCATACACAGCGCCATCATATAGCCTGACGTGCTTTATCGATTTAGCCACAGAGGAGCGTTTCGGTTAGCAATATCTATTTTACTGTTTTTAAACTACAATTCTCGGACATTCAGGCGGGTAAATGTCGTTAATACTGTTTATTATAAACAGAGCATTTACTTAAATATTTGTATCTATGAAAAAACTTATAAACATAAAAATGTCTTTGTCCATTTCATAATGTGTGATGTCATTTATTATTATCTTTATTATTATTATTATTATTATTTTATTTGATATCCTTTTTTTAATCATTTCACCTCAAGCAAGACCGAAGAAATTACTGGGAATGAGAGAGAACGAGAAGATTTTAGTGAGGAGAAAGTACAATAAAAGAACAGGTTTCAAGAAGATGGAAAATGGCAACTAATGCTGTATTTAAATTCTTGAAGAACGTAGATGAGAGTTCCACAAGCAAAAAGTGTGAGAAAAGAAACTATTAGAATAGAACTTACAGTTGCATCGAGGTATTTCAACAGGAAAACAATCTAGTAGTATATTTAAATTCATATGATCGAAGTACGAAAGAGGAAAGATCATCAGAAAAATTACCGTAAAAATATCTATAGAAAAGACAGAGGGAAGATATGTCAAGGCGATTGGAGCGTGACTGAAGTCAAGATGCTAGGTCAAGATCGATTATATTACAGACTCTTCTTTGGATTTTGTCAAGAATCTAGAGATATAAGGCAGGAACACCAGACCAGATGCGGTAGGGATATTCAATGTTCGACCCGAGCCTCGCCATTCTTATCTAAAGCCTGATAAACAAATTCTATTATAATCTTTAACATATCGGCGGTTGACGTAGAGAAAGGAAAGAAAGTTCATCTAAAAGAAGGTCATGTGAAATAAGATGCTTGACAAATTCGAGGTTGATTACAGTCTCTAGTATTTTACCAAAAAGTGTTAAAAAACAGGACGATAATTCGAGAGATCAGAGGATTCACCAGAGTTCTTAAAGACGGGAAATCCAGAAAAGAATTTCCAACAAGCTGGAAAGCAAGGCGTAGCAACTCATTTGTTTTAAGGTTTTGAGATAACAGGAGACAGTTTAGGAGCAGCTTTACTTGGGCAAGTTGCAGGGATATCATCAAATCCTCTATCCAAAGATGTTTTGTCGATTAATGTTTCAGCTCTTACCTGCAGATTTGAGACACAATACTTTCCTCAGCACTTGAGCTGTTTCAAGCAGCATTGCTCCCTGCGAACTTGCAATAATGCCAGGTATCCCCAAGGTGACCAACGAGACAGAAAATTTACTGAAAATAATCCGGAGTTAGCGTCCCACGAAAGGATAAACTTTAGATGCTGCTTAATACTTTTTTTCTTTTTTTTTTCTTTCTTTTTTTCTTTTTTTTTTTATTTGCCAACTCAGGTCTTGGTACCTCTGTATTTTCGCCTTCTCTCCTTTCCCAATTTTCTTTTATGACAAGGTACCGCAACATCTATTAGAATCAAATGATGACTTCTCTTGTGCAGAAGTATATCAGAGTGATTGCTCTCCCAACACTTGTCAGACGAAAGGGTGATATCCCACATGTTTCAATTGCTTATTCTCGGCCATTGGCGGTGCTTAGTGTTCATATAATCTGTCTCCTCTCTCGAAACCATATTTCCGGTATAGATCCTAATGTATTCCGAGGAATACTTTGTCATAGCGTCATTTGTACTCTTTTTGTACCAATTAAGTGCAGCCACATATGCTGCACACTTCCAGTAGCTTTCCTAAACTTCCTGTACAAAGGTAAATCAGTTGATCTATCAATGAATTACTTGATGGAATGTGTCCTTAAAACACGCTCCTGCGCTGCACAGATCATTCCTTCGGTTTCCTTTTTCAAAAACCCGGTCATAAACCACTTCCATGATACCTGAAACCTCTTAGGTTTCTTCTGCAAGTACTCCATACAAGGAAAATTTTCGATGCATCGAAATTTTTCTTCCAGTTCTTTTTTTCTTCTTCTTCTTCTTCTTCTTCTTCTTCTTCTTCTTATTATTATTATTATTATTATTATTATTATTTCGGATATCTTGCACAAGAAAAGAAGTTTATTTTCAGGTCACCTCTTGTGACCTAAGAAAATATACATGCCAGTTGTACTTTGCATTGACTGGCTGTATCCAATTCTTTTCGAAGAAAATATGACATTTTGAAAATTTAGGAAGAGCTAGAAAAGAAATTAAATACAGAAGCAGTGATCACTGGAACACTTGTGCGAAAAACATGTAAAAAAATCTTACAGATATCATTACAAAAATCATGCTTGCTCGGAACAGCAATTATTATTATTATTTTCTTTGATTTCTGGCGTTTACACATTTCTTTCCGGGTCCCGCCCAGCGACCTAAGGTTAGAAATGGCATCATGACATTTCCACTGACAAAAAAAAATAAAAATAAAAATTACATAGATAAAGCCCTTCGTAAAGTGTGGGCTGTACTTGTCAGAACAATTTTTTTTGTATCTCCTTGAGGCATGGACTTCCAGGAATCCCGTCAATTAGTCTACTGCAATCTTGTCCAACCAGTCCTAGGGCTCCAACTACAACAGGGATTGTTGATGTTCCCATATGCCACATTTTCGAGATTTCTATCTCAAGGTCCTTGTATTTTGACAGCTTTTTGAATATCAGCAGGGACTGCCATATCAATAAGGAGGCACCGTTTTTGTTTGTGGTCTTTAATAACAATATCTGGGCGGTTGGCTTTGATTGTTCTGTCAGTGTGTATTGTGTAGTCCCATAGAATTGTAACAGGTCCTATCTCCGTAACCGGGTCTGGGTGGTGTTCATACCAGTTATTATTATTATTATTTTGTCACAGATAATAGTTTTTTTATACACCGAGTACATAAGGTTATCTGTCAAGTGACAACAAGGACATCAGATAGAAACACATTCCTCAAAATTTGCGCAATATCCAAGAGCCGATTTTTTGATGATTCCAAGTTGGTGTGGTATCCTCAGATGGTCAAGGAAATAAAAAAAAAGTTGGTAAACCCTTTCAAATCAGAGTAGTTTGTAATTTTCTAAATCACCTTGCTTTCTATATTTAGGTCTTTTAGTATGGCAATATCAATAATATGACAATAATATCCGGACAGCGATGGTCTATCACCCTGTTTATCTCAGAATAATAGTCCCAGAATATTGCGAGCTTTCCAAATTCTTCAATTGTTTTTCAAGGCACATGCTCGTATTAATTTTCTTCAATATGGTGTCCATATTTTCAACACAATAACCAGTGAACATAAAGACATACCTTATAATGGCGCATTTTATATTCTTCTGGGGCTAACATTTTGCAATCAATATCAGGTGAGTCACATTTTCCGAGTGTTCACTATGAAGCCTACATTTTTGAGTGATTGATGTTTTGTGTATGTAATAACAGTAGAGTGGTCTTGTGCTGCAATTATTATTATTATTATTGTTGTTGTTGTTGTTGTTGTTGTTTCTCGCAGTTTTTCGTTTTCAACAGGAGATCTTGAATTATGGATGTTGTACCTCAAGTGGTACGACCTCAAACAGACAACACCTTTCGCGGGATATTTACAGAGCCAAACAACGCGGGAAGGTTACTTGATGTTTTCCTCTCACCTCTTTCCTGTGATTGTGAAATTCTCCAAGCCCTCTTTCCTCATGAAATTTAAATTATCTCTTTCTGATTTTAAGTACAACCGTGCTCGTTACTTGCATGTCCCGGCTATAGTAGTCTCAGAATACTTCTGTAGAACCACATCTCTATTGCCTCAAGTCTCCTCTTAATCTGTAAGGGAATTGCATAACATCCACTGTCATTTAGGAGGAACGGTATTGCATAGAAGTTCAGCGTAAAGACTTTTGTTTCAAACGAATTTTTCCTGTTTCTAAATACATTTTTCCAATTTGTCTTCTGATTCCTTTATTTTCTGTTGTCGGTAAAAAAAAGCTTCACAAATATTTAAGGCATTTTAGTAGAACAATAATTTTAATATAAGCGCATTATTCATATTTTTTAGAAAAAACTATGATTGATTTTTTTTGCAGCTTCTGTAAAGCCAGAAAATATTTTTAGATTGTAAGAATTTTTTGTGGAGATAATAAGGATTTACTGATACAGGTCATACTAATTAACCTACAGCTGGGGGAAGAAGAGGTGGATTCATCCCTTTCCCGGTGGTATTTGCGCTTAAATGAAAATAATGAGCAGGACTGGAATTGAAAATTGGCCCTCCGATTTCCAATTCTGAGTTGTTATCCATTTCGCCACCCGCGCGTTCAAACTTACAACACTTGGCATTCCCAAACGGTTACCCGTCCAGGTACAGACCAGGCTCGACATTGTTTAACTTCTGTAATCGTATGAGAACCGGTATTAGAAAAACTTATTACTAACACATGCAACAAGGAGACATTTCATAGTAAGAAAATGTCATGGCAGCATTTTGCACAATAACCACGTTAGCAAAAAAAAAAAAAGAAGAAATACTGTCAGAATTATATGTGAATAGAAAAAGAAAATGTTTGCCGTTTTGAAGAAATCACGATATCTCATGAGAGATATCGCAAATGTATTGATTTCCATAATAAATTTTCAGCTCTATAAGAAAGACAGCTGTGGTGGTTCCGTTTGGGAACGTAAAAGAATGCGGGAAGCAAAAAAAACGAATTTTGTATGAATATCAATGCAACAAGTGTTGCCTACTGATTCTTTTTTTTTATATTGTTTTACTGAGAACACAGCAAGAACGATACACAAAAGTCGAACATTTGAACGAGGCGACAAGAAAACAAGGGAAAAGCTGTTGTCTTTCCAGGCACGGGCTTGAACGAGTAAAAACGACTGCTTTTTATTTGGCCATTCTTTTTCTTTTCTTTTTTCTGTTCCCAGCATCTTTTAGGTCTTGGACTCATATATCATTTTTTTTTTTTTTACAATAAGGTTTGCCCTCCACGAGGCCCTAGAGCCACTCGAGGTAGAGGGTTACATTAAGGGGCAGTTTATACAGATTGGAGGGGAAGATAACGGTTAACACTAAACATGAAGATCGTAGTGATCGGGGAAACATCCTCTTGGGAGTCTAGAGCAGCGGTTCGCGGGAAGAAGCTGTTCGAATGGAACTTACTTCTCGCCGATGTAATACGGGGGAAATGTGGGTGGTTTGCTACTACGTAAGTGGCATGGCGTATCCTAACCATGAAAGTTAAATCTGGCAGGAAAAAGGAATGTAGTTCGTCCGAGTAGCGATAGATTTTCGAGTGGCTCGCTACATCCGGCCGTAAGAAGTTTAGATACAACCCTATTGCATCTGCCAGCAGCACTTAGGAGCAGAGCCATCAGTCGAAATAGCGTGATGTTAATTATCAGGTCATACCATAAGTTCTGTCCGAATTTTAACTTTTTTTAAAATGAACGAAATTTAAAGAGTATTTTATAATGTCTAATGGAGCTGAACATTATTTTTATGTTTAGATGCATTTAAACTGATCAAATTTTATTTCAGAGAACAATAAAATTAAATTTTGTTCGATTAAAACCCTGCTAACATGGAAGTACCCAAGAATCATTTGAGGCAGATAATGCTTTATGAGTTCAAGAAAGGAAACTCAGCAGCCGAAGCGGCTAGAAACATTCACTCAGTTTATGGAGAGGAATGTGTGAATGAAAGAACTTGCAGAAGATGGTTTGCAAAATTCAGAGGTGGAGATTTCACCCTTGAAGATGAAGATCGAACCGGATGTGCAGTTGAGTTTGATGAAAAGCTTCTTGAAGCAGTCCTTGAAGAAAATCCTGCTTTATCAGTTGAGGAATTGGCAGTGGTTCTCAGTTCAAACCATACAACTGTTCATCGTCATCTTCAACAACTTGGAAAAGTTCCTAAACTTGGAAAATGCGTGCCTTTGAATTGTCTGAAAACAACCTCAAATCCCGAGTTGATATATGCTCTTCTCTCCATTCTCGCCAACTTGTTTCACCTTTTTTGGATAGACTTGTGATTGGCGACGAAAAATGGATCTTTTATCGAAATGTTAAGCGTCGTAGACAGTGGCTTGGTAAAGGGGAAGGACCCCAGCCACAGCCAAGAAGGGAACTTCATGGGCAAAAGGTGCTTCTTTCAATCTAGTGGGGTCGCCAAGGAATAATCCACTTTAAATTCTTACCACCTACTCCAACAATTAATGCTCAAATATACTGTCAGAAAGTAGAGCGTTTGAACCAAGCTTTGAGGAAAAAAAGACGTGTTCTAGTGAATTGAAATGGGGTGAGGTTTCATCAGGAGAATGCGCGACCCCACACAGCAAGAATCACGTCACAAAAGATCGAAGAACTTGGTTGGGAGATAATTCCTCATCCACCTTTCTCCCGATCTTGCTCCTTCAGACTACCATTTGTTTCGTAGCTTACAGAATCATTTGGATGAAACGGCTTTTGTAACACAAGAAGTGGTTAAAACTGACATTTGTGAGTTCTTCGAATCAAAGCCAAAAGAATTTTACAGTAATGGAATTAGTAAGCTTGTTAATAGATGGAAGGAAGTCATAGATAATCAGGGAAAATACATTGTTGATTGAATCTGTAATTATTTGGTCACTTGTTTTCTTTATTCAAAATTCGGACAGAACTTATGGGATGACCTGATATTTGAATAATTTTCGGAATAATGATAATGCTTTATTTCAGACAATTGTCCATGTTTAAAATATTGGCTATTGCTTCAGCGTGTGACTGATATAATGGTAATCGGCTTGAAAAGTGAAATCAAAGAACCGAGTTCGAATTCTGTCCTTGACTGTTATATTTACTTTTGTCCTAATGCATTTGAAAAGGCATGAAACCATCGATTCTCAACCTCCACCCACCCAGCTATGTAGCAGAGTAGACTGTGTTATCTGGCAATTCTGAATTCCAAACACAACGGGAACCATTCCACTATTTTCCTCAAGAGGTGATGGCAATTCACAGATAATAAAGAAAAAGAATCTGTGGAGAACCATGATCGCCTACGTTCTGAATTATTATTTATTACCAGCAAAGCAAGAAGCACGACATTATATAGAATGCTTAGGAATTTTATAGAATAAATAATGAAATCTGTTGAAAATTGAATTAAACTTCCATGTAACTCTGAGGACATAGAGAAAAAAGTAAGCCATTTTATCATAATTATTAATCAGTATTATTGCCCTAAGAGGTACGGTGGAGTAATGGATAGATGCTCGGACTGAGGAAGTCGGAGAGCAGAGTTCAAATTCCAGTCGAATTCATTACATCCACTTACGAGTAGGATATGAATCTTCTTCTTCTCCCCACGGCTATGTGTAAATAGCAGAACAGACCGGCAACTTGTCTTGGATGGCAACTGGTCTAACGCAGAAAGAAATGGCAACCTACTGCAGGAAAAAATCTGCCTCGTCAGTCATGTATCGAAAGATATATAATCGCCTAAGCGTGTATCACGCATGGTACATAACTGATTATTGCCCTACCCCTAGATATAGAGCTCTGTATTTTCAGGGACTGCTGGTTTCAAATATAGTGTTTCCTCCAATTACCATGGTCGATCGTATTCTTTGGAAA
Source organism: Acanthosepion pharaonis (assembly GCA_903632075.3). Lineage (NCBI taxonomy): Eukaryota > Metazoa > Mollusca > Cephalopoda > Sepiida > Sepiidae > Acanthosepion > Acanthosepion pharaonis. Next base: position 59,045 of record CAHIKZ030002457.1, read on the forward strand.
ATAGGAACAGAAAAATAAACTCAGTTCACAATAAAATCTACTGAGGATTGGATGAAATTTGCAGGAAACCCGGAATACAAATTGAAAAAGTTTAGTATACTATTTTATTCCAGTTATTAATAATTATTATTACTCTACCTTTTGATATTGTGCTCGGAATTTGCAAGAACTGCTGGATGTCTTTCAGAATTAATCTGATCGGTTGAACATAAAATAGGCTGCGCTAAGTGTAGTTTCTTCCAACACCGTAAGCTGCTACAAAACCAAACATTACCTAAAAATTCGAGATGTTCTAAAATAGACTCGTCAGATCGAGACATTTAAAGATAGATAAATAATAAAATGGCATCCAGCAAATGAAGCCTGTACGTGTCCGTCCTCGCTAAGGCTTACAGGTTTCATCCTTTTTCGGACCGCATGAACTGGCAAACAAAGAACTGTACCAAATAACAGAATCCATGTCACTTTAGGACTTTTAGTAGCAGCAACTATAATGGATATCACATATAACTCAAGAAAGAATAAAGACAAAATGAAGACGTCGCTGTTCCACACTACTTCAAACAAAATCCTAGAAAGGAAACCGCTATCAATACTGAAAAGAACGATAACAATCGATAAATCTGAGAAATTTACTTCCTTGAAAAATCATTTTAAAACTAAGATTTTTATGAATTTAAACCAGCAGTAACGCTAACTGTTCGGTTAATGTATTCTGAATGTTTCCTTATAAGGAAACGGCTAATATAGCCATTATCGTTAACATATCAAATTCGATGCTGTTTTTAAATGGCCCCTTAATTTTTGTTCAATAACTATTTTATTTACCACATTTATTCGGGTGTTGAATCAGAATCAAACACCAAAATGTGCGAAGGAATGGTCTCATGATATAATTGCAATATTTGACTAATTTTGTTTACTTGCATCAATGAAGTAACCCCTACACGGCCGGCGGATACGTTTTTCCCGCGTCTTTACCATATCTTAACATGTTCGCTACTGTGAGCTTCACTGTTCATAAGCGCTCTTCGGGCCACGTTCATCATCAGAGATCCACAGAGACGTGCTTGGTTCAAGACGAATGAAACATGTCTGCTGCGTGCTCTCTCTCTCTCTCTCTCTCTCTCTCTCTCTCTCTCTCTCTCTCTCTCATGCTGATAGTGTTGCATGAATCCTAGACAATGATCACTGCTATAGATTGGAGATTCGAGCCAAAAGCTATTTCTTTTTACCATTATTTTTTGGAAGAATATTACTTATATTATTTAGAGGAACTTATTTGATTTCTTTTTAAATAAATGACATTTAAGTTAAATAAGTAAGCATAAACTTATTTGTTTTGTTTTTTTTATTAATACAAAGAAATTTAGGAGTAAAATAATTACAATTAACATATATATATATATATATATATAATATAATATATATATATATATATATATATATATATATATATATATATATATATATATATATATATATATATATATATATATATGAAATTTACACCGTCTTTATGGAGTAAAGATGATGTAATATACATATATATATATATATATATATATATATATATATATATATATATATATATATGCGTGTTTAGGGTGCGTGTCTGTGTTAAAAACTTACGCCATCATAAAGATAACGTTGTTTTATCAGAGCTTCGAAGACAAACCTTTTTTGTAATCGTTCGGCCCACTCACCATATATATATATATATATATATATATCAGAAATTGCCCGAAAATTACAAGCCGAAAAACGACATGAGTCGAAATAACCCCACTATAAACATTCCGTATTACAGTATTTATGATATGTACGTACAGTATTCTGAAGAAAAATAATTAATTGCCACCTTACGCTTAGCATTAGCACTTACACTGGGATATTTCTGTGAGACCTTGCGCTAAAATATATTCTAAATCATAATTGAAATGTAATTAAAAGAACGTCAACGGCAGAGCACAGATGTAAACAATTCTGAATTCGAAATCGGTGTTTTTAACCAAAATAAATCGACATATAATCAAGCCCTATTAAAAAGTATATTTAAACAAACACTAAATTATATAGATAAATCAATTAATAACACATCCACTAAGTCCAAAAATAGGAAAAGGAAGATTATATGGTTCAACCAGTCTTTCTGTAAACTATCTAGTATTAATATAGGGAAATACTTCCTAAAACTAATAGACAAACATTTTAGTAAAAATGAACTATTGAAAAAAATGTTTAACAAAATGAATTTAAAAATTAGTTTTTCATGCATGAACAATGTAGAAGAAATTATTAGCTCTCACAATAGCACAATTATTAGAGAATTTCACAATAATCAACTACAAAGGGATCTTAATGCAAACCAAAAGGAAACATCTACCTGTAATTGCAGGGCAGGATCCGATTGTCCAGTGGAAGGAATATGCATGGCAGAAGGCGTGATATACGAAGCTACAATTTTCCCCAAGGAAAATATAGAACAGAAAAAGATATATATAGGAATATCTGCGGGAAATTGGAAGCAACCATTGCCCTAAGCGGTACGGTGGAGTAATGGATAAATGGATAATCATCGCCAGTCCTTCACAAATAGATCTAAAAAAGAAACACCAAACAGCACTATCAAAATATTATTGGGATTTGTAGGAGAACGGCTTAACCCCACAAGTAAAATGGAAAATCGTTTCTAGGGCTCGAACTCCAATAAATTTCAGAGACCGATGTGACCTGTGTATAAAAGAGAATATCCGAATGATAAAGCATAAAGATCCGGATATATTACTGAACCAACATAACGAGTTAATTTTTAAATGTAGACATAAAAACCATCTCAATCTAACTAAATATATTTAGAAATAACTATATAGAAAGAAAAATATTGTGTTATTTTTGGATTTGGAAATGACTGTCTGCACACAAGGATGCGGATACATAATTGTATGTATACAAATGTGTAGATAGACTTGGACAGTGACATGTGGTTTTATGTGTATATGTATATGCATTTGTATAAGGGTGTATATATACATATATATATGTATATATGTATTGTAGGCGCATATGTAATATATATATATATATATGTGTGTGTGTGTGTGTGTGTGTGTGTGTGTGTGTGTGTGTGTGTGTGTACATGTGTATTCGTAAGTTTAGGTAGGTATTTCTGCATATATATATTGTGTCATGTATATAGGATCGCATGTGGTCTGTATATGTATATATATAAATGTAAGTGTTTGTAAGTTCGTATATGTAATATATGTGAATATATGTAGGATATAGTAATATGAATACATATGCATATATAGGTATTTATGGGTATAGATTTGTTTTATATATAGAGAGAGAGAGAGTATTCTAATGGGAGGACAACATTCTTTTATTAATGTTTAATCTTATTTTCTCTTTAAATATTCTCTAATTAGAATTGTGAGATTGAAATTTTTTATCATTTGGAGGTAATTCCATGTTAAATTAATAATTTAAATTAAATTTAAATATATTACTCTTTAGCAATCAATCTTGATAGTATGAGTATTAAAATTAGAAATATTGTTTTTGATATTCAAACACTTAAGTCACCATCTAATTTTAAACATTAACTGAAATTTAATGAAAAATTTAAATAGATATAAATATAAATATGTGTAAATATTTGTAAATGTATGTGTAAGCATTTATATATGACCTCTGTATATCGATACATATGTATGTTCCTATGTGTTTAATTGCACATGTAAATGAACGTATGTATATGTGAGATTTACATAATTGTATATGTGGTATATATATGAAAAAACAAAACTTTTAATATTACCTTCAAATATTACTCCATCTTAATTTGAAACCTAAACTTTAAGTAAGAAAGATTACCCATCTAAAAATAGTTACAAATTCATGAATTAGACTCAAACTGATAAAGATGTTACCTTAACAGTCATTTACAATATTAAAAGATTACTATCAGTAAATTTTTATTTTTTAAATATTTTTATTAATGTGTTTTTTATTAATGTGTTTTTAAATATAGTATTTAACTCATATTAAATCCCTAAATTATTTGTAAAAGAGTTAAATATTTAAATTGCTAGCAAGCATCAAATTAATTTCTTCGTGTATTTTTTAAACATTTAAATTACTATCAAACATTAAAATCTGTTTTTTTACATAAATCGATAAAACTATACCACCCCTCTTCTTCCTCCGTAAACGCTAAATACATCTTCTTTCTCTTTACTTCCCCCTTCTTTCTTTTTTCTTTTTCTGTTTCTCTCTTCTCTCCTTCCCTTTCAATATATCATTTCCGTTAAGTTAACCGATTAAATAGGTCAATGTCTGGTCCCTCCTCCCTCAATACTAAGTATGATAGAAAGAAATATTAAAATAAACCCTCTCTAAACTCGACCATGTCTCTCACACCACTCCTCGCTACCCTCTTTGTTAAATTACATAAACTTAATACTACCCATCAAAAGTGTAAATTCTCATTTCATTTTTCGTTTCAACTTTTTGGAAGTGATGTCTGAGGATCCAGCGTCCTTTAAAAGGTCTCTGGTGAAATAAACTATTACAATGGAGCCTTAAAGTGCTTTGTTTTTCTTTTTATATATATATATATATATATATATATATATATATATATATATATATACACACACACACAAAGGTTGCCACTGGGGTAAAAACACCGCGAGGCGACAGTCTGTATCATGCTTGAATGCAATTTTCATGGCCTGATGATTTTGCACAAGCGCGAAAGGCGCGTCATGTAAACGCTCAATGACTGAAAATCATGTGAGTTACGCAATTTGCTGCGGGCGGAGATAGGTTTTCTAATATCATTTATTCTCTATAGCTTTTATAAAACTTGCGTTAATACCCTGTCCACATCACGAGTTACAGCCTGTCACGTCATCTATCGAGTAAAATGCCTTTCCATCATCAACTAAAGTTAAACAATGTAATATATTATATTCCGTTTTTATCTGTTGCGTGTAGATTATCTATTATTGAGTAACCATTCCTAAAGCCTTTCTGTTCGTGTGGTACATTGTCATGGAGGTTATTCATTATTCTTTTGTCAAGTACCTTTGAGAATACTTGGTACATAGTCGCCACTAAGGTGATATCGAGGTCGTACACAAGGTTTTGATTAACTCCTTGATATACACACGCATATATACATACGTACACACACGCATATATATATATATGTGTGTGTGTGTGTGTGTGTGTGTGTGTGTGTGTGTATACTATAAGCTGAAGGTTTAGGGCCGCAATCTGGATTTCGAAGAATCGGCTAAAAATTGAAGGTTGCGTGCATTTTTCAACACGAATTTACTAGCTCACTTCAGGCAAGATGACTTTAATAATAATAATAATAATAATAATAATAATAGGAACATTCCATATACTAAGAAAGTACTATCAATTAAATGACAATTCTCCTACAGGGCCTAATGTCCTTTGTTTGGACTCGGCTCTACAGGATACAAAGCAGGAAACATAACACACAAACAATAATAATAATGAAATTAAACTATTACTGCAAAAAGTTTCGTTAAATTTGTAACTCTTTTAAGCTAATTTATCTAGCTACCTTATCTTAGTGTTGGAGGATTTACATTTTTAGGCACCCCCCCACACACACACACTTTATAAAAATAATGGACGCCATGCACTAATGGGTTAAATAATTGCAACATCCTAGCTTAGTAGGAGCTAATTAAACCAAAAAAGGTATTAAACTTACTAAAGATTAGAGCCAAAGGCTGGCTCCAAAACAGTTGTCCTATCTACAGGTTGTATCAAAAATACTTTTACAAACTTTGGGGGTGAGTTCCTCACATCAAAACAAGGACAAAAGTCCATATAAAGATATGTCCGAAAATCCTTCATCCTTGAGCCATTAATCTTAAAGTTTACGGTAGACGCTATTAAATGTACAATCCAAGATACAAGCCAAAAATAGTTTTACAAATTTTAGGGGTGAGTTCCTGATACCAGAATAAGGTGAAATGTCCATATAAACATATGACCAAAAGGACATCGTTCTACCTCAACACAACATTTTTTCAAAATGTCCTCCGCTTGCTTCTACACACGCATGTACCCGTCGGATCATTGAGTGGCGGACCCTTTCAAAAACTCCCATATAGTGTCGAATGATTCCGCAGGCCCCATGACACGTTGATGAAGCGACTCTGCTTTATTAATGTCTGCTGCATAGACCAATTGTTTTAGGTGGCCCCCACAGATAAAAATCCAAAGGATTGTGGTGGATGCCATGAAACCGGTCCTTCCCTACCTATGCATCTTTGATGGTAGATGTCATTCAGTGCATCGCAAACAATGTGACTAAAAAATGCTGGCACCCCATCATGCATGAACCACATGCGTCTTCGTATTTAGCAGGTCTAAAAGTGTGTTTGAAATAAAGTCCCTGACAGCTCCTGTAAGATGTGCTGGAAGAAAGTATGTACCTACCAGACAGTCGCCTACAATTCCAGTCCACACATTAATCGTAAACTGATGCTGGTGTCTAATTTTACCATGGGGATTCCGATCCGAAGCGTTTGCGGACATATGTTTATATAGACTTTTGTTCTTGTTTTGGCGTGAGGAACCCGCCCCAAAGTTTGTAAAAGTATTTTTGATACACCCCTGTATATATATATATATATATATATATATATATATATATATATATATATATATATATATATATATATATATATATAGATCAATCAATGCGTCAGATCTAATGACGGTTTCCCTGAGAGGAATACAGGTTCGAATCTTAAAGGAATGCGCATATTTTCCTAAAATAAATTTCTCGAATATTCAGACCGGTTGATGAAAATATATATAAGGTTTAATAAATAAACAGTGCATCTACTGAAATACGGGTATCCACTAAAAATAACGTTTAAGTAATAAAATGTTTAATTATTAATTAATAAATGAAAAATCCACTCATATATATATATATATATATATATATATATATATATATATATATATATATATTGTGTATTTAGACAGCAATCCTGTCACTGAAGATTAAAAATAATGGAAATAAATATAATGTTTAATAAATATAATGTTTTAATAAATATAATGTTTATATATATATATATATATATATATATATATATATATATATATATATATATATATATATATTGTGTATTTAGACAGCAATCCTGTCACTGAAGATTAAAAATAATGAAAATAAATATAATGTTTAATAAATAAACAGTCCATCTACTGAAATACAGGTATCCACTAAAAATAACGTTTAAGTAATAAAATGTTTAATTTATTAATTAATAAATGAAAAATCCACTCATATATATATATATATATATATATATATATATATATATATATATATATTGCGTATTTAAACAGCAATCCTTCATTTATGCATGTTTCATTTAAAAACGACAGACAAGGTACTACAATTAAGCTTTTTATTTAATTTTTCTTGTGTTCAAACAAGTGCTTTCTTTTTTGGACACAGAGTGTGCAGAGACTATCCAAATGTTCTATAATTCCGAGCGCTTTTGCCTATACTTTTAGCCATTATCATGGATGATTTTATTTTTGTCGGTTTAATTGAATGTGTGACGTTATGTGTATGTTTTTAGTGTTATAGAGATGTTTTATTTTCCGAACACGGTTAACACATTGTGGCCTTGTTCGTAGTTAATATCGTTAAGTCCTGGCGTTTTCTTTTTTTTATTATTAGGACTTCCATTATTTTTAATCTTTTTTTACAAGTGGATGAGGTTATTATGTTTGTGTTTTCTACAACTTCGAATGGAGTCTGGTAGGTTTGTGTGTGTGTGTTTAAATGGGTTCTAATGGTGCTCTGGTCAGATAGGTGTAACGTAAGGCGTCTGGATAGGCATACAGTTGTGTGATCGATGTAATTATTTATGAATTCGCTTTGATCAGCAACACAGTTCCTTAAGGGGCATTTGAACTCGTAAATAACACTAATATATTCATTTCAAAAAGGTTCCAAAATCAACATGCGAAAAATCATCAAACATAATGTCTACTAGATACATACACACACACACACACTTACGAATATACATTATCATCATCTGAAGCCCTTATAGACAAACTAGAATTATTATACACAGACATCCATAACATTTTTCCATTAAGCTTGGAATCCGTTAAATTCTTGGAATTTCGAATGAACGCATCGTCTCTCCTTGAATTCGAAACGCCGCAAATTATACTAACGTTTGTTTAACATGGTTAAACAACGGAAATTAAACAATACAGAAGTAAAAATACCAGAATTTCTTTCTTCTTCCCAGTGGCGTAGCTAGAGTAAACGTCACCCGGGACGGTCCGCTCAAATGTCACCCCAATGACCCCGATTCACCCTATGCTGAATGGTTAGCTGTAGCTAAATTTTCATACATGCTCTACCTCTACTTTACTCTACTGACTGGTACGTTACTGTTTACATGTATGATCCAAGACAAAATCCAATACCACAAAATAATCAGTTCAAATCAAAAGATTTTTAAAATGCAACTGTTCACTTTCAGAACAACTAAATACAAAACACGGCAATACACAAAAGAATGACATTCGATACTATGGTCTTAGAATGAATGTTTTCTTGTTTTCATTGTGGCAAACTGGTCAATGATATTGTCAAAATCTGTTTGTCTTGTAAGCTCGCTTTCAATGTACAGCACAGCCAGATCGGACAGTCTCGACTGGCTCATGGTTGACGTAATTTTCTGTTGCTAATTTTCCGGTGTCCAATTTTCCGTTGCATCATTTTCTGAGTACCATTTACTTATAATTTAAGTATTTTTCTTGACAAAAATGTTCTATTTAATTTTTAAGCATTTTTCGGATCATTGTAAATCAACTGCATTCTTTTAAAGGTTACCTAGAGAATTTATGCAAAGTTTATTTTTTTGTTTTTCTTTATACAAGTAAAATAAATTTACATCGTATTTTGATGTTATTATGATTTTAGTTTTAGTCATAATTTAAAAACAATAAATATTTATCATTAGTACCAATAATGGAAAATTAAGTTAAAAATTTAAAAGAATCGTTTTTGGAATCGGAAAATAGGCACAAAATTTTCCGATTCCGATATCCCAAAAAGTTCCGATTTTTCCGATTCTCGATTCCGATTAATCGTCCCAACACTAGTAGATATATTCAAAAATATATCGCTCACTCAATGGAAAATTGTATCTCAGCGAATTGATACACAGGCAAGACTGAAATTGTTGCACTTTTGACTTCGTATTTCGCTTTGTTGTTATTAATGATGCAGAGTTAAAACACCATATCATCCGATAAAATATTACAACAATGTCTCTTGTTAGTAACCAAGATTGTAGCAACTGAAACACATGAAAGCTGAAAACATTGCTATTTTTCCTACTCACAATTTTCCCGACAATTTATTAGAAGATTTATGACGGGGGGACAAAACAGGGGTGGGGGCTTAAATTATTTCTGGTGGAGTCATATGCCCGCCTGCGAAACCCTGTGTCTCCACCACTGTTTTCAGACTATTTTTGGCACCTTAGCCTGGTTGAAAATTTTGTTGGAGGTAACATTGTGTCACCCCTCCTGTGCTGGCACCCGGGGCGGTTCGCCCCCTTGCCCCCCCCTTAGCTACGCCACTGCTTCTTCTTCATATCTCTGAAGAAATTTTAATAAGAGTGAAACGTGTTAGATTGATTTACATTTCCTATTTGTTCTTTATCTTTTCATTCTGTCGGATTCTGATCCATATTTGATCCAAACTCATATATATATATATATATATATATATATATATATATATATATATATATATATATATATATATATATTTAGGTACCTCCACTGATTTACTAAAAAATTAGGATACTATGAGGAAAAAAATGCCCCAAACGTAGTAAAAACAAAATTTTATCGTCAAAATCTTTATGTTATTATGAATAGGAAAAACCAGAGGATTTTATTATTAAATTATATTTTTCCCTCTTTTTAGAAAATTCGAAATTTTGGTTAAAATCTTGTTTTTTTTTTTTTTTCTGCGTCAGCCCAGTAGCCAAAGATTAGTATAGAATGTTTTAGCGTCATTTTTGTGGTGGAAAACACACTGATTTGGAAATTCTTGCAAAAATAAAATAATTATCGAATTTTAAGTTTCAGGACTTATTTACAAACGAATTAAATTATTTTAGAAATATTGTTTTTATTTTGTTTTTCTTGGTAAAAATATTATTTTTGTTTTTTACATCTGTTACTCTCCACGTTTAATTTTATCAAATTTCGAGAAATTCAATTTTGTGCCATTTAATGTTTATATTAGTTAAAAGTAGAACACCTTGGAGAATTTAAATCATCAATTTTTTTTTTTTTTTTTTTATTTTGAAAATAAGAACACTAGTTACTGAAAATCTGGTATGAATCGTCAAATAAAAAATGCAATAAAATTAAGACATTATTTAATTAAAAAAGATTTTAATTGCTTATATGAATAACATATACTATGGACACTATTTTCATAAGAATTTATTCCCGATGAATAATGAATTTTCACAAGAATTGTTTACTTCTTTTTCAGTTTTAATGAGAATAATACATAAAGTTTCAAATCTTTTAAATATCTGCATTACTTTGTGCCGGTTAGGTGATACTGTTATTAAATAAAAACTATATTTACTAATCATAAATGGAAAAGCTTCGTACAATACATCAAAAATCAATATTTTAAAAAGAATTTTCAATTTTTTTGTACGTATAAACGTGTCGATTTTTGGAAATACGAAGGTCTATAGATGACATTATCAGAAAATAAGAGTGAAAACTATATTAACTGTATATACAAACAACATAAAACTCATTGACATAAGATTACGAAGAATATTTTCCTACATTTTTAAGATTACTGGGTAGTTAAAAATGTTATAAAAAGGAGGCTCACATTATATTCCTTAAGATAATTTTACGGCTATATCTACCGAAGGAAAAAATTTGATTAAGATGTGAACCTGTCAACACTTAAAATAAACAGCTACCGCCATTTTAAAAATGCATTTCTGCAATATTTTAAACTGAAAGTAACATCTGTTTAAAATCAGATTAATTAAGCTTGAATCAGCTAATAATCCACAAATAAAGTATCAGAAAAATATATTTTTTAAAAATAGAGTTACATCCGACCTATTTTTATTATGTCAAACGTTATTTTTAGTGTATTTGAGTAGACAATCCGTTTTTTTTTGTGTGTGTGTGTGTGTGTTTTGGGGTTTTTAGGGGGTTTTTTTTGTTTGTTTTTTTTTAACAGTGTTTATTTTGTCTACCGGCCTGCGCACCAGAGAAAACAATAAAGAAAATATGCCCTCCGGCAGCATTCGAACCTGCGTCCTCCTTTACAGAAGAAGCAACCATCTGATCTGGTGTGCTGTGAATGCCCGGCTACAGAGGCCTTCACAGTAAAATGAGGTACTATTTGCCGTAAAGCACATTCATTCGTTCAGATTTTCTCGAAAACATATATCTGCCCAGTTTCGTATCCGAAACGTAAATAAAGCAATTTCTAAAGAGTTAATGGATTTGTTTTTTAATCGGGCATAATATTGCTATTACCTTGAGCTCCTTGATAAAATCCAAAGAAAAATCAAAATCAGCAATATTATTGGTCCTGATCTGGCGGTTCGGCTTCAGTCACTTTCCCACCGCCGTATGGTTGTATCTCTGTGTCTTTTCTATAAATACTTTCATGGTAATTGTTTGGATGAGCTCATCGCTATGGTACCTAGATATTTTTTTAATTTAATCGCGGTAGTAAACTGGCGTCGATATCTCATCAATTTATAGTTGACGTGGCTAGATGGAACCGTAAGTTCTATGCTAATAGTTTCTTTTCTCGCTTGTGGAACTCTCCTCCAGCTCCATGCCTTCCAGACAACTTTAATCTGCAAATATTTAAATGCAATGTCAATCGCTGCTGTCTACGGTGCTCCTAATTAATCTTTTCTCTTTCCGCACATTATTAATGTTTCTGTTCCGAATTCTTCAACACCCTGTAACCCCTTGTGTTTTAGTAGCTTAACTGCATTGCATTGTGTGATACCGATTAAAAAAAAAAAGAAATATTCGGAGCAGGTTGCGTTGATTTTGGGTTACTTGTCGCTTGCTGACAGTCATTAGTAGTTGTAAAAACCGTTTGCACACGTTGTCAACCTTGACACGTGCCAATGTTCGTGCACGCACACACGCACACATCCACGTTCATAGAATAGTTTTGGTCAATGTTGAAAGAATAAAAAAATATTCTTTTCATGATATTTTTTATTATAAAAAAAGAATCACTGGCTTATAAACCTTTTTTCATCGCCAGCCAAAAAAACTAAGACATTCTCCGTTTCAATTGAAGATGCACAATGAGGTTCTTATAGCAATTATATTGAATTTTTCCCTAATTAACGCTATAGTTCTCTCCTTACATGTCAATACTTTAGATCATTATCAAATAAACAGACTCTTTTGCTTTGCGTTTTCAGTGTTCTTTGTGCCCCAATAAAACAGCCACACTCACTGACGCACAAATACACAGTAAAATTGCTAACAAGATTTGCAAGCGAAATCCACAGGCACTTTGGCAATCTAAACGACATTTATTCAATTCGGCCTGTAAAACGTGCATCACGAAAGCAGTGTTCTTTCAATACTAAAAATCTATTTCCGAACAGACGTTTCTTTTATTTTCCCGACTCCTACTTTTCTCTCGACTTAACCGCTTTTTCTGCCTCACTCCCAATTCGACCCCACCCCACCAACGCTTATCGTTTGTTTTTTTTTTCATTTTCTTTTATACTTAAATTCTGTTCGACCTAATAATATCAGCGATCTATCAGATAATTTGTGCTTCCGTTTCCTCTATAAACAAGATGATTGATGCAAAATAGTTGCCTTAGCTGTGGGAGAACCGCCGAAATGGCTTTCTGGAAATTGTCTAAAAGGCGCCAACAAAGGGCCAATGTGTAGATATTTTCTCATCAATTAAGGGTGTACTTCCCGGTTATTTCCAACTTTAACCTTACGAGAAAGACAAAGAACGAAAAAAATACGGGGAATCGCCTCAATCTGGGACAATGAAATAACTATTCTCACGTCGGGCTTCGAAGAATCAGAATGAAACTAACTGACATAAACAAACAGTTGTTTTCCTCTGCCCGTTCTATAATACTAAAAAGTGAGAGTTGTGGCTTACCTCGATATATTTTAAGGGGAAGTGGACACAGACCTTGAGGGGAAAATTTAGACTTTTATCTTCAAAACACGTTTAGGACCCGTACTTCTTTCATATACCATCAAGTCTCTTCATACATCACTGTTTTGTCTTTTGTCTTGTTTTTTACTAAGAACCACTCAAGGTAGAGAGTTACTAAATGAGATTGTTGTAAAGGTGTAAAGGGAACAGAAAGAGCTTTGTTTTTTTTGTTTTTTTTTACAGTGAGGTTCAACTTGTACAAGGCCCGGGACCACTCAAGGCAGAGGCTTACAGAGTAAAAGCCACAGTTTATGCGGATAGGTGTGGAAGATAACGGTTAACACTACTTCTTGAACAGGCCAAGACTAGCTAACTGAAAATATCCTCATGCAAATCTCTTCCACAAAGCATCAGTCCGCGGGAAGAAGCTGTAGAACTTCTCGCCGATGGAATGTGGATGGTTTGCTACTATGTAAGTGTCATGGCGGATCCTAGCCATGAAGGTTAGATCTGGCGGAACAAAGGAATGTAACAGAACTGTCCGAGCACTTTCCATCAATGCAACAATACAGCAGTGAGAGACTAGCCACATTCCGCCTGTGAGAGAGTCTGGAGGGCGGAAAATAATTCTTCTCCAACAAAGACTCGGAGACGCTTTTGAACTCCTTCAAGACTGAAAAGTGTTTTTGCTGGAGATTTATGTATACATCTTCCAAAAATAGCATATTTAATAGACCATACCTCTGCGTCAGTGAAAAAAAAATGAAAAGCCTATACAACCACTTTCCCAGACCAATAGTTAATGGTGGACTGGCGCTACAAAATCACAAAGAACTGCACCAAATAACAAAAACCATTTTACCTGATGACTATAACAACTAAAATGGATATCACATTTAATTCGAAAAGAAAATAATTGCATAGATGTTGACCTTCCACAAGAATTCAAACAAAAGGTTAGCACTGACTGTTCGGACAAATAATTTCATATGCTTCCTTATAAAGAAATGTCTTATATTGCCATTACCATAAAAATAGTATTTGAAAAAAGTGAAAAGCCATAATCCGTGGAGATACTACAAGTGATATTTATGAACATTTATCATTTGATAAGGAAAGGTTGAAGACAGCAGCACGTATGGTGAGCTTAAAAGACGCAAACCAAGAATAAACATCATATAATTTGTGTAAAATTTCTTTTTTTTATCTGTGAGGAGATTCATTAAACCAATCTTGTGTCATATTTGTCCTTATGGCTTAGCAAGGCTCACTTCTCGGACCAACCCTCTTTTTATTTTGCATAAATGATCTGGCGATGAGCATAATCACATCATATGCCGATGAAACAATGATATATGTGTGCACCTCCAAAACTAGTGATGACAAGAGATTGACAGCTGATCTTTCCTCCGACCTAGCTTTAACATTTCAATGGGGGTGGGGAACCGGTTGTTTATATTCAATGTCTCGAAAATCAAACTAGTTACATTCCATCATCGTCGATCGGACCCCGATTTACCACCAGTCACGATGAATGGATGTCCCCTCGTGGAGATCCTTGACTATTAGGTCTTAAACTCACCACAGACCTCTAATGGAACTCGTACATACGATCCATCGCTAGAGACGCAGGTAAAAGGATTCGATCCCTAACTCCTCCTGCTATCCTCTACTTTTACATGGAGCTAGATCCAATCTAAAATAGAGTGTACTGCTGTCATATTTGGACTGGAACTGTCCAGTCCTCACTTTCCAGTGTCGATAGATTCCAAAAGCATCTCCGGATCCTTGTGGGTGACAAATTATTTTCTACCTCGCAACTCTCTCTCTCTCTCTCTCTCTCTCTCTCTCTCACACACACACACACACACACACACACAGACGGGATGTGGCAAGCCTCTCACTGCTCTGTCTTTACTTCCATGGAAAGTTCTCGGAGGAAGTGCATTCTTTGTGTCCGCCATTTCTAACCTTCACAGCTAGGAACCGCCATGTCACTCAGAATGTAGCAAACCACTACCATCCCTTCTGCATTCCACTAGTGAGAAGTAAGTTCCACTCGAGCAGCTTCTTCCAGCGAATCACTGCTCTGTGGAACTGACTCCCAAGAGGATGCTTCCTCGATCACTACAATCTTAACCTGTTTAAATCTAGTGTTAATCGTTATCTTCCCCACCTATCCGCATAAACTCTACCTCTTACCCTGTCACCCTCTACTCCGAGTGACCCCCGGACCTTGTACAGTGAAACTCAGTGTAAAAAAAATAAAAATAAAAATAAAAATCATTTTAAAAAACGATTCATTTCTTTTTATTTTATTTTCTTTCTTTTTCTCGTGCGACTCTTTTCTTTCTTTTTCTATTTTTTCTTTCGTTTTTTTCTTATTAAATATCTTCTTCTGTGAATTTGTAATAGAGGATACTTAAAGTTTAGGCTGTAGAATTTATCTATTAAATAACAGATATTATAAAACGTTTCTTTTCACTTCGCTAATCCCAAATGGATAAGATGGGATAAGAACGGATTATGGTAATTTATCTGCCATCCCTCTGTTCGAGCTTGTCCAGTAGCTTACTCGCTGTTTCTCACTGTTTCTCTTCCTTTCAATATAATTTTTTATACTATTGTTTGCCTAATACAAGGCCCAAGAGAAACTTAAGGTAGAATTTTACGTACAGTTGGATCATTTTCATTCCCTTTCTAAGTAAAGAGGAATTTCCACTCAGACAGCTTCTCCCGCAGAAGGTTTTATCTTAGACTTCAAAAGGTCAAGAATGCAGTGATGAAGGAAGCAACCTCTTGGAAGTTTGTTCCACAATGAACCAGTTCTTGGAAATAATTTAACTGAGTAGGGCCTCCTCTTTACGAGTGGATTACGAAGGGAATGAGAATGAATCAATTCTGCGTACGTGGCACGGTGGATCCTATCTTAGAAGGTCTTAAATGGTGGAACTTAGGAATGCATTTCGTCTTAACATCTGCCATAAAAATAATGATAGAATAATCAAAGGCTAGTAATGTTTCGCTTGCGGGTTGTAGCGTGGAAAATAATTAATCCCCCACAAGGCTACGTAAAAACATTTGAGCTCGATCATGACTAGAAAGTGAGATCCGGCCCAGATATATCCATTTTTGGCTTGATCTGGCTCTTGTAAATATAGAACATTACAGGAGGTGTTAGATACTTTCTAGAGCAATACAAGAAACCTACCATTTTTTCCAACATCTTTGGCAATGGAACCGTACATACGAGTTCTATATGAGTTCTAGAGTGAGTTTGTGACCCAAAAGGTAAGGAGCCTCATTGAGAGTACAAACGTTCATCGGGACTGGAGAAAAATTGGTGTCTACTCCGTGGTGATGGAGCGTTACTAGCTTGGTTTTTGAGGTATTAAATGTTAGTGAGTTTTCAATTCTCCTAACCTTCTTTTCTCATTATGTGTCCCAAAAGATTTCAGTTTTTTCTTTCCGATTTCTAGTAGTATATTTATTTACTGTTTCGATTCCCCTTCAAATTTCTTCGTTTCTCACTCTGTCCACGATATATTTATTTATTTTAATCATTTCACTCTAAGCAAAGCCACTAGAACTCAGCTGGTTACAGGGAGTGAAAGAGAAAGAGGATAAGGGAGGATTGAAAGAAAGACAAAAAATGAACAGAATTCAAGAATATAAAAGATGGCAATTGAAGTCCTTTTATATTTTTGAAGGTTGTAGTTATCAAGGAAGAAAGAAAACGGAAGGGAGCTCTGCAGATGGGAAGTATGAGAAAAGAAACTGTTGATGTGTGAGTTGCATTTAGGTATTTCAACAGTAAAACGGCGGGGCCTAGTTGCCAATCTAGTAGCACGCTTAGATTCATGACGTCAAGGCACCAGAGGAAAAAAGTTCGCCGGAGCAGTTGCCATGAAAATATTTCTAGAAAAGACCGAGGGAAGCCACATCATGTCGGTGAGAAAGTGACTGAAGTCGAGATACCTGTTTTGGACCAATTATATTACAGATCCTTCTTTGGATTTTGTCAAGGATCTCGAGATGTACAGTAGGAGCACTAGACTAGATATGTCAACAGTATTCAACACACGGACGAATGGTAGATTTATACAGTGCTGTTCGATAAAAAGTGACTCACCTTATCCTTTGAATTTAGCTCAACTTTCGTTTCATCGGAGAAGAGAACATTCTTCCAGTCTTCTACGGTGAAAGTTTTGTAATAGTGAGACCATTCAAGTCTCTTGGCTTTGTTGGCTTTGCTTATTAGCGGCTTAAACCTTCGTGTACAAGATTTGTAGCCTTGTTCTAACAAGATTTGTAACCTTGTTCTGATGGACTGTTGAAGAGGCAAGACTAACACTTTTCTCTTCGCTTAGACTGGCTGCAATTTCTTGGCTAGTTATAGTCCTAATCTTCGCAACTTCTCTCTCGATTACCCTGCCAGTTCTATCATCAATCTTTTTCTTTCGTCCCCTTGTTTCCTTCCTTGGAGCAGGAGTGGCATCCGTATGTGCCCTAAGCACTTGAGAGACAGTTGATTGCGAGGTTATAGCAATTTCTGCAATTTCTCTCGTAGACTTGCCTGCTTTTGAGAGGGCAATAATAGATGCCTTAAGTGGTTCTGATGTGTGTTTGTACTTTCATATGGTTAGTGACTTGAGTGGCTATTTCAAGCTGTTTTTATACTGTATGAGGCTCTGGAATATTCTGGAATACTCTAGATTTAATTTAAGCTGTTCTAGAATTCTCTAGAGTATTGTAAAATAGTTTTCAATATTTTGTCAAAAGTTCTTTAAATTTACCAGATTAATCACTAGAATGCGATATCTGAGTCCCTTTTTTTGCACAGAGTTTTTTCCTGAATCTTATTTATATCCAAATTTATAATTATCAATGGAATACCTTAGGGTGAATAAACTTTTTTCCTAGGTGGTCGGGAAGGGGTCTTTATATTAGTAAGATTAAAAATTATTTTAACCCCAAAAACAATAGACAAAAAATAATAAAAAAATAATTTATTAAAAAAAATCAGGTGAGTCACTTTTATCGAACAGCACTCTACGTGTTCAAGATGGATTCTAACGAGAAAAATGTTCTGACACGACACAGAGAACCAAATTTCCTTGTAATATGCTGAACATTTCGTCCGTAGAACCACATCTCCTTCGTCTGAATTATTTTCATTGTAGTTTCTGGTGTTGTCATAAAACCGTTTGCAACTTAGACTGGAAGATCGATGTTAAGTAAATCATTTCTCCGGGGACGATGATGATAAATATATCAGCATCATCCGTCCCATGTCTGGGTGTGGTCATAGAGTTGCTGAGCAGCTGAGCAGCTGAGCACCTTCCACATATCTGGAGAGGTATATATTCTTACTTAGCATTTCCCGGGCAGGTATAGCTGGCTGGGCCCATACCTCTCCAGGTCAAACCACAGTCGATAACCTCCAACATCACAGCTCTCACCTTGGTCATGAACACGTGGCAGTTGATTCCAACAGGTGAACATTCCACAATGTCCATTAATTTTAGCCTAGGTAGCCCTGCACTAGTTTCGCACATAACAGCTTTTGAAAATAACGATAACATGCGATGAAAAATAGATTGTTTATGACAATGTAAAGCGAAGGGGTCCTGTGAAAAACGAAATTAGCCACCACTCCAATATCTGCATCCGAAAAAAAAACGTGATTCTGTGCATCTGGTGATATTAGAGGGTATTTTGCATTTTTGTTTTGTTGAATTCTGACAAGTACTTTCCCAACAGGCTAGTAATCGATGAAAAGCTTCCGGAAGGGCGTTATCTTCCATCAGGACAACGCCACACCTCACAACCAGCAGAAATTGGTACAACTTGGCTACAGTATCCTACTACACATTCCATTCTCACCTGACCTTTCACATTTATATCAACAATTATTTTGATCACTACACAATCAATCTATAAATTGTTTATAGTTACGCAGGCATATATATATATAGTCACAGCTTTCGTATAGCTTCCTTTTTTTCAGCGACTGAATATAATATCTTGTTCAGCACGAAATATACATTCACCTTACACTGTCATCAAAGACAAAAATGAGAAGATCTTGAATTCTCTGGAAACCTGTGAAAACCACTTAAATTTGTTGATCACTCATAAAGACGCCAATTTCTGGTAGGGTAGAATCAGGAAGCTGTCTCAAAGATGGTAAAATATAGTGGAATGTACAATTATATAAATATTGCCTTTTGTTCCGATGACCCAATATTATCAAAATCAACCACACTTGAACGTTTAACAAGGCGTTAATTTTATTCTTTATTATATTTTTAATTGTTAGATGAACAGTTTTGTTTTTACGGTTATAGATTTTTTTTTTCGTTTTTGCAATGTAAATTTCTTTGAAAATAAGCTTGATGGAATATTCGTATATTTTGTTAGTAGTGGCGCCTGGCTCAACGCAGTGCCCTCTTCATCTACCGGCACCCTTCTAGATGATGAGTGCATTCGAGTCAGAGTCGGGATCCGTCTTGGACTCAAATTATGTGAGCGTCACAGATGCAGATGTGGAGCCCCAATCGATGAGTTTGGTTTGCATCCTCTCTCCTGTCGTCGTAGTGCCGGCCGATTTCCACAGCATGCAGCCATCAACGACATCATCAAAAGAGGTTTGGATGCAGCTGGGTTCCCTTCCCAAATCGAACCTGTAGGCCTCGACCGCGGTGATGGAAAGCGGCCGGATGGCATTACCATTTTCCCTTTTAAAATGGGGACGTCGTTGATTTGGGATGCGACCTGTGCGGATACATTTTCGGTTGGTAATTTGATCAATTCTGCGGTTGAGCCGGAATCCGTCGCCTGGGACGCAGATATGAAAAAAATAGTTAAATATTCTTCTCTTGCTGATAGATTTTTTTTTACTCCTGTGGCAGTGGAAACTTCAGGGTTTATTGGCCCTCGTTCGACGGCGTTCCTTCGGAAGATTGGCGCGATTGCATCTCGATTAAGGGACGAGCCTCGCGAAACGGAGTGGCTCTTGCAGCGTGTCTCACTGGCAATGGCTCAAAGTAATGCTTTCTCCATCATTGCGGCTGGCAGAGGATAGCAAAAAAATTGTTTATAGTTACGCTGTTCTGGAATTGTCATCAGTGGTCAACTGAACTTGTTTTGTTTCAATAAATTTTTGTTATAATCTCATAAAACAATAGTATTAATTTCTTTTGAAGTGTATTTCCTTGAATCAGTGAACGGAAATCAATGTCTGTGACGTCAGGCTTGTTTGTCAATGAGATTTTCTGTGCTCGAAGTTAGAGACCTTAATAAATATTAATTTATTTAATACCCACTAGTGACGATTACTTTTAATCGTACCCGTTTTCTTCACCTAATCAAAGCCTGACCTTCTCACATAAGATTTGAGAATAGGGTAAATGATTTAAGCGTTAGTGTTCCGACCATGAATCCTAGATTTTGTTGATTTTGCTGTAGTAACTTGAAATAGACAATTATCCTAGAACTAGTAAGAAAATCTTCTTTCAATCTAAAAGCTTCTAATTCGGACTTCAACGAAATCAGCCTACAAAATCCTGATAAGTTGAAAAATAAAATTCCTTACTTAAATTTTTGGATCAATCAAAACAAATCTCAAAAATAGCTTATCTGGACTGACTAAAGTTTATATAAGGAACGCTGTCTATCAATAGATTTAGAGTCGAGTCTGTTCGCATGTCCCTCCGTGCCGTAGACACACACACTCATACACACACACATACACACTCTCTCACCAAATACAAGGGCCATCAAGTCAAGAGAGTCTACTGTACAAGTTATCACCTACGCAGGCATATATATATATA
Source organism: Acanthosepion pharaonis (assembly GCA_903632075.3). Classification (NCBI taxonomy): domain Eukaryota; kingdom Metazoa; phylum Mollusca; class Cephalopoda; order Sepiida; family Sepiidae; genus Acanthosepion; species Acanthosepion pharaonis. The sequence goes on from CAHIKZ030002457.1 coordinate 80,156, forward strand.
TATATATATATATAGTCACAGCTTTCGTATAGCTTCCTTTTTTTCAGCGACTGACTATATCTTGTTCAGCACGAAATATACATTCACCTTACACTGTCATCAAAGACAAAAATTTAGTATCATTTAAAAAAAATAATTACTTCAACTGTTATAGAAGCCAAAACATTTATCGTTTTTTTACTAAAAATTAACCTAATGCAAAGCCTAAGAGTTCCTTAATCTAAAAGGTTGTTAAGTATGGTTGTCATAAAGACGCAGAAGGAAAGTAAGTGCATATTATTGGGATAAGTAGAATAGATAACGGTTGACCCTAAAATAATGATCAGGGAATCATCCGCCCGGGAGTCTGTTCACATACAACGGATGAGGATTGACCCAAACCTTGTGAGAGAAATTGAATGGGAGAAATTGTTCGGAAGTTGTTGATGCTTGTGCTAGCACGAAGTCAAATTATAACACGGTCGGCCCGGCTAGATCCTGGGTTATTCCCACGCTGATCAGCACTGCCGCCGGTCAACTGATGGTTATTTGCTGACCGCTTCGGTTCCTTATCTGCCCTGCCCACGTTGTGTTCTTTGATCATAGAGCAAAGAAAATCGAAATTTCGTCGGGATTTAAGCGCTGAATGGAGTTGACGGAACCGTGCTATGAAAAAAAGGACAAGGAATTCTTCCTAACATATAACAAAGAAGGCCGCTTGGTTAATTTTCAATTGGTTTATATAATCGTTGTTACAACAAAATTAACCCTTCCCATTAAGCTTCACGTGAGATAGTCGTCGGGAATTCTCAGCAGCAGGTCACGTGGGCTTCAACAGCTCCCTCGTCTGCTGTTGACTCGTCTCAGCTCTCGCTCTAACTGCTGACTTGAATTAAGCGTTCGGCTTATATGTATTTCGCCCAACTCCTACCGCCTCTCAAAGCTCATTAGGTATTCATCACTTAATTATTTTCTCTAAACTTTAATTTTGTTTTCCGATTTCCAAAACGACCGATTTCAAATCCCATTGTTTACATTTTGGCTTTACCCAAATTCGCTCCCCGACCGTCAAGTACCTTCAAACACAAAACAGTCAGCTATATTCCTGACAACAATTTTCTGCGCCTTTGAAATTTTTCAAACGTCAAGAATTAAATTCTTATTTGCTTTTTCAGTTTATATTTTCTCCAAACCATATTTTGGACTCAACATTCTATTCGGCGTTTCTAGGTATCAGAAAGGTAAAAAAAACAATTCTCTTTTTTCTTTCGTTTTATATTTCAATTCATGTTTTCACCTTAACGTTTTTTAACGTTTTCAACCCTTCCAATTCTATACGGAGTTTTCAACCATTTTAATCTTAATTTCATACTACCAGTATCACAATAGTGTCACAAAATGTGCTCACGTCATGCGCGGATAGAAACTCTTTAGCCTTTGCTTGGCAATCTATCGATAAATGATGACTCGATAAAAGCACCAATCTCCCAGAAGCCTGCCCATTCTGTGGGATGCATCGGTCAAAGAACACACAATAGCCGATATTTAAAATAAATAAATAAAAAATAAAAAGGTGAAAATAGCACAAAAAATGATTATGAATTTTCTGCTTGGAAAAACAAAGTACAAAGACGATAAAATATTATTTCACTGCCAATCTTTTTCGTGTCAGTCAATTTAATCTGGCTTCCCATAGGGGTTGATATGTCGCTAAACAAAAATAACGAAGCCAAACCAAGATTCAAGATAAGAATAGGCAAAAAAAAAATGAATGCCATATTTTAATATTTGTTCAGGAAGAAGTTACCTAAGATGAAAACAAACAAATGAAAACATTCTGTATTATTGAGAACTATTTAAAAAAATAAAAGTGTCTTTATTGCCAACGTCTCTAGCGAAACAAATCAACTTTTGTATACCATACCATGTCAAGAAGTAGACGATAATGCCTCCCCACAACTTCCTGTCGTTTGTTATTCGAAGTAACTTATGAACTTTTACTCTCCTCTTTGTCTCTATTCTGCCATCGAGTCACTTAAACTCGTTAAACTAGGTTACTCTCTGCTTTTTGTTTGTCTTCACTATGGCAGGTGAATGTTAAATCCTCATGACCCACTTCCTTCATCATATGTCTAAGAAAATTCGACTTTATCTTTCTGATTTTAAATATGTTTCCTTATAGGTTTTATTTTTCTTAAAACATCATTGTTGATCACGTGTTCTTTCCATGATGTTTTCAGTATTCGTCGGTAGAACCACATCTCAGTTGCTTCAAGTTTCTTCTTCATCTGTGAGAAGATTTCGTGGCTTTCACTGCCATATAGTCATAACCAATAAATATGTGACTCCCTCCGGGTAAAATGGCTTCCGAAGTATTCCAGTTACGTAAACTATTGCATTCTATCACTCTGTGAAGTATCGGACACTTTCTGTATATTTACAAGTGTCAGCTTAGAGCAAAAAATAAAATGGAGTATTGCTACCCTATCTGGGCTGGAGATGTTGAATTCTCATTTTTCAGCCTGGACAGAGAGCAATATCGTTTAATCGGTCCCGTTCTGTAAGAATTATTCCCTACCCTGCAGCCTCTTTCCAAACAGAAGTAACGTTACAAGCCTGCTTATACTCTATCGCTCTTTCCATGGCAAATGTTCAGATGAGCTACATTGTCCACTGTCACCATTTTCCGCTTTATCTCAATAATCATCACTTTCTACAAGCTCCTCATTCATTCATAACCCCACTCATTCATCATTACCATTTCACCAGCAACCCACTTCCTTAGGCAAAAACAATCTAGAAGAATTCAGAATTATGAAGAAAGTAACGGAAACCCACTCCACTTTTTTCCCAAATAAGTAATGGCAATTAACAGATAACAAAGAAAAAGAATCAATTAACAGATAATGAAAAAAAAGAATCTGTGGAAACCCATGATCGCCGAGGTCCTGAAGAGATATGTTATTTAAACACATAGCCAAAATTTAGAATATTTATATTTTTAAAAATCATATATATATATATATATATATATATGTGTGTGTGTGTGCGCGCGCGTGTGCATGTATATATATATATATATATATATATATATATATATATATTTTATATATATATATATATATATATATATATATATATATATATATATGCGTGTGTGTGTGTGTGAATGCAATATCTTTCTTTCTCTTCCTTTTTGTCTCTCACATTCCCTCTCTTGATTTCTTTCTTTCTTCCCAAATATACATACACACGCACACACGCACGCGCGTGCACACTCACACACACATACACACATATATATATATAACCTTCTACCACTTTTTAACGTCCTAGAATCCCTAATTAACTCTGAATTGGTTAAACATCACACCTCGCAGGGCCTTCCCTCAGATAAACAATATGGCTTTCGCTTCTCTATGTCAACTGCTGACGTATTAACGATTATCACTGAAAGAGTCTATCAAGCTTTACATAAGAGTGGTGAAGTTCGGGTTGTTGCTTGGGTATCCTGAAAGCGTTTGACAGGTCTTCTTCGCAATTTTTAATGTTATGGTATGCCCAGACGAATTTTTACATTACTTTGTTTTTCTTATCAAATCGTGAAACTAAAGTGGTCTTGAATGGCTACTCTTCTAGACCATTTTTTACTAATGCAGGTGTCCTACATGACTCTCTCCTTGAACGTATGTTGTTCCTAATTTACATAAACGACCTTCCTGGTGTCCTTAGTTCTCACCTCTGTATCTCTGAGGATGACACAACTATTTACCTTGTCTTAATAGTGACTCTGGTCAGTTTGAAAATGTCAAATTAGTCGCTGTTCTAAATAATGACCTACAATCAGTTGTTAAATGGTGCAATGAATGGGATGTTTATTTTTATGCCTCTAAAATAAATTCTAATAATCATCGAAGAGACCGCCTCCCAGCAGCATGACTGATGCAAATCTTTATGAAAGTGACTCGTTACGTCTTCTCGGACTGAGATTTTTGGGCCGACATGAAGTAGAAAGACGATATTGAATCCTTAACTAGGTCCTCTGCTTAGAAAGTTGGTTCATTGTGTCGTGCTAGACAATTTTTCTCTCCGGAATCTACCCTATATATCTATAAGTCTACTATTCCTCCATGTTTTGAATATTACTGGCATGTATGGTCCGGTGCTCGGGCACCTCGATATGATGTAAGCGTTAACAAGTTTGTCTCCCTAGAACAAGTACGACTGACTAGTGAGTTTGATCCTCACTAGATACCTCATAATTTCGGTTTTGTGCCACATTCTTAATAAAACCCAAAGAAGAATCAGCAATATTATTGGTTCTGACCTGACGTCTCGGCCATTTTCCCATTACCGTAATGTAGCTTCCCTGTGCCCTTCCTATAAATACATTCAAAGTTACTGTCTGAACTCTTTGCCGTGGTACCTAGGCTTTATGAATTTAAGCGCAGTACTAGATTGGCGGCAAGTTCCCATCAGTTCACAGTTGAATTAGCTAGATGTACCGTAAGTTCGATGTTAACCGTTTCTTTTATAGCACTTTTCGTTTGTGGAACTCTCTTCTGACTCCATGCTTTCCACCCAACTTTGATCTTGAAAAATTTAAATGCAATGTCAATCGTTATCTACTATCTTCTTGATTACTCTTCTATTGTTCTCGCCCCTTAATAATGTTTTTCTTCTTTCTTATTCTTTCAAACTCAATAACCTCTTGTGTCTTAGTGGCTTTACTACCATGCATGGGGTGAAATGATTTAAAAAAGCAAAATTACCATTGTCTCCTGATAAGTGTACATCAAAGACTGAGAAACCCTGAAAAGAGAAAAATATACATTTTATTTAATATATACATGTGCTTTTATACATCTCTCTCATTCTCAATCTCTCTCTTTCTCTCTCTCTCTCTACACACACACACACACACAAATATATATGTGTGTGTGTGTGTATGTGTGTATGTGCTTGTGTTCGCACTATTTGAAAATTGCAAATCGTACTGCCGACTGTTTTGCAAGTGATTGATAATGAAATGACTAAAATGCCTCTATAGCCACTAATTGGCTCGATCAGCTTGTCTGTCGAATCAGAAGAAAAAAAATCGTCACTATCTTTTGAACGACATAATTTATATCTGCCAATTTGGAAACAGTACGTCTAATCAGGAGTCAATATAAGTTCTAGAACTTTCGCCCAAAGTAATTATTATATCTTACACTTGGTGTAGACATGCCAGAAGGCACATGAAATCTGTTAATCGAAAAAGGCATGTGATTCGTTCATGGCCCATTTGCGGTTCGCATTTCTTCTTTTATTTCCTTTCTCCATATTTTCTTCTTTCCAATATTTTCTAATTTCATTGATTGGTTTTTAACTTTAAAAAAATATCATGATTTGAAATCAAAAGCAACTCTGCCGACATCCCCCCCCACTTCCTTTCTTTCTCTTTTAGAGTTGATTCTCTAAAGTGATCTCTGTCTGGTAGAAAATATTACTTTAGTCAACTAAATAATTTTAACACTTACATGATTCTTCTGATATCTTTCCACTGTTGTACTTATTCACTTTCGTCAGCGATTCTCAAAGCCATTAACCAACGCAATGAATGGCTGTAAGAATGAAACATTCGATAAAAAGGAAAGACTATTCTTTTTCTACTTACATGTTCGATGTCCCTTCAGGACGTGAATGACTAGGGAGTCGCAACTTCGTCCTTTATAGCTCTTAGTAATGTTTACCTTTTTACTGTCCATCCTATTAACTGTCCTGCCATTCATTTACACAACCAAGATTACTAGCTGTTTCATTTTATATTTTTCCCTCAATACGTCCTTTGACTGTCAAATTCTTCGAGCCTTCTTTCCTTGTTGTCTTCCAAAAAGGTGAAATGTTTCTTTCTCCTTCTAACTATAAGTCTCCGTAATTTTTCCATTTTGTTCACTTCCTCGTTGCTCACATGCTCTGTCCATGTATTCCCAGCATTCTTCTGTAGAACCACAGCCCTGTTGCTTCAAATATTCTCTTCATCGCTGAGAAAACTATCCGGCATTTACAGTCATATAGGACGATTGATATTACATAGCAGTTCAGCACTATATTCTCAGTTTATTACGAAGTTTTCCTGTTTTTTAATACTTTGTTTAGTTTTTGGAAGTCATATTTCTCTGTTTTAATGCGTGTCCTGATTTCGGTGTCACAATTTCCATGATTTTTTAAACCTCTCCCAGATATTTAAATGTGTGTACTTCTCGAACTTGATATCTCCAATTCATACTCCGCATCTTGGATAGTTACCCTTGCTGACAACCATATATTCTCTCTTCTTACAACTGATGGCTCGTCCTTTCTTTCTGCTTTTCATTACTACCTCGTATAGGAGGTCCTGTAGTTATTTTCTGTGTCTGCCATAAACATGGTGTCATCTGCAAATCATATGTTATTCAGATTGTGGCCACCAATCCTGGGAAAACTTCTAGTTCTTTTTGAATTTCCACGCTGTAAAGATTAAATAAATCTGGTGAGAAGACACATCCTTGTCTTATGTCCCTTTCTATTTGCTGTACGTATGCGTTTGATCCTGGTTTAAGTTCTGGATTATTCTAATATATTAAGTTTTCCTAGCAGTTCAAATAGGTCTTCATACCGCACCTTATCAAATGCTTTTGTATAGTCTACAAAACACAGACATATGCCCTTCTGTATTTTATTGCCCTCTCTAGCAATATTCTGATAATGAACATCACATTCCTTGTTCCAGTATTTTTAAGGAAAGCACTCTCTTCTTTCCCTATTTCCAGTCTAATTATGGTACGCGTTATATTCATCAGTCGTAAGAAGATCAAATATATTTCTTCCTTAAAATGAACATTTTTCAGTATTTATTTATTTATTTATTTTTCCTTCTTTTTTTGTGATAGATCAGATCTCCAAAATCACTATTGGCACGCAAGCCCTTATGTCGAACGTTGTCCCTAACCCATGGAAATGTACTTTTCCCATTCTTCCAAAAATGCATGACCCTGATTGGCAGTAAATTAAGTAAATATTTACAAATATTTTGGAGGGATTCTAATGTCAGGAATTTGAAATTACAAATCCCATTTGATGGTAGAAGTTAAGAAATGTTTTACTTCGTCAGCAAGCAGCGGAGAGACATTTTGAAAAAAATCAGCAAACAGCAGGAAAGCATCTTAAAAAATCAGCAAAAACCGGGGATACCTCATGAAAAATCAGCAGACAACAGAAAGACATCTTGAAAAATCAGCATACCACAGGGAGACATCTTGAAAAATCAGCAGAGAGCAGGAAAACATCTTAAAAAATCAGCAGACAGCGGGGCGACATCTTGAAAAATCAGCAGACAACAGAAAGACATCTTGAAAAATCAGCAAACACCAGGGATACCTCATGAAATATCATCAGACAACAGAAAGTCATCTTGAAAAATCATCAGGCAACAGAAAGGCATATTGAAAAATCAGCAGACAGCAGGGAGACATCTTGAAAAATCAGCAGAGAGCAGTGAGGTATCTTGAAAAATATTTAGAGATTCAGAATCAAAGGGAATCAGAAAGAGAATTCCATACGTATATTTACTTATATCATGTTGGCATTTGGAGATTTTGCAAGAATACTAATTACTGCTTTGATGTAAAAAAAAAAATATTGTACTGCGTTAATCTTCCGAATTCTGTGCTATGGAAATTTAGAGTTGAAATGTCAATCTTTGACTATTATCGACACAAGAGCCACACTCGACGTTTTTAGGCCCAGAGCAACAATACTGATAATTACTACGTCGTGTGACAAATAATGACACAAATACTGAAATTCAAATATTAAATAACAGTTCTTAATCAAGTTAATGGTTTATATTTAATGCTCTCAAAATGATTTTAAAATAATGCATAAGATCTGGGTCTCTGATTTGGGCTAAGATACAAACATTTAGGACCACAGTCGAGTCACTACTTTTGTATGCATCTGAAAAATTAACAATGTTAACCAAAGAGAAAAGACTAGACGGCATCTATAAAAAATTTTCTATGGTTAGTTAAAAATATCTTTCCTTGAAACAGTATCCTATCAAAATTATATTTGGCAACATGTCCTATCTCTTTCCGAGTGAAAGCTAGGAGAGTCCATTTTGTTGGCCACGGAGCAGAGAATTAAGGTCATCTTATCGCTCGCCGTCAGCAGACCTGAACTCTATGCCAGCAGAAGCAAGAAACTAACCTTCCTTGATACCATCAACAGGATCACATGGATTAAGAGGGAGGAACTAGTGGTAGCTATGCAAAATCGTGAGTATTGACACGGGTATGTCATCACGATTGAGGTAGTTGTTTGATGATGTCGGGCTACACAGAGCCACAAAGTGAATCTTTTTAGTAAGAAATAAGCTGACTCTCCACAACTTTCTGAATTTTGTTGCTTTAAATAACTGCTAACTCTTTACTATTCCTTTTTTTAACCTGTTCTGCCATCCATTCACGCAAAATGTTATTCACAGTTCAGTTTGCTACTCATGCATTAAGTCTATCTTGTGTGTGTTAAAATCTCCAGACCTTCTTTCCTCGTTACGTCTCTTTCTGGTTGCTTACACATTGCTTATATGTTCTATCAATGGTATTCTCAGCATCATTCCGTAGAACCACATATCTGACATTTAAAGTCTCTTCTTCATCTGTGAGGAAATTCATTGTTGTATAGATTAAATATTACATTGCTGTTTAGCAGTCTTCTCTTTGTCTCTAACGATATTTTCCTACCTCTTAATACTTTTTCTTAGTTTCTGCAAGACACCTTCCGCTATTCTTACGAGCATTTGGATTTCGGCGCCACATTTTCCATCATCTGTTACTACAGGACCCAGATAGTTAAATTTCTATACCTGCTTGAGTTTGACGTCTCCAATCAATACCTCACACTTTTAGTTGTCTCTTTCGTTAACGACAATGTATTCTGTGGTAATGCCTTCTTGTTTTTACCTAATTAGCTTTTCTAGGAATTCTTTCAATTTAAGTTCTGAGTCTGCCATCAACACCGTGTCATTCGCGTATCTGATGTTGTTAAGATTATGCTACTCGATAATTAATCCTGGTCGGACTTCTAGTTCTCTGAGGATCACCTCACTGTAAAGGTTAAATAAATCCGGTGAGAAAACGCATCCTTTTCTTACTCCTCTTTCTGTTTTATTTTACCTTCTCGTTTATTCACTGAACTCATTCTCAATCTGCATGCTGAGGTTACAAACTACTCGACTATCTTCCTCGTGTACATCAAGCTTTTCTAGTATCTCAAGTAGTTCTTCACGCCAAATGCCTTTGTGTAATTTATGAAACATAGTTACATGTTTTCATTGCTCACTATGATTGTATTTTGATCATAAAGATATCATTTATTATTCCAGTGCCCTGAACAAAAACACACTGTCCTTGCCCTATTCTCAATCTAATTCTGCTAAGAGTTTTGTTTATTAGAATCCTAATGATGTTGAGTTAAATGGATCATTAAGCTGATTGCTCGATTATTCGTCTTTTTTTCTTCTTTAGAGTCGCTATGGAACTAGCTCGACTGACGTTGTTCAAGTATTTCGCCATTGTTGTATATTTCATTTATTATTTCACTAATGTTATTGCTCTCAAAATCGTCTAAGACTCTCTTACAATCCTATCTGATGTTGCTGCTGTTTCTGTTCAGTTTGCTACAATTAATGCCAAACTTGATTTGAGTTATTTTATAGAAGCTTGTTTTTTAAGACGCCTGCGACAAAAAGAATTCGTACAACTGACTAGGAAAGTCAGTGGATGAAAAAACATTGTAATAGCAAAAAGAGGGGACAACTTTTGGTTAAAACGACCAATTTTCAAAATTAGTCATGGCTCGAATGCCAATCACTAGCAACACGTGAAAATATCTAACTATGCAATTGGAGATAACTGACCAACTGGAAACATTAGTTGGTGTTCAAGCACGAGTATAAAGCTTCGATTTTGAATGTCGATTTACAAAGCAATCTGGTCCTCATTTTCTAAAACACAACCTATCTATCCTGAAGAACAACGTGAGATTCGAATTCAATACAGTAGATAGTAATGACCAGTGACTCGAGCTCGTTAACCATTACAACCCACGCTTATCAAATACCAATACACAACTATCTCAGCCAACTATGAGACATACTAAATACTGAAACAGATATACATGAATAGTCTCTCTATATTTCTGAGATGATGTATTGTAACTATTTACATTAGTTACATTGTTCGAACTGTTGTCCTCATCTTTGTTGTTATATTCACAACGTTTCGGCCGTTTCACGCTCCAGCCTTTTTCAGGTCCTGTCTATATTTCAAAGATTAAATATTGTTAACATTTACACTACTTACATTTTTCGGACTGTTTTCCTCATCTTTGTTGTCATATTCACGGCGTTTCGACTGCTGTCCTTCTTCAGGTGATTGGAATTTCGAATCCTTTTGTTCTAGTTCCATGTATCATGCCTCTTCCGTATATCTCTGTTTCAGTTTCAGCTATTTCCCTTTAGTAAACCAACTCTCCAAGTGTTTGTTCACCTTGTGGCTAAGTATTGAACTCACAATTCTTTGGATCAAGTCACTGGATTACTTCAACCAACGCCTTTATCCACTGGATCATGGATCCTTGTCTTGCTTCACAGAGATAAACTGAGATAAATATGATCTTACATAGATATGAGAGTAGATCAATAATTCCGTGACCTGACACGTTGTTATCACCTGAATTTTGACTGGCGCTACAGAATCGGAAACAAAGAACTATATCATTAGCCACATCACTTGAGGACTTTCAACAACAGCAACAACTAAAATGTATGGCTTATGTGACTCGAAGAGAAAATAATGACATAATCAAGATGTTGACATTCCTCGCTAATTCAAACAAAAAGGCTAGGAAGGAAACTTCTATCAGTACTGGAAAGAGCAATAATAGCTACCGGACTTGAGAAAACTATTTTCCTGAAAAATTATTTCAAGAGAAAGATTTTATAACTTTCAAGCAAAAGTAGCACTGGCTGCTCGATCAATGAATGCCGAATGTTCACTTATAAAGGAATGGCTAATATTACCACTGACGTGAAATTTTTATTGTATAATGTTTGATTTATATTAACCACGACATAAAGTGCTTTGACAAAGAAGGAGCTTATGTTGAAAAATAAATATACTTTGTGTAAAATAAAGGCGTTTCTAATCATAAATCTATAGACTTATTGATGTACCTATGGATGAAAATGAATTCATAAGTTCATCACATGATACATATATAGCTGAATTTTTTATGTTTCATATAAGATAGATAGATAGATAGATAGATAGATAGATAGATAGATAGATAGATATGAAGAGATTGTGATAGATAGATATGAAGAGATTGTGATAGATAGATAGTTAGATAGATAGATAGATAGATAGATATGAAGAGATTGTGATAGGTAGATATGAAGAGATTGTGATAGATAGATAGATAGATAGATAGATAGATAGATAGATATGAAGAGATTGTTATAGATAGATAGATAGATAGATAGATAGATAGATAGATAGATAGATAGATAGATAGTTAGCAATATTTTTAGTATTACTCCTCTGTTTATATACGTTAGAATTGCAAGTTACTGCCGAGCCTGTAATAATGAAATATCAACATATTTGCCATTTGAACGGCTTGAATTTAAATATCTCTTGGAGAAGAAAGGCAACGAGTTGTTTCACGGCAACCATGACTGTAGCGTCCGTTTTCCTTTAACCTACAACACGTTGATGACCAGAAATCAGATAATGTTCATGTCGAAGTCGTCTGCAACTTCAATTATATGACTTCATTTTGTGTCTCCAGATAAAACTGTCAGATATTCTCATTTTTAATTCGACTTCCTCCTAATATAGAGTATTCGTTCTCTATTTTTCATTAGACCTTCCTTCTTTTTTCTCAAAGCCTTCTAGCTTCTTCGTCTGTTTCTTCATCTTCCTCCTCCTTGTCTTCGTTCTTTTTAGCCCACATCACTATTCCACGTCCTCTTCGTAGCTGTATTTTCTTTCTCCTCATCGATATCGTTTCTCTTTCTCACTGTACTTATTCTTTCCCATGCGTCAATAGTCTTCTTTTTCAACACTATTCTTCTTACTCGTCATTATTATTATTGTTATTATTATTATTATTATTATTATTCATCTTCTACCGCTTTGTCTCGCTTCTCCTTTCTCTTCCTCATCGCCATCCATTTTCTTCCTCTTTGCCATTGTGCTTCTTCCTCATCGTCACTATATTTCTTCTTCTTCTTCTTCTTCTTCTTCTTCTTCTTCTTCTTCTTCACGCTCTTCCCTTTTTCTTTTGCTTTTCTTATTATTTTTTCTTTTTCTCTTCTTCTTCACTATTCTTCTACTGCAGTTTTTCCTTGTTTCTTTTTTCATTCTTCTTCTTCTTCTTCTTCTTCTTCACGCCCCTTCCATTTTTCACTTATTATTCACGCTTCTTCCTTCTTCCTCACCACACTTCTTCATCTTCCGCTTCAGTCTCCTTTTTTCTCATCTTCTTCTTCATGATTCTTCTACCGACTTTTTGCCTTGTTTTTTCTTCTTCTCCTTCTTCTTCTTCTTCTTTTTCTTCTTCTAATTCTTCTTTTTTTCTTCATGTTCATCCTTTTTCTCTATCTTTTTCTTCTTCTTTTCTACTTCACGCTCTTCCCTTTTTCTCTGTTTTTTCTTCTTCTTCTTCTTCTTCGCGCTCCTTCCGTTTTCTCTGTTTCTTCTTCTTCTTCTTCTTCTTCTTCTTCTTCTTCTTCTTCTTCTTCTTCTTCTTCTTCTTCTTCACGCTCTTCCCTTTTTCTCTATCTTTTTCTTCTTCCGCTTCTTCTTCCCGCTCCTTCTTTTTCTTTTATCTTCATCTTCTTCTTATTATTATTATTATTATTATTATTATTCACCACTCCTTCCTTTTCTCTTTCTTCTTTGTTTTAATCATTTCACCCCAAGCAAGACGATATTGCTACTAAGACGCAAGGAGTTGGTGGATGTGAAAGAGAATGAGAAAACTTTACTCACGAGAAAGGACAATAAAAGAAAATGAAAATGGATTTTGGCGAGAAAAGTTGTCTGGCATGATACAGTAACTTTCCTAACAGCAAACCTAGGAATTGGTTAATTACTCCACTTCTTGCCAGTGGAAAACGTGAAACCAAAAAGGCGAAATGAGTTGCTGTCCTGGATGTTAGCAATCAGCCATACTGATGAAAAGCACAAATGGTTCTCTATGATGATTAAAAGATAGCAGTTTCGTTTTGGAGTTCAAGTCATTTCTTGCTTCTGTTAACAACTAATTGGAGGTTATTTTCGAGAGCAGCTGCCATATTTACTTTGTTGTGCTTATCGGATTTACTATTAAAACAGGAGTAACCAGTTGTGTCATCAGAATAAATACCTACTTGAGAACTGATGACATCGGGAACGATGACGATAGAACACAACGTAGATCCAAAGATAGAACCCGAGGGGATCCCTGCATTAATGCAAAATGATCTAGAAGCCTGCCTGTTCAACACGGCCTTCATGAGTTGTTAAGAAGGATTGGATAAATCAAATATTCGGTCAAAGACACCATAGCCCTAGAGAGAAGAAGGCCAGTATTCCAAACCCTGTCAAACGCCTTCGAGATATTTAAAGCCAAAACTGAGCCTCGCCGTTCTTATCTAAATCCTGATAGGCATATGCAGTAATAACCGTTAACACATTGGCAGTTGCCTTGAATAACGAAAGTCATATTGTTTATCTGAAAGAAAGCCGTGTGAAGTGAGATGCTTCTTCCTCAATATTCTTGTACATCATTTTTGCCTTGGTTCTATTTCTTCTTCCACGTTACTATTTTCCTTTTTCCTCTTCATAACTCTTCTTCTTCCTCTCCATCATCATACCATTATTCTTCATCACGTTCCTTTCTTTTCTTCTCTTCTACTTCTTTAACTTCTACCACATTTTTGCCTAGCTTCTTCTTCTTCTTCACACTCCTTCATTTTCTCTTCTTCACTCTCTTTGTCTTTCTTCTTCTTCTTCTTCTTCACGCTTCTTCCTTTTTCTATTCTTCTTCCTCGCCACACTTCATCATCTTCCTCTTCATGCACACTTCCTTTTTCTCTTCTTCTTCTTCACTATTCTTCTACCGCAGTTTTTCCTTGTTTCTTTTTTCTTCTTCTTCTTCTTCTTCTTCTTCTTCTTCTTCTTCTTCTTCTTCTTCACGCCCCTTCCATTTTTCACTTCCTCTTCACTATTTTTCTACCAACTCTGTCTTGTTCCTTTTTCATCTCTCTTCTTCTCCTTCTTCTATACTATTCTTCTAACACCTCTTTGTTGTGTTTCTTCTTCTTTATCATCATCATCATCTTCATTTTCACACTCCTTCCTTTTTCTCTTCTTCTTCACTATTCATCTAACACATCTTTGCCTTGTCTCTTCTTTTTCTATTTCTCCTTCTTCTTTTTCACACACACTTCTTTTGTCTCTTCTTCTTCACTATTCTTATACCACCTCTTTGTCATATTTTTTTTCTTCCTCCTCCTCCTCCTCTTCTTCTTCACGCCCCATTCCTTTGTCTCTTCTTCTTTACTATTCTTCTACCACCTCTTTGTCATGTTTCTGCCTTCTCTTCTTCTTCGTCACACCCTTTCTTTTCTCTTTTCTTCTTCACTATTCTTCTAATACCTCTTTGTTTTGTTTCTTTTTCATCTTCTTCTTCTTGACACTCTTTCCTTTTTATCTTCTTCGCTATTCTTCTACCACCTCTTTGTCTTTCTTCTTCTTCTTCTTCTTCTTCTTCTTCACGCTCACATCCTTTTTCTCTTCTTTTGCACTATTCTTCTATCACCTCTTTGTCAAGTTTTTTCTTCTTCCTCTTCTTATACACAATCCATTTTTTTTTCTTCGCCTTTATTCTATCAACTGTCTTGTTTCTTCTTATTATTATTATTTTAATAATTCTTTCCTATTTTCTTTCAATTTTTGATTTTCACTCTTTGATTTTCAGTTTTCCTATTCCTCGTCTGCTTTTTTCGTTTTTCATTCCCGTCTAACGATTCATAATATCACACAACGTAAACCTGACTCACAAATCTCCCTATGAAGACTTCTAATTTAAATGATCGTTATCACCAAAAATGTGAACATATTTTAAACGAATGTATGTGTTCTATCGAACAATCAAGAATAAACAGTTGAGGCGCAATTGAATCCTAACCACAGCGAATTCTGCTAATTCTCGGAACATGCCCAAATACAACGGCTAGTCAAATGTTGGAGGAAAGAGAAACGAATAACTATAATGTCAAAGAGAAATGATTGTTTTATAGAAATGACGTGACTGAAAGTGTCAAGTCGAAGCCTGCCGAAAATTACAAATTTCTGAAGCGGAAGAATTTGGATAGAGGCCAATAAGAGCAAGAGGATTTGGTATATTTGATTCTTTTGTTAATATTCCTATCAACAAAGAACAATTTTCCAGATTGTAATGACCAGAAATAAAGTTACACAGCATGAACTATATATATTTCTAAAGAATTAAGTGACATATATATATATATATATATATATATATATATATATATATATATATATATATGTTGTGTGTGTGTGTGTGTGTGTGTGTGTGTGTGTGTGTGTGTGTGTGTGGGTGGCATCTTACCGATTCGCAATCGATTCTTAAAATTATAAAAGCTTAGCGAACCGATTGTTAGATTATTCGAAAATTATCTTATGTATTAATAGCCGATATATAATAGCTAAAAATATAATTAATACCATTATTGTATTTTCTGCGGAGGCTGAAAGAGGATCTTTGGGACTGCAGCGATTCAGTTCGAATTTGCCCGAGAAACCATAACACGGCTGATTACCCTAGAGTCAAAAAGGATCATATTTCTGGACAGAAATATGATGAGAATAGAATTTCAATCTGGAAATATCTTAATAAATAAATATTTTCTATTAAATTATTAAAATGGTTTAATTCTTTTTTATACTATATAGAATTGCTTCCTTGAAATATGCGATGCTATTACTGTATATATGTGTGTGTGTGTGTGTGTGTGTGTGTGTGTGTGTGTGTGTGTGTGTGTGTGTGTGTGTGTGTGTGTGTGTGCATAGAATCTTTACCACTACCTCCAAGACAATCTTTGATTGTCTTGGAGGTAGTGGTAATGGTAAGGATCCTTTGTCTTGGAGGTAGTGGTGGTAGTGGTAGTGGTAGTGGTAAAGATCCTTTGGAAAAAAAATTAGAGCCAACACTACATCTGATGCTGAGATTTATATATAAAAATGCCTGCCATACCGGAAAACTACATAGGCGAAACATCTAGAAATCTAAAAGCTAATATAAGAGAGATCTACGCTGGGACAACACTTTGAACTCGCTCGTAATACACAGAAACAAAACAGGCTACAACTTCGATTTAATAAATGTCACTCTAATTAGAAAAGAACATAATTTATTACGTAGAAAATACTTAGAAGTAATCCTGGTAAATATTTTGCTATCCATAAACTTTTATAAAATCCATACTTAAAGTATCTACGATCTGTCTACCTACAACCACAACCGGTATAACCTAAATTCTTTCACTCTCACACAAAACACATCCTAACCAACATACGGACAACTAGCAGACATGGAAAAAAATGCACACGAGACAAATGAATTTATAAACGTTTCCTATTTGTTCCTTATCCTATCATTCTAATCGGATCTGTCGGATTCTAATCCATATTTGATCCCAATATGTATGTATATATGTATGTATGGCTACGTGACCACGTAGTTAAAAAAGTTCGCTTTTTAAACCCGGGTTCGATCCCAGTGTTCGGCACCTTTAGAAAGTGCCTGAAAACCATAACACGGGTTGAGTGAAATTGGGTAGGCGGAACCCTTGAAACTCTTGGGAGCCGACGGTGATCATGCTAGTCATCGTGACAGACGGATTGAGCGTGCTGGCCTTTGTTGATCACGCTAGATAACACACTCTCTCCCAGAAACTGTAACACAGCATAGTTGCAGTATAAAACACAGGTGGTCTCTGTGGGTGTTGAACAAACACAAATGTTCCTGGAGTAGGCGTCTGCAACACCAGGAAACAGGTATCCTCGGATACGAATGGCCAGCCATTATGTATGCGTTGGGTAAAATGTAAAAGAGTTTGTTCATATCAGATAATCGAATAAGATATGTGAAATGACCTGAATAGGGAAAAGCTCAACATGAACAGTAATATTCAATTTAAATTTTAAATTCCTGTCGTCCAATGTGCTTAGAAAAACAATATCTCCGACTTCATTCTGCTTCCTACTGTTTCTGTTTTTATTGCTGTTGGTTTTAAAAATCCCACATTACAATGGTAGTAGCTTTCTTAAGGAAATGTCATATGCTGTAGAAACCTGGACGTAAATTTATCATGCAAAACTCAGAAATTAGCGCACCTTCTAAATAGTCTCGCCTTAATAAATCTCTATCTATAAAAGGCAGGATGTGTGTGTGTGTGTGTGTGTGTGTGTGTGTGTGTGTGTGTGTGTGTGTGTGTGTGTGTGTGTGTGTGTGTGTGTGTAACGAATGCACGGACGCAATTTTCGACTTTCGAAGGATTTGCACCAAAATATACATGCACAAGCTCCAAGTTAGCGGGAAGGCCAAGACCGACTTTGCATTTCCCAACTCCCATTGATAGTGGAAATAATCGATTTTTTCATGCTTCTACGGCAGTTTTCATGTAGTTTGCGGTCATTTTCTACTGGTTAGAGTGAGAGACTATAGCTGGCTGCCACGAATAGGCAGGAAGATTCTATTGGCCAGCGTGAGAGCCAACAGATGACTGACACGAATGTTAACTAGCATGCTAGCATGTAAAAAAAAATCGATAGCTGCATTCGTCACAAGTGGGAAAAATTTAAATCTGCATGGCACTTTACTCCAATTAGCTCATTCGCTTGCTTAAACTCAACGTTGATTCTGATTCTTCAGAACTGGGTTGGGTGTGAAAAAGTATTTGTTGTTAACATTCTTTTTTCATTCGGTTTTTCCAGTTACGAGTCCTTTTTTAAAGCTGATCGTTTTGTGTTCATTTTGTTTATTTCTTTTTTCGTAACAGATTTAATGTTTAGTATAGAGCTTAGAAAAAATTCGCAATAAGTAAGGCATGTAGCAACATCAGCACGGCAAAGGGCACTCCTTTAAAGGCAAGGAAGGGCAAAAACATTTTAAGTCAAGTGATAGCGATTGCTGTATGAGTCGTAGGATTTTTGAATCAAGCACGGGCAACACCAGGTCATGCTGCTAGTTAATTTTAATTATCGTTTATTTAAACTATATTAAAATATTATATCTAATTTAATTTATTTTTTTAAATATCTCAGTGAGGTCTTTCATGTTTTTACTTTTTTGTTGTTGCAATCTATTTTGTAAATGCTTGATTCATATTTAATGTTGTTATTTTTATTTTTTTTAATTTATTTATTTTGCAGTGATTGTTTTTCTTTAAGTGGCTGTCACAATTTTCATATTAAAACTGGAAGGATACTTTTCGATTATAGTTACTATAAAATTGGTAGATTGTCTTATGTGCTTAGATTTATCTAGATTATTTTCATTTTATTTTTGCGTATTTTATCATCTTTCTACTTTGCATTATATATGATATTTTTACGATATTATGAGAAAGTGGACTGCGCATATATTCACTTAACTACTGTATTTTTGTCAACGGTTGTTGCATGAAACATTTTGTCAGGATATCAAGCAAAGAAGAAAAAAAGCAAAGGGAGCAGTAGGTTCGTGCCTTTCCCTGAAATATGAATACGACTTTAACTTAGATTCGTACTTGGTTTGTCCATTCCATTTTTTGGACTGGCAACAGGTATGCTACCCTAGGCGGACACATACACAGTATGCATTTACATACATGGGGATGTTGAAAAATCGTCGCTTGAATCAGACCTTGGTGTGACTATTCAGCACCACCTCGTATATATGTGCAGCATACGTCACTAGAAGAATCCACTACACGAATGGAAGAATTACTCATCTCTATGTGACAGACTTTTCGGTGACGAAAAAGAAATGCTATATTTTAATATTAGAACTATTTTCTTAAACGATTTTTTAAAATTCAAAATACCAAACATGTGAACTGCGACGAAGTTTTAGAGAAAATGTAAGCAAAAAGGATTTTTATACCTAACATCAGGAAGAGACAGTTGAGAGTTCTACGGAACATAATGAGAAAAGGAGCTTGGAAAATTTGATACTCACAGGACAGATTGAAGGCAAGAGGGACAGAGAAAAACATCGTATAACCTACCTAGCAAGTTTGAGTAAATGGATGACTGACCAAAGTTTAGGAGAGATAACAAAAAAGACAAAATTATTCAAAGCTACAAAGTACAAGAAATTGTGGAGAGTCATGATCGCCAATGTCCTGAAGGAACACGGCATATAGAAGATAAATAAATTTTTAAAATAATATATATATATACATATATATATATATATAGAGAGAGAGAGAGAAGGGACATTGAATGGCGACAGTTTGTTTCATGCTTGACATATATATATATATATATATATATATATATATATATATATATATATATATATATACCAAGTATGTGGTGCAGTTCAAATTACATTACATGAATCAATCATTAGAAGTTAATGATAAAACAGATATCTTCAAACAAAATAAATATAAAAAATATGATACATCTCGCAACCAGATGAATGTTATTCCCTTATAAAAAGGGACCATAACATTAATCTACTTAGATTAAATAAATTTGAGAAGATGTATTTCGCCATTTATATCATTAACTTCTATATGTTTTTTTTGCATGAATGATTCATGTAATATATATATATATATATATATATATATATATATATATATATATATATATATATATTATAGGAGGCACGGTGGATAGCGGCATGGATTGAAGAATCGGAGAACCGATTTCGAATTCCTATCGAATGCATTAGAATATTACAATATGCACAGTTTCTTATCCTTTGTATTCCCTTGGGTATGGTATTAATCCTCCCTGTGGTTAAATATAGCTTTGAATGGCATTTGGTCTAGGAGGACAAATCTGAATTCAAAACCTGCGGAGGATTGTTTGGAGACCTTCTGACACGTAGTGCACCAGGTCTCTGTATTCGACCCTTTGAAAAGTGTGGTTGATTTAGCACAAAGCACTACTATAATCAAATCATATGTGCTGGTGTCTGGCTGTCGGTTCCTAGGAAGTGAGCTGCTTGACCCTCATACGTCGAATTCAACAGGAGAGTCCAACACATATATATATATATATATAATTTAAATAAAAACAGACCACTTTAAGGTTCCATGTAATAAATTATTTTACCACAGCCCTTTTAAAGGACTACGGATCATCAGACTTTACTTCCAAACAAAAAATGAAAAGAAAATTTACACATTTTTGACGGGCTGTATTAAACATATATATATACAGAAATATAAATATATATATATACAGAAATCCATTAAATAGTGATAAATATTGATAAATGAGTAACATCTATTAAGTCTTTCTGCTAACTTCTGATGTCGAATAAGCCGTTTGATGTCGAATGGAAACTTACCTAAATTGTCTGTAATAGTTCGATTATCGTTGGTCATTTTCAAGGAAATAACTTAAAAAGTCGTGGACCGTTTATTCTGTTAAATGGTCCGGAGTTTTCACATACTCTGGTGGTAGAATAGACTTTTAACGTCACGTTCTCGCTGAGAGTCAAACAAATATTTTTAATGTTGTATTACCGTCTTTTGATATGAAAGGCCAACAACATTTTTATCGTTTTCTGCAGTTGAATTGGCAGATGTTTCATGTAGTATAATATTTTCATTGGGACAAGGCAGCGAATCAACTGTTTACTTAATTATTTTCCGGACTTAATTTAATATTCAGGAAGTTTTAAGAATAAACAAGAAAATGCAGAACAACATAAAGTTTCCATCTTGTCTGGCGAGCTGAGAAAAAGGCAAGTTTTTCAGTGGTCCAAAGAAAATTTCACATAGGCTCAGCAATTACTTTACGTCTTTTTCCACAATCCTCCGAATTTGAAAGGAGTGGGTAAATGGAGTTTCGCACTCACTACGTGTGCTAATTAAACATACCCGATAATACATCTTAAGGTGTTAATTAATCGATCATACTTTTCTGTATGGCTATTTTATGTCTATATATTAATAAACTAAGAAAATAAACTGAGTGTATTTGCAATCTTGCTGTTTCAAATAAGAGGTTTTATTTTTCAGCTGAGTAAAATTTCAGAAAACATGTACTTGTGTATAATACGACCCCCCCATCACACACACACACTTTTGCCTTTAATTTTTGTTCAAAAATTCTCGTATTATACGCAGTAAAATACGATAATATTTAGACTCTTATATAGTAGGCGAAACTACATGGATATGGTTCTACCGAGCAATGCTCAGAATACCATGGCCAGAACATGTAAACAACAAGGACAATATGAGAGAAACTGCTGCTAACAATGGTAAAGAGATAGATGAAATTTATGGAATGCCTAATGAGGAAAACAGGCTTGGTGAATTTAATACTCACATGACATACTGGATACAGAGGAAACATGGGAAAACAATGAATAACCTACTTGATAAGTTTGATTGAATGGAACAAGGATAAGCAAGGCGTAGTAAAAGACAAAGGCTAATTAAAGTAACAAAAGAATGAAAGTTGTGGAGAGCCATGAGCGCTCGCGTTAGCTTTAAAGTACTTCTAAAGACTTCATAGCATGTGCAGAACAGGGAGTGGAAAAATATTAAGGAGATAAATATTTCCGAAACATACAAAGAATAAGAAACTATGCAGAGAGTCAACGTCTTGAAGGAATAGGACACAAAATAGAGAAATTAATTTTTAGTATGTTTTTTTATTCTGTTATCATTTTGATTTTAGATTATTTTTTAGTATAGATTGTCTTCCACCAGGATTAAGATGAGGCTATAAAAATAGTAACCTTCGACCTATTGACGGCAGCGACAATTTTTGAGGCGTATTTCGGTGAAAATAGCTTCTAAGACGCCAAAAATACGTTAAGACAGCCAGACAAGTTTTCAAGTTCGATAACTGTAATAAAATAATCAAGAGTTGCCTCCCTTATATGAAACGCTTTTTGTTTATATTGAAGAGAGATGTTTAGCAATAATTAAATAATATAGGAAAATAAAACTCCTAAAAATATTTAAAAGTTTTCTCCAGGTCACAAATAAATATATATATTCATCTATGGCCGAGAAAAGGCTTTTAAATCTTATTCAGTGTCTGTGTGTATGGTAACTTGGTGGCTCTTTTTATTGTGTATTTGTATGTTTTTTTAGTTTTTTGTTTTTTTCTTTTTGTAAAGAGACACGGAAATATTTCCTGTCTCGTCACTTTTTGTGTGTGTGTATAAATACTTAATTACGTCCGCGTGCGTATGTATTATAATCTGATTGTGTATGTATTGTCTTTTGCAAAATGTCATCCTCCCCTATCTATATTTAGAATTCAAATGTATCTATGTTGTCATGAAGCCCTGAAAAACAGTTGATATTAACGTTTATTCCAAATTAATTTCAATAAGAACAAAATAAATAGAATAACATATGTATTTTTCTTTTTTCCTCAGTAATTTTATAATTTTAAACTTAATAGAGATTAATTTCTAATATGGGTAATTTTAATTTTTTATTTCAAATACTTAATTAGTTAGAATAAATTCTATTTTAGTCTAACCCCAACATTAAGGCATTAAATAGTTATTATAACCTTAGTTCGTTATCAAGTTTTTTGTATTCTCGTATACTTGTATTTTGATTGGTCATTCCAGCTTATGTAACAGCGTTTCCCCTTGCAAGGGGTTGTTAAGTGATTTGAGTCTTTTAAAACCCTTTATTCTACATTCAACATCATCATGGCTATTTTTGTAGTGATTTCATAACATGTTATAATTTTCGAATAAATAATTATATTCGCTCTACTCCGTATTGAGCACTCTTTTAAGAATAGTAATTGTTGATTATTGGAATTTATTCCGTATACATCAATCGTATACTTGGGTATATATATATATATATATATATGTGTGTGTGTGTGTGTGTGTGTGTGTGTGTGTGTGTGTGTGTGTGTGTGACTGAATAAATTACAAACATTATGTCTGCATATTTTTTTTATCATAATCCATTCATATTGACGGATTATTATAAAAATAAGCAGACATAAATTTTGTGATTTATTCAATTAGACTAGCCTAAAATAGAGTTTGCTGCCTAAATTGACACATATATATATATATATATATATATATATATATATAGTCCTGGTCCAAATCTTAAGGCCAGATACAAAAGGGTTAAAAAAATATAAAATACCTTTACTTTAATTGAAATATAATTGTGAAACATTTACATTTAATTAGAATATCAACAAACAAGTGAAAATTTTAAGCTTTTAATTGATTAACTTAAACAAACATTGATAACGTATTTTTTGTTTGGTCATAACGATAAGACTATGTCCGAAAAAAAATTACTGGAAAAAATTTTTAGAACTAGTCAATGTGCTCATAGCTCCAGGAGTGTAGACATCTACATTTCGAGCATTAAATTTCAGATTTTAAAATGGCTAAGTGTAAAATTTTAACAAAGTTCGAACAGGGCAGGATTGTTGAACTTCAAAGACGTGGTCTTCCGCAACGAGCCATTGCAAATGAAATTGGCCGTAGCAGAAACTGTCATTGCTAACTTCATTAAAAATTCGGATGCGTACGCTTCTAAAAAATCAAGTCGTCGACCCAATAAAATCTCACCATATCTAGACAGATGCATTAGGCGAGAAGTTAAGAAAGATTCAAGCCTAACATCAGATCAGATAAAAGGGAATACAGATTCTGAATGCAACTCTCAAAAAATTCGACGGCATTTAAATAAGAAAGGGTTTAAGAACGTGAAACAGCTGCATTCGGGATGTGGATAAAAGGAAGAAAATGTTGTTTGCAGAGGTGAAAAAACAACACGACAGTGGAGGTGGATCAATTATGGTCTGGGGTTAATTTTCGTACAATGGAACTCTTGAGTTACAGGTGGTAAAAGGTCGTCAAACAGCTGCTAGTTACATTGACATGTTAAGAAAGTCATCGCTAATTACTGAAGGCCCTCGTCTTTGCAGAGAAAACTGAATTTTCCAGCAGGACAATGCTGCAATCCACAACACTTGAAGGTTGAAGGAGTTATTTATAGAAAACAACATTCAGCTTTTGAGTCATCCACCATGCTCTCCAGATCTAAACCCAATTGAGAATGTTTGGGGATGGATGGTAAAAGATGTTTATAAACATGGATCGCAATTTGAAACTGTGGATGCTCTTTGTGCTGCAGTTTATGCATCCTAGGCGAGCATCCCAAGCACCTTCATGCAGATGTTAATAATGAGTATGCCAAAGTGAATTTTAGAAGTAATTCGCAAAAATGGATTTGAAAAAAAAATCATGATATATGATATAAACTTATATGGTATATATTTCTGTATGTTGAGTTGTTGTTCGGTACGGAAGTTTACAAGTAATCTCTTTGTCTGAAGGAAGTAACATTATACTGTATATGGAGCTCACATTTAATATTATTATAAAATAAGCTTATGATTTTTTTTTATTTTGGTTCCATTGCTAACCACTGGAAATCCGTTATTACCATCATAAAATGACTCTTACCAATAAACAATATTCAAATACTACAACACTCACCAAATTTTTCTGGGATACCAAGACAGATAGCTACATAAATAAAATTTCGTCTCGACATTATGTTCAATGCTAACCTTGTAAATAATTTCTTTATTCAGACATTTATGGTTTAGTGGACAGGTACTTTTTTTTCGGCTATTACAGTTTTTGTCGGTATTATTATTGTTATTGAGGTTATTTATTTTTTTCTTTGATTTTTTTTACTTTTTCTTGCCTTCTAATCTTTGTCGTCTAACAACATTTTTTAGCTTATTTTATAATAATATTAAATGGGAGCTCCATATACAGTATAATGTTACTTCCTTGAGAAAAAGAGATTATTTGTAAACTACCGTACCGAACACTAATACAACACATAGAAATATATATCATATAAGTTTTAATCATATATCATGATTTTTTTTTCAAATATCTACCTACCAACACTCTATATTTTGAATTCCTACCCCAATATTATATTAAATTTTTAATAACCTTTAACTTTGAACCTGCACATAATATAGCGTTCCTCCCATGAGACCCAGAATTTAAAAAAAACAAAAAAACAACCGTATTATAGTTCATTTACCATTTATGCATGATGAATTGGGTAACCATGAAACTCTGAGTTGCACTACAAATGCAGGCATATGTATATTTATTAATTTTTTTTTTTTTCGTTTTTAAATTTTTTTATTTTTCCCTCCCCACTCAAAGGCATTTTGTCCCAAGGATTCTACTTATTTGATAGTTTAGTAAGAAATCCCGGTCCGAAATGTTAACAAAGAAAAAAACTAGAAAAATGGAAAATTGAATGTCTTTGACTAGATGCGAGGGTGTCTCGTCAGTATTCTAACGATGTTGTGACGGTATCTTTTTGCTTGATATATTGTCTGAAAGCGGAATTGTTTTTAGCCATTCTATCTCCTCTTGCCAGAGAGTCCTCTCTCGAATCGCCTGACCAGTCATACATGTGTCTCCGGCTCTATCTCCTCAATGCGGTAAGCTATCTCTTCTTCCTTTACCGCTCTCCATCCTCTAAAGACTGTGAGATACTTGATAGCATTTCTGACAACATAGACAAGGCTCTCTCCCTCCACCCGTTTGCTCACATTTTTGTGTTTGGAGACTTTAACGCCCATCACACTCTGTGGCTTAAGAATGCTACTACTGACCATGCAGGCATTCAAACGCTTAATTTTTCAATCTCCCATTCCCTCACACAGATAGTTAACTTCCCCACTCGTTTTGCCTTCAACCGGGAAGGTAAAGCCTCTCTACTCGACCTGTGCTTTACCTCCATCCCCGAATCCTGCAGCGCCTCGCAACTATGCCCTTTTGGTAACTCTGACCATGCAGTAGTATCGGTTAACATCTCCTTTAACTCCACCCCCTATAAAGAACCTCCTACCACTAGAACTTCGTTCTATTATCAACGAGCTGACTGGGACGCGTTCCGTGATTTCCTCCGCGATGTCCCCTGGGATGGAGTCTTTAAGCTCCCCGTCCAAGAATGTGCTCCTGAGGTCTCTTCCTGGGTTAAAGCTGGAATCGACGCTTTCATCCCATCAAGGAAATATAGGGTTAAGTCGCGCTCCTGCCCCTGGTTCTCGGCTGCTTGCTCAGCCGCCATCGCCCATAGGAACCACTACTTCCACCTATACCGTAGCGACATGTCTGACTGCAATAGACGTCTCTTTGCCTCCGCCCGTAACGAATGTAAGCGTGTCCGAAATGATGCTAAGTCACTATTTGCGGCTCGAATGAAGGAACGTATTGCATCTCGTAAATTTGGCTCCAAAGATTATTGGCGTCTCTGCAAGAGTGTATTGAACAATTGCAAACCCTCTATACCTCCTCTATTCAACCAGTTCGAAGTCTTGACCTCCTCTACCGACAAGGCTGAATGCTTTGCTCGGAAATTTTCATCCAACTCGACGCTCGACGGTATACCCATACCCGACTTCCCTCTTAGAACTGAGGCCATATTGAGTGGGTTAAACATAACCCCAACTTTGGTACTGGGCATTATCTCCAATTTAGATCCCAACAAGGCGAGTGGTGGAGATGGGATACCAGCCATTGTCTTAAAGAAATGCGCGCCTGAACTGGCGCCCGCCCTTTCGAAACTATACAACTACTGCCTCAAGGAATCTTGTTTTCCTGACTGCTGGAAGTCCTCTTCGATCGTTCCTGTCTTCAAGAACTCCGGCGACCCTCTGAACCTTCCAACTACCGTCCTATCAGTCTCCTTCCCCTCTTCGGCAAAATCTTCGAAGCTCTAATCAATACCGGGGTGGTTAACGACCTCACATCCCATAATCTGCTCTAAGACAAACAATATGGTTTCCGCTTTGCCAGATCTACAGCCGATGTGCTCACAGACATCACTGAAACAGTCTACCGAACTCTCCAAAATAACGGGGAAGCCCGAGCCGTGGCACTAGATATCTCCAAAGCATTTGATAGGGTTTGGCACACCGGCCTTCTCCGCATGATCCAGGTTTATGGCATTACGGGTCGATTATATAACGTAATACAATCATTCCTGTCAAACCGTGAATTGAAGGTCGTTCTCAACGAATTCTCCTCCAGTTCCTATCCCACGAACGCAGGTGTTCCTCAAGGCTTCATCCTAGGCCCCACTCTATTCCTTATCTACATAAATGACCTTCCTGACGCCGTAACTTCTCAAGTCGGCATCTACGCGGATGACACCACAATTTATTCCTGCCTCAAAAACAAATCTAGTCTCGCTGACAAAACTCACCTTGCCGTGCGTCTTGAAAAGGACCTCCAATCGATTGTGAACTGGGGCATGAATTGGCTGGTCAACTTCAACGCTTCGAAGACAAAACTGCTCTCTATTAATCACCACAGAGAGCCTTTCCTTCCCTCCATTAGAATGTCTGACGCTCAACTTCTCGAGAGCAACTCTCTGCGGCTTCTCGGTCTCACGTTGACTGCTGACCTGAGATGGAATAAATACATCGAGTCAATTGCCTCGTCCACTGCGAGGAAAGTTGGCTCCCTGAGCCGCACTAGGAAGTTTTTCTCCCCTGAGTCGATCCTCCAGATATACAAATCCACAATTCGCCCTTGCATGAAATATTGCTGCCATATATGGTCTGGCGCCCCTTCTGTTTGCCTCGGGGTTCTTGATAGGCTCCAGAAGCGGATATGCAATATGGTTGGCCCTGCCCTGGCGTCTCGTCTACAGTCACTTTCTCACAGACGCACCGTCGCCTCCCTCTGTCTGTTCTACAAATACTTTCATGGAAATTGCTCCGAGGAGCTGCATTCGCTGGTTCCCAGACTTCATGAGTTCAAGCGCCCTACGAGGCTGGCATCCCGCTCTCACCCCTTCACTGTCGAAACTCCTAAATGTAGCCGTCTCTTCTATTCTAATAGCTTCATGTCTCGCACCTCTCGCCTGTGGAACTCTCTTCCCTTCTCCTGTTTCCCTGTGAGTTATAATCTCCAGCTATTCAAGTGTAATGTCAATCGACATCTCCAGTTGCCTTAATCTATCTACTACCCTCATCCTTTCTTTTATCACTCCTATCTGATCTTCCTATTTTCTGTAACCCCTTGCGTCCTAGTGGCTTCCCGCCTTGCTTGGGGTGAAATGCTTAAAAAAAAATATATATATATATATACTTTATAGCTCTCTTTAACTACAATGAGTACTGTTTTGTTTACACTTTAAATTAAATAAATATTTATTTGTTCATCTTTATATGTACATTGTCACACACATAAATAGTTGCTAATATCTCGTTATTTAGTTCATGTTCACACTTATATATATATATATATATATATATATATATATATATATATATATATACTATCATTATTATATAATGGCACACAAACACTTAAAAAACTATAGGTTATATTTATTTCATTGAAGTTGATAACAAACGGCTTCAAATGTAAACCAAATGTAAATGGAAAAATTCACTACAGGTTTAAAAATTAAGAATAGTGATTTCATAGTAACAAATTTTCCTTTGGTTAAGATTATGAGACATGTATTCAATTTAAAAAACCTATTATAATTTATATTAAAAATTGTGGTTGGTTAACTACATTAAAAAATAGAAAATATTCAAAACCTAGCTAAACATTTCAATTTAAACGTAAAAAAGATCTAATTAAAATAAAATTATATATATGTGTGTGTGTGTGTGTTTTCTAATATTTAATTATCCATGAGATTCTCCTTAAAACATTAAGATATACAAAAGAAAATATATATCTATTTATATAAAGACAAAATTAGACATATTATATTATATAAAATAAGCAATAGTCCTAAACCTTTATAATTTAAATAAACTTATTAAAGTTTAACGGGATACGAGGAAATCTTAAAAACTAAGTAAAGTTAATAGGATCCGAATTAATTATCTCTACTAAGATTTAATTTTAATAAGTATCCGTATCTGTATCTATACGTGAAACATTTTTATATAAATTAATAGTCTTAAATGTCAGTTAATACAACTGAGAGGTTTTCACATTTTTTTTCTTTTTTAAAAGGTGTAATCTTTTTGTCGTATATTGAAACTGTTATCCCGCCTTATTTATTTATAAAGTGCGCAAAAGGAAATTTTTGTGCAAGAGTCTTACTCTTATATGTAATTTTTTTTGTTTTTGTATTTTTTCCTTTTTCTGTATATTGGAATAAATGTGCGTCTTTAATTTTTTACGCAGTTTGCGCCTTCCTACCAATTACGTTTCTGTGTTTGGCACAAGAATTTAGATTTAGATTTAGATTTACAGAGAGAGAGAGAAAGAGAGAGAGAAAGAGAGAAAGAAAGATAGTGGGATGGAGGACAGGGAGAAGGAGGTGTACAAAATTAACTTTTAAGTTGAAAATGTCTTCTTTAAGAAATCAGGGTTGAGTTTCGTTTGCCATTTCTGTAAACAAGTGGATTTCCTTAAGGAGCGCTAATCCCACACCAAAACTCCCTCCTTCCATATCCGGGCTTGTGACCAACGACATCAAAACTGAAAAATTGTACATTTTAATATTATCATGAACATATTATTTATAAAAAAAAATTAACTCCCTACCAATTCTAAATTAAGGAGGTATAACAATTCCAATATATGACAAAAAGATTACACCTTTTAAAAAAGAAAAAGAAGTGAAAAACTTTGATAAAACAAAAATTGCAAAAGAGAAGAGTAATTTTAAGAAAATCAGACAGTTTGTAAAAAAAATTGTTACACGCGTAAATCTTTTAGGCTCAGCGGTTAAAAACCGCCAAAAATATAAGGATTCATTTGGAATTTAGAAAAGCACCAGAAAAATTGACACGGACATTGGCTTCGGCTAACATCAAGTCATTTTTGTTCTTTTGATTAACCAAAATTCTTTTATTTATTTTCCAATGTTTCTTTCTTTCTTTTTTGTAGCGGAAGTTATGCATAGACTAGAGACTATGGACTAACGAACTTCTGTTTTACAGTAGTTATTCAAATTTTTCTTCTTCTTCCTCTTTTTTATATGAGAGTTACCATCTCATTAGATGAGAGAGAAATATAGAGAGAGAAGGGCAGGAACAGAGGGAATGTGATATAGGTTTTTAAAAAAAAGCAAATGTTTTCTTTTAATTTAAATTTTTAATACATATATATTTATTTTTACATTCGAGAACATCACGCATTCTTATTGTTAGTTGAAATTCATAAAATCTTTTTATCAAAAACAGTTTTCAGAAAATTGGGATCCTCAAGTAACACTTATAGTGTGTTATTTGTGGGGTTCGATTTGAGTTTTGTTAGGGTTAGCCGACTATAAAGGAATTTATGAATGAGTAAATAAAACACGATAAACTGGAGTGTAACAATAATAATTTATACAAACATTAATAAGTAGTTTCGTATTGTACAAAAATAATAGTAATGTTCATAGATGGTTAGTATTTAAGTAAGATTTATTTTTATATAACATTTCAATGAATACAAGATTTTGTAAAAGTAAAGTGTTTTTGAGAGATGCTAGTTCCATTTGGTAATATGTCCTGTGAATAAGAAAAAGGAGGTAGAATGTATGAGAGAAGTAAAGGGGGTGAAAATGACGAGAAAGGTGTGTGGAGTGGTAGTGGTTGTTGAAGCCGAGATGCCTTTGATGTATCCGCTCACAGTTGTAAGTGTTCGTCTCTCAGTATTATCTCTGTGTGTCTCCTATTGGAATCTCTTTCTTTTTTTAAGCAAATCGCCCCAAGCAAGACGGGAGTGCCACTAGCATGCAAGGGGTTACAAAGAGTGAGAGTAAAAAGGAGTATTTGGGATTTTTTTTTTCTTTTAGACCGGGGTCTATTTATATTGTTAGCGAAGTTGAAAGAGGCTCCGATTAGGTTGTTGATTACTTCAGGTGCGCTCATTTCTTATTGGTCAACATTTATTTATTTAGGATTGTATTTAAACAACTTCAATCGGAAGTTATTCGTAGAGCCTATTGCGCAAAGCCCGAAATATGTCATTACGTTTTAATCTATAAAAGAGGTAACTTTCTCTTTCTGCTCTTAGTGTCACTACACACTAAACGTTATAGCTCTTTCTAATATTGGTAAGAATTCTCTTTTGTTTTAGGTAACGTGGAAAGTTAACAGCTTGATTATAACATTTTTTTCTTTTATGATTATAAGTACTATCCATTCAACCTGTGATTGTTGTCGGAATTGTTCAAGTGATGTGTTTTTATTTGGTAAAGTTCGTCGTTTGTGATTGTCTAGCGCCAATCTGTATGTTCTGATGAAGGATCATCTTTAAGATGTCAAGTATTTATTAATTTGAAACAATTTTTATAATTGATCTGAGAAAACAGTTGGATGCAGACGTCAATTTAGGCTTTGAGAACCAATGGTTTAAAATTTGAATTTAAATACAACTGAATATTTTGGGAAAGAGTATACTTTTTCCAATATAAACAAATATATCTCTGTGTAAGAAATAACACACTACCTTATTTAAATTAAGATTTCCTGCGTTACACATGTTTTTAGAGAATTTTATAATTAGTTTGACTCGAATTGCTGGGAATGTACTAAGTTGATTGGTATGTAAAGAGTGGGTATTGAAAAGTTCTTAGATCAACCAAAGGAAAACACCTACAATCATGAAATGTACATTTTTTATACTAATGTTCATCCATTACATGGCCAAAGAGGCATTCAAGTTAGAGAATAAGAAAAGGCAAGAGGTGAAGTCCGTGGGGTTATACAGGAAAGATAATGGTTAACGCAGTAGACTTGAAGAGGCCATGATTGCAGGGATTAAGAAAAAAAAAACCCTACCAAGGGCCTGTTCCACAAAGCAGCATTTCTTGGGGAAAAAGCTGCCCGGATGGAACTTACTACTTAGAATACGAAGGGAGTGCGGATGATTCACACTTGTGTACGTTGCATGACAAAGTCCCGATTGTAAAGGTCAAGTATGGTAGGACTAAGGAATGAGTTTCGTCAGAACACATGCCATGGAAATAGCGGCAAGCAGCGAGAGGCTTGCAACGTTTCATCTTTGGGGAAGAGATCCCACGTGTTCAAATTGCAATTCAATACACTTAACACATCGTTTCTTAATTTTTTTAACCTTTTCAACAAAAAAAATTACCGATATTTGGTCATCGAAATATTGATTATCACTATTTGGTCATCGAAATATTGATTACTGATATTTAGTCATCGAAATATTGATTTCCGAGATTTGGCCATCGAAATATTGATTACCGATACTTGGTCCTCGAAATATTGATTACTGATATTTGGTCATCGAAATATTGATTTTGGGGAGTAGGTTATATCAAGGAATTTTCTGTACACTCTGGAAGTTACTATTTCCCATTTCTTATCTGCTTGCTAATTTTCTTTTCTTTTTTTTCTTTTTTTTACAGAAAGAAATTAATCTTTTACCTTAAAATTTGTGTGCCCATAGAAAGCTGTAGAATAGAGCTGCCAAAACGTCGAGGTAACACCATAAACAAGACAAAGAATATATTCAATATATCCAACTCGTCTCTAGTCTTTTGAACATAAGTAGCGGTTTATCCCTGGTTTCCAGTTTAGGGCTGAGTTTCTTGTCCCTTCTAATGTATTTTCATTCTTTTTCACTCTCAGTAGTAACCCCTTGTGTCCTAGTGGCATTATCGCCTTGCTTAGGATAAATTGATTTAAACAAAAATACAATTCTTGAGATGATAATTTTGAAATTGCATAATTACCAAATTGAAAGAAGTACTAAAATCCAATAAACTAACAAAAAATAAACACGTGGGTTCAAAACATTTACCAAGAGCATTAGTACTTAAACACTTTTAAAAAGCTTAATCCAAAGATTTGTATTTAGTTTTTAATGCTATCTCATTTCATCGTATATAAACAGTAGAAAGAGTTTTTGACATGATTTAGAAGCTTTAAATTAAAAAAAATCAACCTGACAATAAAAATTTGATTTTGAAACCAATATTTCCAAGTTAATCATATTTTTTTTTTTTACTTTCATGAAAAGAAAGTTAAAAATAAATCAGCACTTTCAAGGGAGACTACTTAATAATTTTAAAATACATTTATCTCCCTTGCGCTGAGTTAACACTTTTTTTTCACTATCGAAGCTATTCGAGATATCTTAACAATTAATATTCCAAAAGATAAACAAAGAAACAGAAAATTTTCATTAGCAACAAAGGAAAGAGTGCAGAACTGCTATCTAATTTCACTCCTCCTATACAGTAGTAAATGCTGGACAATTTACAGAGGTGACTTAAGCAACAAAAAATGTAGTTCTACAAAAAAATAAGGATGCTGGGAATATAACTGACAAAAATGTATGCAACAATAAAGTTTAAGGAAAATGGAAAGAAAAAACATGTACGTTTTTTAATCAGTTCAACCCAAGAAAATCGGTAAAGTCACTAAGATGCAAAGGGTTACTGAGAATGAAAGACAATACAATGAAGGAAACTGGGAAGACTTTATTGAAGAGAAAGGACAATAAAAAGAAGATTCAAGGAGATGACGATTTACATTGCATTTAAATCTTTGTGGATTGTAATTGACAGGAGGGTAAGAAGCTGGAAAAGATTTCCATAGGGAAGTAGTCCAAGAGAAAAAAATATTAGAATATAATTTACAGTTACATTTAGCAAATGCAACAGTAAAATAATGAAACCTAACTGTTAAATTATTCCCAAGCTTAAATTCATAAAGTCAAGGTACCAAAGAGGAAAATTTATTAGAAAAACTGCCATGAAAATATTTGTAGAAAAGACACAGGGAAGCTATGTTACTGCAGAGGGGAGCATGACTGGAGCTGATATGACAAGTCAGAACCGATAATATTTAGATTCTTCTTTGGATTTTGTCCAAAATCTCAAAACACATAGCAGAAGTACCAGACCAGATGCAGCAACAATATTCAATGAATGAAAAAAATGGTAGACATATAAAGTTGCAAGACAAATTTGATTGAGAAAAATTGTCTAGTTCAACAGTGTATGAAATTTCTTGGCCGCAGACTTTATTTACAATTGAAATAACATCATCATTCCAATTCAAATCAGTGTAAAACTTTACACCCAGAAGATGTAATGAGTTACTCACTGGGAGGTTAGCATCAGCCATACTGGTGAAAGGAAAAATAAGCTTTCTAAGACAATTAAATAAGAAAGAGAATAGGATATTATTTTACTGATACACCCATTGTCATCCCTGACTATTTTCAAATCTCTAGCTAAATTTTTTCCTGCTGTTCTCTCACACTAGAAATGCGTGTTTGTATATATGTTTCTTGTTAATATTTTTTTAATTTTAATGAAATATAGTTGATATGTTTGATTAGAAATTTATTTAAGTTTTCCCTATGGTTTTTGATGTGTTTCAAATTAAACTGTCCCTTGGCTGGGCTAGGAATAGTGTTAGGAAGACAGGTGTAAAACTTGCCAAGAGAGGTTTAGTTTCAGAGGCATTAAAGTTAATAAGCTATTTCTTCAGTTAACAACAGATTGAAGTTCCTCTCTGAGATCAGCTGCCAATTTGATTTTATCAAACTGATCAGACTTACTATTAAGACAAGAGTAAATAGTTGTGCCATCGGGCATAGATACTGAATCAAAAACTGATGTCATTTGGAAAGTCATTAACAAATATTAGGAAGAAGGTTAGAGAACTGGGGAACACCTGCATTTATTTAAAAAAAAAAAATCTAGAAGAGTGGCCATTCATGTAAGAAATATTGTCTCAAATCAAAAATTCAACCAGAAACTGCATAACTCTTCAACTTATGAAGAAGACCAAGATGTTAAACACCTTTGAGATATTTAAAGCAACAGCTCGAGCTTCACCAGGCTTATCTAAAGCCTGAAAAACTCTTTCAGCAATAAACATTATCTGCAGTTGACCATGAAAAGCAAAATCTGTACTGTTTATCTGACAGAGGTCTTTGCAAGGTGAGATGTTTAACCAACTCAAAACTGATTAGAACCAATAATACTTTGCCAAAAAGAGGTAGCTGGATAATTTAAATGATCAGTTTGGCCAAGTTATTAAAAACAGGAATGACAGAAGATAATTTTACAACAAGCTGGAAAGCAAGAAACAGTAAGACATTTATTGAAGAATTAGAAAGAACAGGAACCATTTCACGAGTATATTACTTTGAGACAATTGCAGGAATAGCATCAAGTCCACATGCTTTGCAGGGATCAAGTTTAGAGATTACAGAGTGATATGCATATCACACAGCAGAGACTCAGTTCTAAGTGTAAAGTCAGGAAAAGGCACTCCAGATGAGTTAAGAGCAGAATTGAAAGAGAATTTATAAGCAAAGCATTCTGCTTTATCAGTAGATGATAACACTTAAAATGGAATGAAAATAGGAGGGATTGAGAAATTACCCTTATTTAAAACAGTATTAATAGTTGTGAGTATTCAGTGAACAAAGAATTAGCCTCATTGAAAATTTTGCATTGTTTCAAATGATCCCAAAGAGGCCCCTGTTGTGATCAGAGCTATCATGTTAGTATTGACAGAAAAAATAATTCCTGTAGGCTATAGTGGTTAAACAAGTAAGTATGGTTTCATGGGATATTTCCAAGATGGCACCAAAGTATCAATGCCAGCTATCATCAACAAAGAAACCTTAATGACTCAATTTTTCAATAGGAAGATTAAAGATTTAATTTCAGTGGGCATTACGAAGAAAATCCAAAAATGAAAGCCAATTGGTATGCTGATAACAGAAAGAAGTCTTGTGAATAGGGGGGACCCTGTCTAATAAAGGAGTCAAAAAGAAACATCAACAGGCACCCCACTACAGCAGGATCCAAATTGCCACAAGGACATAGTTGCGATGCTCAACAAGAGCCAAGAGAGGAGGCAAGGAACAAATGAAGTAAAGAATCTTGAGAATGATGAATCATGAAAATGAGAAGGGAGATCTACTATTTGACTGAGAGACTGAGCAACTGAAAAATTGAAAGTCTGAATACCAACAACATCAGTAGCATTTAGAATGATTAAATCACTTGAAATGATAAGTATTAAAATCAACAAACTCAAAGATGAATGTAGAGAAACAGCCATTTCACTACTGTTGGATATTTTGTCTAATATGCTACAGTTCTGAGAAGAAGGGGAACAATAAAGTAAAAAGAAATAGCTTACAGAGTGCAATAATGAAAGTGGAAAGCACATGAAAGAATCATCTGAGGGCTCGAAAGACAACTCCCTTGCCATTAGATTTTCCTGGATATAAACACTAAGGCTATGTATATGTAACTTAGAATCCTTTCAACAAAGTGGAAGATAGTCTTGAACAAAGAATTAAAACTTAAATTAATTTTACAAAGTGCTAAGATATCTTGAGAAAAGACCCTACACTACAGAAACTGGTATGAATAGCACAAATATTAGAGAAAGCAAAGCTGAGGTACTTAGGGGATATGTTGCTTACCAGTTTACTTTTATTAATTTTAGTACTTAGAATTCCCTTCTAGCTGTGGGTTTAGTAGCACTTGTATCTGTAAAAATCATTGTTGTTCTCAAAAAATTAATGACTATAATATTCACTCACAAACAAAAAAAAGAAAATAATTATTATTACAAACCAAAAATATGTTTTGAATACTTATGGAGGATTGTTAAGCAGGAAAAACAAAAAAATATTACTTAGAATCAGAAAGGGACAGATGAAATTTCTGGGACATATAATGAGGAAAAAGGACTTGACAAATTTGACACTCACATGGCTTAAGGAAGATAAGGGAACAAAAAGAAACAGTGAGTAACCTACCTAATGAACTTGCATAAATGGGTGACATAACATCGACTATTAGGGATAGTAAAGGAACAAACATTGACAAGATATACGGAGGAAGTTGGGGAGGGTCATAATCGACTACGCCAGGATGAGACACGCCACATAAACTGTTTTTTTTTTATTATCATGAAGCTCATAAGAATGTCCTAGTGCAAAAATTAAGCATTTAAATATCAAGCGAAGCTCAGATTGTTAGGAAACTTTATTTGAATGTAAAATTTCACCTTTCTCAAATTTTAAGTATGAGTTAATACTCAAACTTGAAAATTTGCTAAGCGAGAAAAGACTCAACTGAAATTGCTTAATATTTTAAAATGTATAAAAAAATAATATATGAAAATCTTCCAAGGGAGACTACTTAAGTATTTTAAAGTACATTTATCTCCCTTGGACTGTTTTCCGATTTGTTTCATAATCAAAGAAGAGATTCCAATAAATAGTTAAAAGAACGGTTGTTATATAACCTCTTAAACACGAGTGAGTTAAATAAATAAAAACCACACACACGCACATTCTAGTTGGTCAAATGTCTCGTCTTTTTTAAGTTGGTGTCCCTTTCAAGAATTATATTTCAGATTTTATGGCTACAGTTCCTCTACTCCTGGGCAGGTTGTATTGCCCAAATATATCTTAAAATTATTTGATAGCTAGTTTAGAGTAGTGAGGTAAAAAGATCCAGACTAAGATAGATAGATAGATAGATAGATAGATAGATA
Source organism: Acanthosepion pharaonis (assembly GCA_903632075.3). NCBI lineage: Eukaryota > Metazoa > Mollusca > Cephalopoda > Sepiida > Sepiidae > Acanthosepion > Acanthosepion pharaonis. Next base: position 117,997 of record CAHIKZ030002457.1, read on the forward strand.
GATTCAAACAGACTGATAGATAGATAGATAGATAGATAGATAGATAGATAGATAGATAGATAGATAGAAACAGACTGATAGCTGGATAGATGTGATAGGGGACAGTTTTCTTTGATAAGCTTTTTATGCTTTTTGCTAAGTTTGCACAGAAAGTGTTTAAAGCTTATATATGCACACCTTCTGCATTCGTATTGCACTTTCTGATATCATTATGAGCATAAATATTGCATTCCTGGTTCCAGTGTCTTTTATGAACCCCCATTGTTCTTGCCCTATTTTTATTCTGATTCTGATATGCACTCTATTAATCAGGATTTGGATAAGTTTTGTTATATGGCTCATTAGGTTGATTGTCCAATGGAATTTAATTTCATTTATACTTGGCTTCTTAGGCAGTGCTATGAAAATGGATCTACTTAGAGCTTATATCACCACTGATGTACATTTCATTTATTATGCCTGTAATCTTGTCAATGTCAAAATCATCTAAGGCTGCAATCATCTGTATTAAAATTCTGCCTGGCCTTGCTGCTTTGTTTCTGTTTAGTTTAGCCAGTGCTGATTTCATTTAAGATTTTGATATTTCTGGTCCTTCGATATTACTGCGTATTGGCAGTTATTCTCTTTCATTGTTCAAATGTCTGATCACTTTCAAGAAGAATTATCTTTCAGATTTTATAGCTATACTTCCTCTACCCCTGAGCAGGTTGTAATGCCCAAATATATCTTAAAATTTTTGAAATATAGTCAATTCAGTTATTCCTTTTTCCTTCTGGGCTTCTCCATGTCCATATACCTTCTTGAAACCAGGTTTTGGCTACTACTTCATTATTCAGCATGCACCATTGAACCCATTTTTCTCTGTGTACATTATGTGTTCTTAGTCTGAATTTGCCAACTATTTTACCATATTTCTCTTTGCCTACTTTTATATTCTGAAGAATGCTAAGAATACCATGGTCAGAACATGTGAGCAATAAGGAAGTTTTAAGGAAAATATAAACAATACAAAACTTATACAATTAGAAAGAGACGGTTAAAATTTCTACAACACATTGTTTGTTTAGCAGCATATCAACTCCTTATGAGTCATTTAATGCCGAAATTTAATTTTCTTGGGAGCATAAGTAATTTCTTTGACAAATGTATTATTGGTAATTTCTTTTGTTACAAAAATGTATTGCTGGTATTTTTACTATAAAATTTTTTATACTTTCAATTTTTTTACACCAGTTTTGGGGTTAACTATTTGTCCATAGCTTTGACCCTAACAGGTGCTACCACCCTGGCTCATGGTGGACCTGGGAACAACTGAAATTAAGAGATGGTTCCACACACCTCAAAACCTGCCTTCCTGCCAGGATGGTCTACATCACATAATGGGGAAAGAAGGCCCAGAGACTCTAACATTCACAGAACAAAATGAAGGCAAGAAAAGCAGAGGGAAATAGTGGGTAACCAACTTCATGAATTTGAATAGGTGGTAGAACAAGGACAAGAGGGAATAGCCACAATAAATAGGAAGTTAAGGAGAGCCATGACTGTCTGTATCCTGAAAAAGCATTAAACATAACAGATAAGTTAAACCTGATTTAACTACAATCAGAAAATGATATTTTATATGTGTATATCTTGATGCAATTGCAAAGTGTAATTATTGATTTGATTTTATTTGTTATGGACTAGATTATCTTTGTGGTTTATTGAAAGCTGAAACATATTTTGCATATAAGACTAATTCATTTTTTTACAAGCTAATATTGCATTAAAAACTATTTAATAATAATTTTTCTAGAAACAAGTACTACTATTTAACCTATAGTTGGGGGAAGAAGAAGAAGAGATGAATTCATACCCTTCCCAAGGTTATTTGTTTATAAGTGAATGTAAGGAACAAAAGTGAAATTAGAATTCAGATCTCTGATTTCTCATTCCAATCTGTTATCCATTATACCATGCATGGTATAATGAACCATAAGTGATCAGTTAAATTTAATGTTCTAAGCATTGCCTAAGAAATCAGGTGCAAATGAATGTGAGCAGCATTGGACAATCAGCTTAAGAAGCCATAAAACGAAATTTATCATTCAAATTCTTATGAAGATAGTGTATAGCTGAATTAGACGGGAAATAAGACAAGAACAGTTCAGGGTCATTAAAGACACTGGAACAAGGAATGTGATATTTATCCTTAGAATGATATCAGAAAGAGCAATACAAATGCAAAAGGATGTCTACCCATGTTTTATAGATTATACAAAAGCACTTGATAAAATACAATACAAAGAGCTACTGGAACTGTAAGCTTGATATATTTGGGAAGGATATTAGAATAATCCAGAAATTATACTCAGAGCAAACAGCCTGCATACAGATAGAAAATGAATTCAGCAAATACACAAAATTAGAAAGGGTTGTAAGAATGTGTGTTCTCACCAGACCTATTCAAACTTTACAGTGATTCTGAGAGAATTAGAAGTCCTACCAGGATTCATTATTGGAAGCCACATTCTTAACAACATAAGACATGCAGATGACACAGTGTTGATAATAGAACATAAAAAGGAAATTACAGGAACTTCTATAGATGGCAATGAAAGAAAACAAGAAAAAAAGGACTAAACATCAATTTAACAAAGAAAAGAATACTGCACTGTCATGTAACATCTGTCCTTCTTTACGGCAGTAAATGTTGTACAATTTCCACAAAGATGAAGAAGAGACCTGAGGTGACAGAGATGTGGTCCTACAGAAGGATGCTAAGGATATCATGGACTGAGCATATGAGCAACGATGAGATCATAGAAAGGTTGCAAACAAGGAGTCTTATACTTAATATCAGGAAGAAGCAGCTGAAGTTTCTGAGACACATAATGAGAAAGGAGGGCCTGGAGAATCTGATACTCACAGGTTGAATAGAGGGAAAGAGAGACAAGGGAAAACAATGCATGACATACCTGGTGAACTGAAGCAAGTGGATGATAAAACATGGTCTTGTGGAGGAAGCAAAGGGAAGGAACTTGTTGAGAGCTGCAAGGGATTGTGGGAGGTATAGAGCCATGATCGCCTATGTTTTAAAAGGACATGGTACATAAAAAGAAAGAAGTTTCCAAAATCAAACAAGTACAAAAATTTAAATATCTGAGTGGTGTTTTAACAAAGAACAGAAAATGCAAAACCAAAATACAAAGGTTCATTGAGATAGCAAAGGTGCCTTCCAAATACTAAGCAAAGTATTAAGAAACAGGAAAATCACATTAGAAAGAAAGAAAAAAGTTGCTAACTGTTATGTAATATCTGTCCACCTATATGCCAGTGAATGCTGGACACAAATGAAGAAGAGAGTTGTGGTGATCGAAATGTGGTTCCCTAGTCGTATACTGAGAATACCATGGACTGAACATGTGAGCAATGATGAAGTTTTCAAGAAAATAGAAAGAAAAAGGACACTTTTGCTTAACATCAGAAAGAGAGAACTGAGATTTTAGGGCATGTAATAAGGAAAGAGGATTTAGATAGATAGGCACTTGCAGAAAATATTGAAGGTAACAGGCTGAGAGGAAAGCTGCGTATAACCTACCTAACAAGCCTGTTTGGCAGAACGGGGATTAGGAGAGATAGCAAAAAAAAAAAACAAATTTACTAAAAACTACAAACAACAGAAAAATATGGAAAGCTGTGATTGCCCATGTCTTGAAGAGACACAGCAAAAAAGTAATTCTGTAGTGAGTACAAAATAATAATAACTCCCTTTACCCACTCTCTTCAAATTCAGTTGAGCTGAGGAAAAGACAGAAAGAAATTTGCAAGCCTATGTGAAATTTTTTTGGACCAATATAAATCTTGGCTTCACAGACATTGACTGACCTGGCAAGCTGAGAAGAAAAGGAAATAAATTCACAAGCCTATGTGAAACTGCTTTTAGACCAAAAAAATTCCTGTCTCCACAGAAATTAGCTGGTGAGTCAAGAAGAAGAAAGAAAAGAAGAAAGATAGTTGCAAGCATATGTGAAATTCCTTTTGATATAAAAAATAAAAATAAATAAGAAGAGAGAGCTGTCTGAAATCATGTGAAAGGTTTTGTTTCTGTTCATACACCAAACTCTCTTCATCTACTTTTGAATCTATGCAAACCATATATCCCTTCAGTGAGGGACAAACTCTCTTACCTTTGTTGAAACATTTTTTAATATTATTTTTTGTCAGATCATTTAATCTGTTGTATGAACATTTTCTCTTCATAACAGTTCGTTAAAACCATGGCCTTTAAAAATTTCTGATTTATTTTCCTGAGCTGAGCCGCTGACACAACTTCAAACATTTAAATTGTAAATAAATAAATCTTGTTTTGTTACAATTATCTGTATGTTTCCTCATCCTCCATTAATCTTCTTGGCATCGGTAAACCAACTGTTCATTTTAATCGCAAGGCCCCATGACACTATACTTTAGAAAGAAAATTTTTGATTGGTTAATTTTCCTGACTTTATAACAAGATAATGATATTGCAGGTTTTAATATAAAAAAAAAACCCAAAAAAACCCAATTCAACTTAGTAAAAGTCAGGTCAAATTAGCACAGTATCTGCTGGGATAGGATAGGTTTTGTCATGATTATAAGTACTTTCCTCTTTTCAGTAAAAATAAAAATATTAACATAATGTTCACTTATTTATTCACTTGAAATTTGTTACTATGGTTGCTGTGGACCTACTCCGTTTGAGTATTTAAGCAATCTGGGTAGCTGGTATGATGTACTAAACACTTAATACTTGCTATATTAGAAATTTTTATTCAAAAAAATAATAAAATAAACAATTTTTGATAACCTTTTTTGTAATTTCTTTAATGATATTCAAAACTCCAAAAATATAAAATCAGAAAAGAAAATTTTCAAAGAAATACGATTCAATGGAATTATCAGCATCCTTCTGTAGAACCACATTCTGTAACCACAAGTTTTCTCTGAATTTCTGAGATTTTCCAGCATCTACTGCCATACAAGAGGATTGGTATTACATAACAGTTCAGCACTTATTTATTTTGTTTCTAACAAAGTTTTCCTGTTTCTTAAGATTTTTTTTTAATCAGTTAAGAGAATGAAAATATTTTAGAAGGAATCGGAAACCTTATCCTAAACAAGGAACAAGGGATAAACCACTACGCCTGTTCAAAAGACTGGGAAGGAGAGTGAACCAGACAAGAGGCAAACATATCTTTGTTTAACTTTTGGAATGCATCTTTTGCTAATCCAATTCATGTTCAGATTTCAGTATCACATTTCCAAGCATCTGTTGAAACACTTTTTAAATATTTAAACTTCTGTACTTGTTTGATTTTGACATATCCATTTCACAGTTCAAATCTTAGACTTTTTCTCTTCCAAACAACCATACATTCTGTTTTCTTATAGTTCTTCATACTTCCCTGTACTATCTTGTCTTGGAAGTTGTGTAGTTTTCTTTCTGTGTCTACCATCAATAAAGTGTCATCTGGTTATCTTCTATTGTTAAGTTTATTCCCACCAATAATAAATAATGGTAGTGTCTCCAGCCCCCTTAGAGTAGCATCACTACAGAATGTTGATCAAATCCAATTTATTCAACCTTTACAACAAGGCTATCCTGAAAGAACTAGAAGTTGTACCAGGATTTATTATCAATGAGCATGTCGGAGTTAGCTCCTCCTCAGCTCCTTAACCCTTCCCCAGGGGTCTCTCTCCTCTGGCTATACTGGCTGACCCTTCACCTCTTCCTCATTTTTCCTCAGGCTTTCATCATTATACCACCTCACAGATGTGAGCTCTCACAGATACAGCGTTTCCCAAATTCTGGGAACACGCTAAGAACAATACACGTATGTACAAACACTCACCACAGCACACATACATAATATTCACCACATGCACTCTGCCCATGTAACTGTCCATGTAACTTGTAACCTTTAACTTGTCATTAATACATATATTTGTTTATATATATTTATCGGTCTTGTTTGTTTTTCCTTGTTTTCTTTGGACGTAATTAAAGTCCAACTTTCTCATGTAGTTGGACCGGCTAGCAGGAAAATTCTACCCACATGTGTTCTTTTACATAATCATCACTGCCACGGTCCGCTACAAGCACAATCATACCAACATGATTATGCAGATGACATTATGTTTTAGACTATATGCCCAAACACTTGTAAAAAAAAAATGTTAATTTAAAAGTTAAATATTTGAATATCACCTTATTTGTGTGTGCAAGTGTAGTTACATCATCTAAAAGTCACCTTATTTTGATGAAGTCCTAAAGGGAAAAACATATCATATGAAAAGTTTTTCCCACTTTGTTATTAATTTTTCTAATGGAATTCTTTTGTAATTTTCTATAATTTTTAATAGTAAAAGTGTTAGACAAAGAATGTTTGCAGACTAAATAAGAGGACAGAAGCAAATTTCTTGAATATTTAATAAAAGGGGTGGTTAGAATAAGGATGACTCTGGTGAATTTTTCCTCTTGTTCCACTTTTTTTTTAGGCCATTTTTTTATCATCATAAGTAATGAACTGGACATATACTTTGTAGCTATTTCTATACTATTAGCTTCGATGTATCAGTAAATAGGCATGAATAGACTAATATAGATAGACATGAATAGACATATATCAATAGATAGAAATAGAACAAAATAATTTAAAATCCAAAGAATCCACAATGTTATTGGTTCTGTCTTGGTATCTCAGCTTCAGTCACTTTTCCACTTTCTATATTGTAGCTTCCCTGTGCCTTTTCTATAAATACGTTCATAGTAATTGTTCTGATGAACTTTCCACTATGGTACTTAGACTTTATGAATTTAAGTACAATAATAGATTAGCAACAAGTCTTGTTGTGAGTTACAATAAATATAAAATATCAAAATAATATGTATAAAGAAGAAAAAGAAAAAATTAAAATTAAAATAAGGCATTTACACTTTCCTTTAAAAACCTAATCTCTTTCTTTCTTTCCCTCTCTCTCTCTCTCTCTCTCTCTGAACTTCTCGCTGTATACTTCTCTCTCAACTAACGAGGAGGCAACCCACAAATAAAAAGGAAGAAGAAAAAACTGAACTCAGTGAAAAAATCAGAGCCTACTTATTTATGACTATAAATCTACTAAAATGAGACAGGCTCCATGCATAACTTCCGTTATAAAAAAAAAATATATAAAAAAAGAAAGGTATACCGGAAAATAAAAATAATTTGGACCAATCAAAAAATTTAACACAAAGAGACTTTTGATGTTCATGCCTGAGTCTTGGAGCCTGGCCAAAAGGATGAAGACATGGATGGCAAGAAAAACCATGGAACAAGAGAACACAACTGCCAGAGAAACCAGTCATGCATGATGCATGAAGAATTAGTTAAGAGGTCATTTGCTAATGATATTTTCTACTTTTCTGAGGACCAAGAAAAACACAGTCGATTGACACTGACCTGTTTCTAAGATGACTATTACTACTAGTATGGTCTGATGACAAAATTACCACTACCAAACTGAAACAAACATTTCTCCAGACTGCTACAAATATCCACCTTATAAAAGAAGATATTGCTACACTGAATATCAAAGGACTCACTCTAAAGCAAATAAATAAAAATATATTATTTATTTTATATCCTTGAATCAGTTCAATTTATTTCCAAAGTTCCGATAAAATAATTACCTAGAACCCTCTGGCACAAAATACCATACTTTCTCTGGCACACACCACAGTCTCATCATTTTACAGTTGAATTGGCTCGATGCAGCTGTAAGTTCAATACTAATAGTTTCTTTTCTTGCACTTCTCACTTGAGAACCTCTCTTCTATATCATGCTTTCCAGTCAACTTTGATTTTCAAAAATTTAAATACAATGCCAATCAATATCTACTGTATTCTTGATTCCTCTTCTTTTATTGTTCTCACTCCTTAATAATGTTTCTCATTTTATTATTCTTTCACAGACAGTGACCTTCTTGTGTCTTAGTGGCTTTACTACCTTGCTTGGGATGAAACAATTAAAAAATAGGAAAAGATACTAAAGCTGTAGGTAAAAAAAAGGAAAGTTGATTTTTTTTCTTTCAAAGAAAGCCATACACAAATCTAAGCAAGAAAACTGATGGACATGAAAGTGTTGATATGTTTTCCTTTTACTTCATTTCATTTTTTTCTTGTTTCCAACCTTATGATTTTATTCCTCAACCCAGGGGAAGTGGTTGTTCAGAATGAGCAGGGAGGAAATATATTAATCCAATATCTTATTTCAACCTCAGTCAAATTATATGTGGATGTGCTTGTGTAGATATTAAATGACACAAACATATGTAAGTCACTCACACACAACATATATTTATGTATATGCATATTCATATACATAAATACACATGCACACATGCAGTCACAAACACACGGGGTATAATGGACAAAGAAGCAGCTTTTTGTTTATAACATGGATAAAAATGATAATGGTAATAGTAATGGTAATGCTAATGGTAATGGTAATAGTAAGTGTAATAGTAATGGTAATAATAATGGTAACTGTAATGGTAACAGTAATGGTAACAGTAATAGTAATGGTAATGGTTATAGTAATTGTAATAGTAATGCTAATGGTAACAATAATAGTAATGGTAATGGTAACAGTAATTGTAATAGTAATGGTAATAATAATGGTAACAGTAATGCTAATGGTAATAATAATGGTAATGCTAATGGTAACAGTAATAGTAACGGTGATGGTAATTGTAATTGTAATGTAATAATGATAATGCTAATGGTAACAGTAATAGTAATGCTAATAGTAACAGTAATTGTAATAGTAATGGTAATAATAATGGTAACAGTAATGCTAATGGTAATAATAATGGTAATGCTAATGGTAACAGTAATAGTAACAGTAATGGTAATGCTAATGGTAACAGTAATAGTAATGCTAATAGTAACAGTAATTGTAATAGTAATGGTAATAATAATGGTAACAGTAATAGTAATGGTAATAATAATGGTAACAGTAATAGTAATGGTAATAATAATAGTAATGTTAATAGTTATTGTAATAATAATAATGGTAATTCTAATGGTGACAGTATTTGTAATGGTAATTGTAATGCTAATATTAGCCATTTCCTTATAAAGAAACATTCAACATTCATTGACTGAGCAGACAGTGCTGCTTTTATTTGAATTTTGCAAAATATTTCTCTTAAAATAAATTTTTAGATAAATAGGTTTCTCAAGTCCAGTAACTGTTATTGTTATTTCCAATTGTGATGGGTGGGGGCTTTCTTACGCGCCTTTTGTTTGATGTCAGTTAAAATCTTATAACTTTGATTATATCATTATTTTCTCTTCATGTTATATGTGCTAACCATTTTGCTGCTGCTGCTGCTGTTGAAAGACCTCAAGTGATGTGGGTTCTGTTATCTGGTACAATTTTTTTTTTTTATTCTGTAGCATCAGTCCACATGGTTTGAAGAAGGATAGTCTGCCTACACTCTTCACTCACTTGAAGCCATTTTTAACCATCACCCTGAGAAAACAGTTGTATAGAACTGACAGTTTAGATATTTTTGAAATAGTTTGGTGCCATACATAGCATATATATGAAAATCTTGATTTGACAAGACTATTTAAGAACAAGACTTGAGTTTTTATGTTAATGTTTTGTTTTACTCTTTTAAAAAGTTTGAACTAGAGCACTCTTATATATTCAATAAAAAGAATATGCAAATAATATATCAATATGTAGCTAGCTAGTTTGATAGATTTCAAGCAGCAATAATTCAAACTTTATGTCAGCCATCTTGCTTTTCCATAGTTTCCAAAGAATTTCATAAATTTTTCTTATGTATTCTTATAAATCTGATAGACTTGAAATATAGACAATAATTTCTTTCTAAATAATAAAAGCAGATTGGAAAAATTGATTTAGAGGAAGAAAGAAAAGACGAGAAAAGAAAAGTAAATAGAGGAAGCCAGAAAATGCCAGTCAGCCATATATAAATACTGAGTCATAATTTCTGATGACTGCTCAGATAGAGAAGTTAAGAAAAAAAAAAGGGAGAAAAGAAATTAGATAAACAAGAAGATTGAGAATTTTTGACATCAGCCGGAAGGGATTCTCAAACAATCTTAATCATAAGGACCTCTACATGCTTGCAATCGACAGAAGAATTTTATTTAATATTTGATAAGTAACAATGAATCAATAATTTGAATGGCATTCACAATACACTGAATATTCTCCCTTTCCTTCTCATTTGCTTTTCTCTCTCACTTCCCCTCTCTTTCACTCTCACTCTGTTTAAATATAAAAGTGGATACAGTGTCCACTTTTGTATTTATATATGGGATAATGAAATTTTTTATATCAAAAACAATTTTAGAGGAAAGAAGTATGACAAAGTGGAAAAAGTTTTTGCATGACGCAATTCATCCTTTAGGATTCATTGGACTAAGTTTATGTTTACATTGATGTGACTACACATGCACACAAATGAAAGAGAGACACTGAGAATATTAAATACCAGGATAGACTATTCTCATTCCACTTGTCATGCCTCAGGATATCATCTAGTTTTTATTTAGTACTGTTCAGTTACTGTTCAGTTACTGTTCACCCATTTTCACTAAATGCAAGTACACACTGCCCAACCAAGGGGTTGAACTCACAACCACTATGTCACCAAATTCACAATTTTATCTGTTAGGTCATTGTAACATAAGACAATTTGCTGTTGTGAACTTAGAGCCTTAAACCTAACCTGACTGCTGATTAAGTTGCAACTGCTGCTGTTTGTCATGATTTGGAATGCTGTTCAAAAATAGCCCCCTCTCTGCACTTCCTCTTTTGAGTATGCCTTAGACACTGGATTATGATCTCAACCCACTCCCAAAGGAGAGACTCTGCCTAGGGAGATGACTTCCTGGGGCTTGGGCTAATATTAATGGCAAGCTATCTTGTCTTGTACTGGTGAAGTATTGATCCATGTATTTGATTTATCAGAATATTAAATACACACATACAGAATTAATTAAAGTATTAAATATATGCACGTAGTATTTATTAAAGTAACCTTTGCCAGAATTTTGTTTTTGCAATTTCTTTTTTAAATTGTTTAATGGGAGAATAATCATATATTTCTTGAGGCATTCCTTGCTCATAAACCACATATAATAGAATGCTGCAAGGTTGAATTTGAGTTGGAAAATAAGTGCCCATATCCTGGTTAAAAAAATGAATTAACCAGAATATAAACAAAATGAAAAAAAATTAAGTTTAAACACTGATGTAAATGAGTAAGAGTTTAAAAAATCAATTGTGCACATTTTTTGATTTGACCCAGAATTCAACCAATTGAATGATACCGAATGTTAGCAAATGATTAAAGTCTGAAACATTGGTGGCTCAACTGAGATTTGAGCTTAAATTTGATATAGCACAGACCTCCAAAAATATCAGATACAATTACCTGCTTTGCTACCAACAACTTGACTAAATTCTCATGGACTTGGCCATATTCTTATATCGCATGTATTACTATGCGGTCACCTAAGCCTGAAATTTGCAATTGTGTTTATATTTCTTTCATAATTTATTTTCGTTATTACAAAGTAATACACTACAGTTCAAAAGTATGAGGCTACCCCTGGTAATTTTTTTAAATTGGCCTAAAAAGTAGCTGTTTTGTACTTAAAGTACAAAACTACATTTTAGGCCAATTTGAAAAAATTACCAGAGAAAATTATTATACATTGGTTAAAAAAAGTGAGATATGATATTTATTAGAAATTTTATGACAAAAAGAAAAAAGTATTTTATGATTAAATTTTGCTCTCATCAAAATATTCTCCTTTGGCATTTATTGCAAAGGTTTCTCAAAGTAGATAATTGATAATTGATTCCATTCTGTTTTCAATGACTCTAAGAGCTCTTTTTCATTGTTTTTTCACTCTTCTGTCAAGTTTATCCCATGCTGATTCTGGGGGTGGCTTTAGGCTTTTGAACTGTACTGTATATTACAAAGTATAGGCAAATGAATGACAAAGTAAAAAAAAAAATCTGTGTAACATCCTCTAGAACAGTGGTTCCCAAACTTTTTTTCTCTGGGCCACATTTTCAGAATGAAAATTTGCTCATGCCTCACCAAATTTTATGTAAAAAAATATACATTTAAAAAAACAAAAAAAAACAATGACAAATAGTTTGTTAAATATAATATATAGCACAAATAACTTATAATATGATTAAAGTACACAAATTTAATGAAAGGTATGAGCTTATTTTTGATGAGTACTCTCCTTTATAAGGCCATATTTGGGATAAACAAACTCTCATCTCTTCATCAACACATAGATGTCTCTTGGTTTTTGATAGTTGTCAAAACTGAAAATCCAGAACTGAAAAGGTGCAAGCAGCCCTATGGCAAAGAAGGTCCAGAGAGAGAGTTAAAGGGAGATAACCCTGGATTCAAGGTCAGAACATTATCATTGATAACTCTCTCCTCCAATTTGCAGACTGGATCTGAGTTACTATATTCTTAATACTTGATATAATGCAAAAATATCACAATGATAAAATCAGTCAATAATCATACTTATTATAAAACCCAGGTTGTGTGTGTGTGTGTGTTTGTGTGTGTGTGTGTGTGTGTATTCGTTTATATATTGGATCGGATTTCCTACATTTTTCAACCAATTTCAATAAAACTTCACAGGACTACATAAAATTACCTTTGCGGTGGTTCTGATAGTGCCAAAATTGGAAAAAACACAATTGTTTTTGCACGAAATCAATTTGAAAACATGATTAAGAGGCATCACTGTCACGAGAATGAAAGGGGGCAACTCATATCGAGTTATACTTATTATAAAACCCAGTTTGTTTGTGTGTGTGTGTGTTCATTTATATATGGGATTGATTTCCTACATTTTTCAAACCAATTTCAACAAAACTTCACTTTTTTTTTTTGGCAAGTAGTGTTTCTTATTGTCTTGCACCTTTTTTTTTCTTTATTTTTTACATTCAGAATGCTTTAAAAATTCCATTTACAAGACAATTGTTTATAATAAAATTCTATTCAATCAGTAGACTCATAATGATTGAAAACAATGTTTTGTTTCAGTTTGGGTTTGACCAATTCGTAAAAAAAAAAAAAAAACAAAACAAAAATAAAAAACTAATTAAGACATGCTTGTCCATCAACCTTAAACAATAATCTTTGTCAATTTTATTTTTCAGTCTTTATGATGGTCGATACTTGATCTTTCTCTTACTGTTACATCCCCAGGCAACGCCAGGCTCTACTGTTAGTTATTTATAATTATTTATACTGGGATTCATGCATGTATTTACAAGTAATCCATAACAATATTTTAGATTTTGAAATCATATTTATTTTAGGCATATGAATATTTTGAAACTATAAATCAATTTTAATCATTCCATCAGCTGTTATCCTCTTCTACCTATGTTCCCACCTATGAAGCACATCACCCCTATGAGACATGCTACATCATTTGAGAACCACTTTCTAGAAGGACTTCATCAGACCAAAGTAATGTTTTTATTGGTAGAGATATATATGTTTAGGGAGATGTTAAAACATGTGCATTAGTTATAAGGGGAAACTCTGAAGATGTAGGAACTCAAAATCAAAATTTAAATTAATTTGTTTTTTTTGCTGTTGTCGTTGTTGTTTTGGACGTATAGTTGAGCCAATCTCATTCAATTTTCTGATGTTTTTGGTTTTATTTTTATCATATTTGTTTTTAAGTATCTCACATTGTGATAACAGATGATCTGCCAAGAAAGGGGAAAGGTTGTAAGAACCTGGATACAAATATTGGCTAATCTGATTTTATAATCAATGCACTTTCTATACATTTTTGCCTCAGTAAGTACTTTTAATTAAAGTAGCATTTTTTTTAAATTGAAATTATGCTCAAACTCATTACTAATGCATTGAGTTGTTTGCTTTGTAAGAGATTCCTGTACTGATAAATGATCAGTTACCTCCCCTTAAGATCCAGGAGGTATAAAAAGAACCCTGTAATATCTGTCAGTAGACAAGTAGTCAGAGTAAAGTGCAATAAAGCTCTGGCATAAATTTATTCACTGGTTCTGTTTTTACTGCAATACTTTTGTGTTCATATAATCTCTTATTTAAATTCCTTAAGAGCTCTCTTATGTATTCCTTGTGCCAATCATTACAGGCTATAGAGTAAATGCCTGCTTCAGATTTTAAGTTGTTATTATTTTATTTTGTATTATTAAGTCTTTTATTGTTTTAGAAATTTTATGTTAAGCTTAGATAAATTCAATTGTAGATGTGATATATTTTGTAGGTAAAGCAATCTATCACATTCCATTAGATTTGCTTGGATGGTTCATTCTTTTGTTTTGGAAAATTCTATCAGGCTTCTGGTTCATGTTAAATATGAAATAATTAGAGTACTGAATGAGCTTACATGTATTTTCAATATTCCTCAATATGTAAATATTGAGGGATATTTTAATTTTTATTTTAATTTTCAATGTTTTCACATCTTCAGTGTTTCCCCTCAGGACATAAATATAACCAAAGGTCATGTTTTTTACATCTCCCCTTTCCACTATACATACATATCTCCATCATTAAAAAAATTACTTTAGTCTAATGATGTCCTTCTAGAGGATGAAATATGTTGCAAAGAATTTTTCCACTTTGCCATTCATTTGCCTAAGATTGTTCTGATATATAGAAATTTATATTACAATGTATATATATATATATGATAAAATATACTTTAAGGTATGTTATATTTATGGGCTAAAAGTGCTCAAAGTCCAGAATATAGACTATGTACATATAAGTAGTGTAGAGACAGAGATGAACACTGAATGGCAACAGTCGGTTTCATGGCCTGATGATTGTGTTCAAGCATAAAACAGACTGTCATTTGCATTTTTATATATATATATATATATATATATATATATATATATATACTAGCTGAATTGCACATACCTTGCTGTGTGTCATACACTTTTTTGTAAGGAAATGATGATTGATTTTAAATCATTGTTATAATTTGTGGAGAAAAATGATGCACATTATTCAGACTGTTGTCCTCATCTTTATCGCCATATTTATTACAATGTTTCAGCTGTTGTATGCTCTGGCCTTCTTCAGGTGGTTGGAATGTCAAACTGAACCCTTTATTTTGCTCACTGGGGTAGACTGTTCTAGTTCCACGTGCCATGTTTAATGGATGTCAATTATTAGTTATCTCCTGTTAATTCCCCTCTGCAAGTTCTCCACTGCCTTAACCGGGTATTGAACTCAAACTCTTTAGGTCCTGTCACTGGATCTAACCAACACCTTTATCCACTGTGCCATGTGTCCTAAGGAAGAGACGCTCCTGTTCATTCACATTAGGCTCATAACAAGAAGTTAATCCTTTACTAGATATAACCGATGCAGAAAAAATATACTAACCAGTTCCAGTTCAATGACTGACTAAAAGAAAAGAGTGCTGAACTGTTATGCAATATAAATCTTTCTATATGTCAATGAATGCTGGATAATTTCCTTACAGATGAAGAGATGTAAAGTAACAGAGATGTGTTTCTACAGAAGGATATTGAGGATACCTTAGATGTAACATACGTGAACAGTAAGGAAATTTTAAGGAAAATGGGAATAAAAAGGTTACTTTTGCTTAGAATCAGAGTCATTTGAAATTTCTGCAGCACATAATACAGAAAAAGGACTTGGTCAATTTGATACTTATTGAAGGCAAAAGAAGAGGGAAACATTGAGAAACTTACCTAACAAACTTGTGTAACTTGGATAGCAGAAGAGAGAGTGCTAGGGATAGTAAGAGTAGAAAGAATAGGAACTTGTGGAGAACCATGACCTCACACATCCTGCAGAGACATGCCAAATAAGAAAGAAAGAAGTTTGTTTCTTACTGAAAATTGCATATGTGTTTTCTTGTGCTAAACTTAATAAATATTGGAGGTTACTGAAAAGTTCTCAGGGGATGCTGAAATCTTCTCAACCCACTTTTCAAAATTTGATCAAATGTAAGCTTTTTTGGACGGGCTTCTTTGCTGGCCTGAGAATGAGAAACTTCCAGCACCTTGGTCATATTTAATCTCAGCACACCACCACCTCATAGCACAAAAGGGGCTGTTCAGAGGCCATTCTGACATTTTTGAGATAGTTAAATTTTTTCCTTATCTACATGTATGTGGAGACTCACATTGCACTAACCTTGTATTACATTTTGCCCTCATATGAGAGGCAAACAAATACAATCCTCAGTATGATGATTCACTATCATTACCATCTAGATAAATAAGCAACAAATTCTGCCTGTCCATCTGTATGTCTGAAACCCCTTTAGTTCAGGCTGAACTTACTCTACATCGATATATAATACCTTTCTGGAATCAGGATGATCCCAGGATTGAAAATCTACCCTTCATCTGGTGCTTTAAGATCCAGTATTAGGATTTGTGTCTGGATGAGGAGGGAACAGTTAAAAACTTCAAATCTTCTTTATATCTTTTATCTTCTTTCTTCTTCTATATGAATAAATAAATGACAAATTCTGTCTGTTTGTCCACGTGTCTGAAACCCCTCTAACTCAGGCCACACTTGCTCTACATTGACGTATCATACCTTTTTAGAATCAGGATGGTATGAGGATTGAAAATCTGGTGCTTGAACATCCGGCATTGTGAATTGTGAACTTTGTGAATTTAAAAATTCTTGTTTTAAATTCAGTTCAAAATATTTCCAAGACTTTGTGAATTGAGGAAATTAATTTTATTTCTTCAAAATGCCAGAGTTAAAGTGAAAGCTTTTGCAACATGAGGTTTTGAAGTTCTGCAGAGTTTGTGATATGAAGAACTCAACTCAATTAAAGTTATTGGAATTTCAGCACAAATCAATCTTTTAGCCAAAATTGGGATTATAGCCTGAATCAGAGTTAAAGTGAGTTTTTGAAGTTCTATTGAGTGAATTGAAGAATTCAAAGTTATTTATTCAAAATTATCAAAAATTATTGCTGTTTTCTAAGCTGCATCAGAGGTCTCTTTAGTTTGGGGCCAGAGACCCAATTAGTTCTCTGCAGGAGATAGCTTAAAAGTCCACATGGAGTGCAGCTTTTAAGCTAGTCCTAAATAATGAAAAATATATTTATTATGTAAATATTCTAAAGACCAATTTTGATTAAAAGTTGGTCAAGAAATAAGCATAGCCTACAGCTGAGAGTCTCTTCAGTAGGCCTATCATAGAAATAAATACTATATGGAAGCCATTAATACATAAGGAAAGAGAAATGACAGAAAAGTTCTAACAGAAGCAGCAGCACTAAGAAAAGAAATTTGATGAATGCAGTCATGCATGACAACAGTAGCAGCTGCAGCAAGGATAGAAGAAAATTAGGTCTAAGAGTTAAAGTTTGTTGTTCAGGATTGTCCCACAGGACAATTTCCAAGTGAATTAAAACATTGGTTAATGAAGTTGGTGATATAGTAATTGTGAGTTCAATCCCTGGACTGGGAAGTACTGACAGATTCAGACTCTGACTCAGTAGAAATAGTGGGAGCAATAACTGGGAAGTACTATAAAAAGAACTAGATGAGATATGCTTAGACATGGATAGTGGAATGAGAACAATCTACCCTCAAAAATTGAATAAAGGGTTTAGTTCTCTGAAGGCTACCTGAATTGACAGACACCTGAAGAAGGCCAGAGGACACAGCAACCAATGTCCATTGTCATGAACTATAATTTTACCTCAGACAGTCACTTTTACCTAGTCTGAATCCATAATAATATTTTTATTTATATTTTACTCAAACAACATTATCATTTCCATTTCTTTTCTCACACTTCTCACTTTTGGAACTCTCTTATGGCTTCTTGCTTTCCATTCAAGTTTGATCTTCAAAAATTTAAATGCAATCTCAATCATTATCATTTGTCCCCTTAATTTCTGTTCTTTTTATTGTTCTAGATTCTTAAGAATGTTTTTCTTTCAGACTCAGTAACCCCTTGCATCTTAGTGGTTTTGTTACCTTGCTTGGTATGGAATGATTAAAAAAATTACATGTACTGCAAAGAGACTTTATCATAACAAAGTTCTGGCAACATTCATCAGGAATTGTTGATCCATCATACATAAATACACCTAAATGGAATCTACAAAAGAAATACTGGTAATGGTAAAACATTAAGCTGAGAATCATATCATTAAGGTTGTAGAGAAATATGTTCATCATACATTTGATCAAAGAAGACTGCATGAAAGGGCAGGAGTGTTTTTACTTTGTGATTTCTTGCCTTATGTTCAGCTGCACTGTGAGCTTGCTTTTTATATACATGAATGTTTTCTTCTATAGCTAAAGCAATTTTGTTTTGTAATGAACTGATAGCATACTTTAATATACTAAAATGCTGATGGTAATGGTAGTATTAGCTATTTCCCAACAAAGAAATCTTTGACATTCATTGACTGAGCAGCCAGTACTGTCGTCAGTTGAAGTTTATAAAATCTTTTTATTAAAACAATTTTTTAGGAAAATAGGTTTCTCAAGTCCACTAGCTATTATTGCTCTTTCCACTACTGATGCATGTTTCCTTCCTAACATTTTATTTGAAGTAAGGTGAAATGTCAAGCATCTTGATTATCTCTTTATTTTCCTTTTAAGTTACATGTGCTATCCATTTTAGTTGTTGCTGCTGTTGGTAGTCCTCAAGTGATGTGGTTTCTGTTATTTGGTACAGTTCTTTGTGAATTTGTATTGCCAGTCTACAATTTTCAAAGGATGGTGATCTTTGTGAAGATTCTCAGGCTTCACTCACTCAATGCCTTTTTTTCTTGTTGATCTTACAAAGTGGTTGTATACAACTGACAGTTTAGATATTTCTGAACAGATGTGGTGCTATGCATGACATCCACATGAAAGTCTCAATCTGATGAGATTAATAACTCAAGCTTTCAGAATGATGTTTTGGTTTTTTAGCAGTTTTCAGCATTGGACAAAACTTCCTCTGGTGCCGCCTATTCTATGCTCAATAGATGCTAAAATACACTAAAAATCTTTTTCCTGAATATGCTCTGCTGAAATGGGTGTGTGTCTAATATGCCTAGGCATCTTTCATGCAATCAAATATGATAATTGATAATCCCTGAGGCTGAATGCAAAAAATAAATTTTCTAATCTTGGAGCACAACTAATACTCTCTAAGAAAATGATGAAAGGTCATGGAAATCTTAAATTCTTTCATCTTTGCAAAATAAAGGAAATTATATTGATATTTCCTAAAAATATATGTATATACTTATGACCATACATATAAAAATATAAACTATCTCTTTCTCTCATTCTCTCTTTTTAGGACTCTCTCTCTCTCAAGCATGCATACACACTCTCACTCTCTCACATGCATATTTTCACACACAAACACACACTCTCTCTCACTCACACTCATAACTAACATAAACATACTCACTCTCTCCAACACGCATACACTGTCTCTTTCACTTGCACATATTTGCACACTTACATTCTCTTTCACATGCACACTCCTTTTATGTCCACACTCATCTCACTCTTATACACTCACATTCCTTTTCTCACTTTTTCACATTCAGACTCTGTCTCTTTCTCTCACTCTCTTTCTCTCTCTCTCTCTCTCTCTCTCTCTCTCACACACACACACACAATATGGCAAATACATTTAATAACAGCATTTGTAAAGAAAGGCTCAAAATTGATAATTTTTATATTGTTGCTGAATGATTTGATTATTGAAAAAGGATTAAAAATCAAATTATTCAAAGTCTTTGATTGGAAATTAATCATTTAATTGAGTCTCTCTCTCAAAGAAATTAAATGTCATTTTCAGCAATCATGTACACTACTTCCCCCTTATTTGCAGGAGAGTGTTCCTAGACACCCCGCCGGTAGTCAGCAACTTCAGATAGCATCAAAGCCTAAATACTATGGATTTTTTGTTACATATACTTATATGATAAGGTTTAATTTATAAATTATACACAGTAGGAAATTAACAACAACTAATAATAAAAATAGAACAAATGCATACAGGGCTGGTGCAAGGGTCTCATGGGTCCCCACTGAATCTATGATACAGGGTCCCCCACTCTACTAATACACCTCAATTTTCATAAGGTAGTATTCATATAAAATACAAATTTTCTTGTAACCTAATTATGTACAATAATGGATCATATGCAATATAGGTGAACAATTAGATAACTGAAATTGTAAGCAAATGTAAATGGATATAGATCCGACAGAATGAAGAAAAAAATGACCATGCTAAACAGAAAGCTGTTCATTTTAAAAATTTTCAGTTATCTGTTTTGGATAAGACTTGTTTATGTCCATCGTCTTTGTCAAATTGAACTGAATTGTATTTTAATGAATATTGTCTTGAAAAAGGTTTATTAAACCGAAACGTCAGACGTCGACATTTCATTCATTTTAAACAACATAATTGCATTTAAGGATTTTTGTTTGTTTTTTCCAAATTTTTCTTCATAACTGAAATTGTAAAAAGAAAAACCATTAATAGGTAGCTACCACTATATATTGTAGACAAAAAATGTTTGTTTGTTTTTTTGAAAATCACTCCACCCAGGTATGAAAATAAAATGCAGGTGTTATACTCTGCTTCAAATTAGATCTCTTTCCAATTCTATCTACATGTCAGCCAGATGTGAACACTTAGAAAACAAAATCAAAAATAGAGTCATCCTCTGCACAGGGGCTCCGAGCATCAGATCCAGCTCACAAAATAAATCTCTAAACACAATATAAAAGGAGCCAATCACAAACATTACTTCCAAAGGAAAAACATGAGTTCAGTCAATGCTACAAGCTCTCATCATCACAAGTGACCTCAGTCAACCAACATGATATATGCATTAATCCAGGCCTTACCAACTCTAGACTTCCTCCAAGTTTCCTTCTTTGCCCACAAAGAGACAATCTGCTCACATCATATATATATTATTATATTTTTATTATAAGAGATTATAATAAAAAATTTAAATTGCTACACAAAAGCTTTCATGTTTCAATACTATGACTGTACTTTCTCAGGCGATGGTTGGTAACTGGTGATAAAATGATTTTTTTAGGGAATTTTAAAAACAAATTTTTACTTCTTTTCTGAAAGTTAAAGTGGTGTGGCATAAGGTCAGAATTAACAATATACTTGTGGGTATGTCTTGATTAGCCAATTAAATGTCAGATCTATGCGAAATAGAAAAATAAGCTCAGATAGTAGAGGTGGGTGAGTTATTTTTTCATGTCACAATAAACCAGCGCTTAAACATGTCATCATTGATGATTGTGGAGAATATGGCAGCGACAAATGTATCATGAATGTAGTCAAATATGACGTTCCATTTGTTGAAGTGGTGGGATAGATTAATCAGACATAAAGTTATCAGAAAAAAATTTTTTTTTTAATTTTTTATATTCAGGAAGCGTCTTAAAGGGTCTAGTAGATAAAATTAAAAATGTGGAACATCTATATATGATGCTAATAATACTGAATAGACAGCAAAACATAGAATATTAAAGTTGAATAAACCAAATGAGGTAAAAATCACCTCGATGGTGGACCATTATATACTAATAAAATTATGGCTATAAAATTTTAATACATAATTGTTTTTAAAAAATTTTTTTAACTATATTTTAAGATAACAGATAGACTGTATTGGCATTTTACTGTTAATTCACTTCTTATGTTAAACAGAGCTTTTTTGTTAGGAAATTTGATTATTTAAAATTTTTCCTGTAAACATAGGAAACATAGTTCATGTAAAGATTTACAAGTTCTAGCTTTTTTTTAATATTTTCCATTTTACCGTAGGGGTTTTGTTAACTTCTTTTAAGTTCCAAAAATATTTATAAAGGGTCATCATATTACTGTATGCATTGTTGTTGAAAGATAATATATGTTGATATCACCTAATTTCAAAGGAATTCTTGGTACTGCCAATATAAAATTTCTATATTATAAAATTATTATTGTATGTATATTTAGACAGCATATCTTCATCCAAACATGTTTCATTGAATAATATAGATATGTCATGTCTATTTATTTTTATACATATACTTCCCAGTTCTCAAATCAGTTTCTTTATTTTAAGATGAAATTCATCAAAGAAGGTGCCATATTTTTTTTTACCCAAGTACTATCGGTCTCCTTCAAGATCATCCTCATGGGTAAATTATAAACTTATTGTAACTATGATAAAATCTAATATATATATATATATATATATATATATATATATATATTAGTTTTTGTGTGTTTTTTTGTTAATTATTTCACCCCAAACAAGGTAGTAAAGCCACTAAGACACAAGGGGTTACTGGGTCTGAAAGAATAAGAAACTTTATTAAGGAGTAACAATGATAAAGGAAGTAGAATCAAGAAGACAGCAGATAACGATCAACATTACATTTAAATTTTTGAAGATCGAAATTGGCTGGAAGCAAAGAAGCTGGAAGAGAGTTCCACAATTAAGATGTGTGAGAAAAGAAACTGTTAGCATATAATTTACAGTTATATCTAGCCAATTCAATTTCAAATTGATGAGACCTTGTTACTAAACTAGTACTGAGTCATTTCATAATATATATATATATATATATATATATATATATATATATATAATGAAATGGACTCAGTACGACAATTATTTTTATACATTATTATTATAGATACAAATATTTTAGTAAATCTCTATTTATAATAAACAATATTAACTACATTTACTGGCCTGAATGTCCCAAAAGTTTTATAGAAAATATGTGTCCTCTGCCAGGAATTGAACTTGTATCCTCAACGGAACTGTCATATAGCCTGATGTGATTTAATCCATTTCCTATATAAATTTAATACAAATATAAAATTTGTCACTTAGCTGATATATGTTATATTCAGCACCCTGACTCCAGAATTTTATAGATGAACCTTTTTGTAATTGTTCAGTCAACTTGTCAGGAGGGGTATCAGCAATTGTCTATTTGCCCACATAAAGGGACACAAAATATATATATATTTTAAAATAATAAAATAAATAATAAAAATCTAAAAAATTTTAAAATATCAATTTTCAATCAACTTATGGTTATTAACATTCTGTAAAAAAATATTTCCTTTTTTTTTTTAGTTGTTTTTCTTTTGGCATAATCCTGTCCTGGATTTGCTGAAAGGATTTCTATCATTTCTCTGACTCATTCAAGCCATTTCCCCCATTTCCCTATCAAAATGGCTGATTTCATTTCAACATCTTTTATGCTGATTCATGGCTTGTTCATGGTGGTTCATGGTTTGTTCTGCTGTGAAGAGTCTAATCATTTCTTTATAGCCTTTTCCTTTACATTTAGGGATCAAAATGAAAATCTTTTATTGCATGTGATATGATCAACTAGTTTACTTGCAAGACAGGTTTTGCCTCAATAATCTGACTCAGACAAACTACAAAGTTCTTGCTTGCTGAAAAAGCTAAGCCTGATGAATTGCAGACATAATAATAATTGCTGTATAAAATGCATTACAGTAATTAATTCATTGTTTAATTCATTTTTTTAACTAATTAAATTTTCAAGTTAACTGAAAGTTTTCAGGTGAGGTTTTTGTGAAGTGTCATCTGTAGGAGACAGGTGCTAAGTTGTATGAATTCTGTCTTTCAATGAAAATAAATTCAGCACATGGAGGACTTTTATATATATTTGAACAGAAAGAAAGTTCTCTCAGTTTCTAAATAATCAAAATTATGTAGAAAACATAAGAACTTAACTTCCAACCAGATATATTGAGATAAAAAAAAACAGCTCACAAAAGAATACAGGGTGCGATGGATAAATTGTTGTCTAAATTATGCAAAAATGAAAATAACACTGACATTTCATTTTAACAGATATATTTACCAAAATTACACAAATATATCTTGAAATACTAAAGAGTAAATTTATTCAATAAAATCACCATTGGCTTCCAACCACAACCTTCAGACAACTTCGGAATCTCCTGCAAATCTTCTGGATGGTCTCCTTGTTTGATTTAGGTCAAGAGAATCATGGAAAAAGAAAATATCATCAATTTTGCAAAGACATGCTATACCATTTGGTTTACACCTAATTTGGGAAAAGAATTCACCTTTCAACAAGGCAGTGATCCAAAACACTCTTCTAAATTATGTCAAAATAAATTTAAGTCAAAAAAAGGAACAAAATTTCAGAAATTAGGAGTTAGCCAGCTCAATCTCCTGACCTCTCTCCCATTGAATTAATATAGGATGAAGTGGATAGGAGAGTTCGGAGAGAATACCCAAAGAGTAAGAGTGAGATTTTTCAGTGATTGAAGAATGCTTAGAAAGGTCTGCCATCATTTTTATTTTTTAAATATGTTAGAAAAAATGCCAGCAATTTGTAAAGCAGTAATTAAGGCAAGTGGTGGCTTTATTGATAAAAAAATATCTCACTCTTACTCTTATGCTGTTGTATGATTTTTTTTATTGATAAGTACTTATTTTTGTCAAAATAAAAGTAAATACATTGTAGTTACTGAAATTTTATCTTTTACTTTAAAAGAATTTAAAAATATCTCATTTTAAGGATGCTTTTAAAGAAATGTAGTGTGGTCTGCAAACTTTTTGCTTGTAGTGTATGCTTCTATAGTTTTGTCTGTGGCATGATTGCATTCAAGTGACAGGCTGATTTAATTCTGAATATAAAGATTCAGAAGATGTCCAATTGTGACTTAGAATATGTGACCTTAACCTCAGCAATCATTCAAAATTACTAGATGTCATGAAAAGAGAAGTTGGCATACATGGACCTTCATGCCCACAAAATAATGGACGATTTTTCCCATGACACTGCTTCTATTTTAATTACCTTCATCTTCAGAAACGTTTATTGTTTTAAAAAGTGATGATTAGAATTGTAATAAAACCTAAGCATAAAACAAAAGTAAATTTATACATCTTCTTTGTTCTTGAGAATTGACAACAAAAATAAACAGTATTTATTTAGTAGTTTGTTTATTTACACTATTTATTATAGTATTAATTGAAATTGTTGGTAAAACATCAGCTAATTGGTGCAAACTTTATAAAATGGTAAATAATAAGGATTTAACATATTTTAATTGTTGCCAGACATAGGTCTTTCAGCAGCCACCCACTTGACCCAGGGCAGCAATACCGCCTCAAGGCACTTAATGTAAGCCTTTGTGTTGAGTCTGAGGCCCTGTGGGAAGATGAATGTTTGTATTGGTGCTTCCAGTGTGAATGCCAAACAGTACAGCATGCTGCTTCCCAATTTCTTTGCAAGTTAAAGAAAGAAATTTTAAGTTTTAACTTATATATAGTTTGTTCTTTTTTTAATCCACTTTCATCTGTCTTTTCAGGTAAATGTTAAAATTGCTTATTATTGATAGGGACCAAATTGGACACTCAGCAGAATTACAGTATAAAGTATAAAAAAGAATATGTTAACATGCCTGACATAAGAAGTTTATAAAACAGAAAGTGTCTTGCAGAAAACAGAAATTAAGCATTGCGTAGATGTATTCCACAAAACAAAAAGAGTCCATCTGGAAGTGTTCTGATGTGTTTAAATAAAACTTTATTTGTTTACCTAAATTATTCAATAAACCCTATAGAGTTGTCTTCATTTTTTATTAATTTTTAAAACAGTACAGATAATTTATGGACATCCTGTATATACAGATAACTCAAAAAAATTAAAGAAAAATATTAATATACTTTAGTAGCAATGTGTGTGTATATGCCATGTGGATGAGTGAAATTAAGAAGTTGGCTTGCTATGCAATTAAGTCTCACTGGATGGGGAGACTGAATGTGTCTTCTACCTACTGCATCCATGAATGAAAAAGAGAGTTGGAGGAAAAAGAGAGGTGGGGGTGTCTGTCCCTTCCTTTTTTGAATACAGCAACACCTAGCATAAAAGATGACAGACAAGGTCGGGTAACCATACACATCTTTAGAAAGATAACTTTTAATTTTTTTAAATCTTTAATGTAATTTAAAATGCTTTCTGATTGGTGATATTATGGGAATTACACCACTTTGTCCGCCAGGATGCCTGCTATGTGTTGTTCTATTCAGGATTATAAAAAAAACAAGAGGTATTCTTCTTTTTTGATCTAGAATGTAGTAGTGAAAAGAACAGGACTTTTCTCCACTGGCAGAGATTTTGTCAGGCTGTCTTCTTAATTTCAACCAACCACATGACACATCATACATACACACATTTTCTAAGAGCAAGGCCTGTAAATGTTTTTCTTCCTTTTTCAACTGTGCACACAAGTATATTTCCCCTTATTGAATTATGCAATTACTTACATATAAATATATATGTAAAATTCTTCCATGTGTTGAAATTCATTTCTTTTGAAAATATAGAATTCATTTACATTGAAAGTCCTGAACTTTAGCCAAAACAAGTTGTAACTCCTCCAACTACAAATTAATGACCAACAACAACCTCGTCCATTACAACCTGTAACACATATTTGCTACAGTATAAATGACAGTCTACAAATTATAGCTTGGCAATATTTCAACTTTGATTTTTTTTTTCTGTAATTTGTCAAGGGATACTGGGAAAAAAAACTAATATTCAGCTGATAATTTCACACCTATCAACTCATTTTCGTTTTAAGCTTGTGCTGTTTCTTATTTTATTTTCCACACACACATACACACCAAAAAAATTAATTCACACCACCTGTATCAAAAAATACAATTGTGGAATTCATTCCTTACCATGCCCTGTGGGGTCAAAAAACAAGGACGGCGCACCCAAAAGTTCGGACGTAGTGAAAAGACACCACGTGGTCAAAAATAGGATTTATTGACCAATCAGGACTCGACATAAGAAACCCATTTCTTAATCTCCCCGGAGCCTCATCATTCTTATATAAGGAAGGTAGAAACTCTCATCAGAAGGGAGAGAGAACAGCGACAAGCTGACATCAAAGTGACACGGACAGTTTCGAGCACACACACACCGAGAGGATTCAGCGGTTCACACAACAGGCAATATCATGTATCAGTGAACATTCTTTCACCCTCTCTTTCTCTCATCTCGCTCGCACACATAGTCCCACGTTTCCCCTCACATTCCCAGTTCCTTTCTTTTCTTTTTTCTTCCGCAGCTTTACGGACAATTTCATTTTGTACAAGGAAAACAATAATTTTTACAAAAATAAACAAAAGTTTATTTCACTTTATTTGTAGTGTATTTTCTTTTTATTATTTGTTTGAGGGACTTCTTTGCCCCCTCTACAAGCTCTTTATCCTGCTCTCATTCTTTTTCTTTTAATTATTATTCTTTATTTTATTTTTTATTTTAATTATTATCATATCTGGTAATATTAAAAATAAGTTTTGCCTGTTTATGGTGGTTATTAAGTTGTACTAATAAAATTTTTGTGTGTGTGTGTGTGCATGTTTGTACTGCATCGTGTTAAAGTAATGTTAATTGATTGAAACCACAGCATTTAATGACCTTTTTTTTTGTTTTGATGGTTATTGACTGGAAGAGTTGGTATTTCACTTTTTTCTTTTTTAAAGGAAAAGAAAAAAAGATGTAAATTTAGGGCTGACATGCCACCCACCTGCCAAAAAAATGAATGGTTAGTAAACCGGTGCAGCCCATCTCCTCACTAATAACCACTCTATGGGGTGTAGTGGCATATTCCAGAATTCTCGCTTTGGTTAAAAGTCACCGATAAGAGAAATTTGCCAATCTTAAAATGGGCAAATTCACTCACTTTTGAATGTAATGTATGTTTCTGTTTTAATTTAATTTCAGTTTTAAATAACCCACAAAGGGTTGATAAACCATAAATAACAAATCAATCAATAAATCAATGTGTGCATTCTGTGTGGACTGGTTTACTACTGATAATTTTTTTCTTTTTATAACCCTCCTTCTTCAATGTTCTGTGTCCCTTCAGGATATAAGCAATCATGGCTCTCCATAACTTCCTATCTTTTGTAGCTCTTAGCAATGTTTCACTTTTGTCTATCCCACCACTTCCTGTACTGCTGTTTATTTAGATAACTTAATCAGCATTTCTCTGTTGCTCTTGCTTTCAATACTAAGCTTTCTTTTCTCGACGTAACCAACATAATTCAGCTGTCTCTTTGTGATTCTATGTATAAGTGTCCTTTTTGTTTCCACTTTCCTTAAAACTTTCTCATTGCTTAAATTTAATTTTTAAAAATCAACAGTGATTAGTTAAAAAAATATCAGCAGTGACTGGTTTAAAAATATTTTTCATATCATGTAACCTGTGCCAGTTTTTATTTTTAGTAACTTTCTCCATTTCAAACAATATACAACAGTGATCTAGTCATACTGAAAACTTTGCATATCACTGGACATCCATACTTATATGTCATTTTTATATTTTTTTTATAATTTAGCAATATTTTGATTTGCAATCATAATTTAATTATTTATAATCATATATATTTCATTCAGGAGATTTTTATATTTTGACCTTATTTCGATCTGTAATCATAATTTAATCACTTATAATCATATATATCTAATTTCTGAGACATCAGGTGGCTAGTGCATCAAATAGATTTTTTATATATTTTTCCATTCTTTTGATACAATATCATGAATTAATACTTGAACAGGAGTAGAGGTTTATCCCTTGTTTCCTGTTTAGGATTGTGTTTCCAGTTCCTTCTAAAGTCTACTTAACTCTATACTTCTAACTTCTTTGTCTAAACTCTGAAATTTTATTTACTATATATTTGTTTTGTTTTTTTTTTCTTTAATAGGAGTAGATAGGTTTGTCTGTCGTCTGGTTCACACTCTTCCCCCGTCTTTTGAATAGGAGTAGATGTTTAATGTTAGTTTCCTGTTTAGGATTGGGTTTCTAGTTTCTTGTAAGCCGTTCTCATTCTCTTTCACTTCCTTGCATCTTAGTTGCATTATTACCTTGATTTGGGTGAATTGATTAAAAATAAAGAAAAAAAAAAAGAAAATTTGATTCTGAGGTCATCAAGGAATGAGTCTGTGAGAAAAGAGTATTTAGGTGTTAGTCTAGCTTGGTAAATTTAAGTTTTGCTTTTGGGAACTTTTCCGAAATTTTTCAAATATTTTCAATCTGTATTTGGTTGACTCTGCAGATATTATGGTCTGACTGTAGTAAAGTAGAGAAATATTCAATCAATGAAGAATTTGGGGGGGTGAATTAAGGCTGACTCCCTAAAAAGAAAAAGCAGACCTATCCTAACAGATCAGATGATTACTGATGTTCAAGACATGACTTCTTTAAATGAAAAGATTCTTTTTTATTGAAAAAGCTTGTGTCATTACAAAACTGCATTCTTTTACTATTTTTTTTAAATTTATTTTTTAAAAACAAGCTAAACTCTTTGCTTGTTTGCGATGTGTGTTTGCTATTTAATAACTGATGGGATAGGAAGTAAAAAAAAAGGAGAGTGCTACTGAGAGAAAAAAAAAGAATGTATCTATTAGTGAGTGAGTGAGTGTGTGAGTGAATGAGTAAGTGGCAGTGTTATGTTGTAAAATGACATCACAATATAGTATTTCCTGTGTCAGAGCTGAAAGAAAAAAAGTGCACTTGTACACACTAACTCGAGGTGGACACACACCCACACACAAACACATTTACATATATACATATATATGGGAAAATATTCTTCTTCAATGTGCCATATTCCTTCAGGATGTTAATCATGGCTCTCCGCAATTTCCTGTCTTTTGTAGCTCTTAATAAATTTTGTTCTTTTGTTATCTCTTCTAAATCCTATTTCATCATCCATTTATAAAGCTGGCTAGGTCAGTTATTTATTGTTTTGCTTTGTCTCTTTTGCCTTCAATCTGTCCTGCGAGTATCAAATTTTCCAAGCCCTCTTTCCTCCTTATGAAACTTCAACAACTTCTTTCTGATGTTAAGTATAAGCATCCTTTTTGTTTCCATTTTCTCTAAAACTTTCTTGTTTCTCACATGTTCAGTCCATGGTATTCCCAGCATCTATCTGTAGAACCAAATTTCTTTTTCTTCATGTCTCTTCTTCATCTGTGGGGAAATTGTCTATAATTCCCTGTCATACAGAACAATTGATATTACATAACAGTTCAGTGCTCTTTTCTTTGTTTTGAACAAAGTTTTCTATTTCTTAATACTTTGCTTAGCTTTATGGTTGGAATCTTATGCTATCTCAATGCACCTTTGGATTTCATTGCCGCACTTTCTATCCTTTATTAAAATACTTCCTAGATATTTAATTTTTTGTACTTATTCGATTTTGATGTCTCCAATTTGTAATTTGCATGTTGGGTTGTTCCTTTATCTAACAAGCATGCATTTGATCTAGAAATTCATGTTTAGTCCTTTCTTCCTGCTTTCCTTTACTACCTTCTTTAGTCATTCTTTTAGTTTCCTTTCTTTGTCTGCTATCAACATTGTCTTCTGCATATCTTATGTTGTTATGACTGTGGCCTCCAATAACGAATCATAGTAAGACTAATTCTCTCAGACCTGCCTCACTGTATATATAGGTTGAATAAGTCTGGTGAGAAGACACATCCTTGTTTTACACCCCTTTCTATTTTTGCATATTTACTGAATTCATTTTGTAGCCATATAGAAGTGATTTGCTGCCAGTATAGGTTCTGGATTATTCTAATATCTTTGCCAAATATGTCAAGGTTACCTAGCAGTTCCAACAGTTCATTATGACATACTTTCCCAAACACTTTTACATAATCTATAAGACCCAGGTATACATCTTTTTAGATTTGTATTGCTCTTTCTGGTATCATTCTGAGCATAAATATCATATTCCTCCAGTATATTTATTGAGTCTATACTGTTCTTGTCCTATTACTGGTCTAATTCTGCTGTACACTCTATTCATCAGAATTCAGATGATAAAGTTTATTATATGGCTCATTAGGTTGATTATTCAGTGGAATTTACATTTGTTGGCACCTGGCTTCTTAAGCAGTGCTATGAAAATGGATCTACTTAGGTCTTCTGGTATATCACCACTGTTGTATATTTCATTTATTATATCTGTAATCTTGTCAATGCCAAAATCCTCTAAGACTTCCAGCATCTCTATTACAATTCCATCTCATCCTGCTGCTTTGTTTTTGTTCAATTTGGCCAGTTCTTATTTTGATTCACATTTTAATATTTCTGGTCCTTTGATATATCATATATAAATTTTTATATATCAGAAAATATCAGGTAACAGAATTTTTCCATTTCACTATACTTATATATCAGTCTATCCGCAGTTTACTCATATCTATCTATTGTATACGTGTATATGGATATAACTGAGAGTATATAGCGGCATTTCTCTCTTTCTCTGAGATGGGTGAGCAAAACCTGTAGTGAAATTATAATAAAATAAAATTTTCCAATAATCAAAACACTAAATGATGTGAAACAAATTGCAGACTGCCAGCTCTTAATGCACGTCTAGCTAGGGGGATCAGCTAATGCCTGTGGCAGACACCTGCTCAGGCACATTTGTGGTTCTTCAGTTCTCACAGAGCCAGTGTTTGATATATGGCAACTATACTAAGCAGACCTAAATGTCAGTCTCTGGGAGAATGTGCATGAATTGACGTAATCAACAGTTGATGACTTTTGATTTTGTGGTAACACAGTTTTGTCTAACCAGTTTCACTCACAAGGATCAACTCATTGTGTGATTTTCAGGCACATCTCATTGATGTCACACACTGCCAAGAAGTCACCTCAGTTACAAATCAAATATGGTGCAATTTGAACTTAGGTATCATGGTCAGAACTCCACTTTGTCATCTTCTTTATAAATCCTTATAAAATGCATATATTTTCATATATAGTCCTTGTTTCAGGACTATAAAAGCATATAGAAAATATGAGATCAAGAAGGCATAACATGTTGCTCTCCAGGTGGTTAATACCAGCCATGCCAATGGAAGGCAAATATGGTTCTCTAAGATGACTAAAAGATTGCAGTTTTATTTTAGAGATGTTAAAATTTACAAGCCATTTCTTGTCCCAGATAACAACTGATTGAAGATCAGTTTTACTTTATCAAACTGATCAGACTTACTAGTGAGACAGGTATAAATACCTAGTTGGAAACTGATCACATCAGGAAAATCTTTAATGAAGATAAGAAACAAAGTAGGTCCACGGATAGAGCCCTGGGAAACACTTGCATTAATGTGAAAGGAACTGGAAGAGTGGCTGTTTAACACAATATTCATTGCATGATTTGTTAATAGAGTGGAATAAATACAGGCCAAACACTATCAAACACCTTTGAGATATCTATAGCCACAGCCTGAGCTTCACCATTCTTATCTAATGGGCGACTATTTGGGAATACTAAATGCTGTAAGCTTGTATGTGTGGGTGGTGTAATGAATAATGGTTTGGAATTGTTAATCAGAGATCTGAGTTCCAATTCTTATTGGGTTTGTTATATTCACTTATATACTAATACCATTGGGAAAGGTATGAATCCATCTCTTCTCCCCCAGCTATAGGTTAATTAATAAGTCTTGTATTACTAAATCAGTATTATCTCAAAACATTTCTTACAACTGAAAAATATTTTCTGTCTTTAAATAACCTGTGATGGGTTGATATACTATAGAAAATCAATTAGTCAATCAATTCTTATCTAAGACTTAACGGACTCATTCAGTGATAATTATTAACACATCTGTGGTTGATCCAGAAAAGTGAAAGACAAATTGTTTGTCTGAAAGAAGGTAGGTGCTTAACCAATTCAGAGTTGAAGAGTTTAGAGAAAACAGGAGCCAGTTCAGGAGAACATTTCTTTAGAACAATTGCAGGAATACAATCAAACATGAATGATTTGTGGGGATTGGAAATTTTCAGAAACTTTAAGTGTTAAAGGATTTCCTTAAAGAAAGAAAAATTTGACAGAAAATGAAGTTCATTATTTTCTAGGGAAATGATTTCAAATGATGATTCTTCTTTATATGAAAAATAATTTGTAAGTTTACCCACACAGCTTAAACATTTTAAGAAATCAAAACCTTCTTAAACTCCCATTTTCCACTGACATGAAGTGGAGTGATTATATTGAATTAATTGCTATATCTACTGCTAGGAAAGTTGTTTCACTGTGTCGTGCCAAACAGTATTTTCACATCAGAATGCATCTTGCACATTTATAAAGCTACCATCTATCCATCCATCCATACATACATTGAATACAGCTGCCATATCTGGCCTCATGCTCCTACTATATATCTCAAGATTCTTGTCAAAATGCAAAGAAGGGGCTGTAATGCTATTGATTCTCAAAGTATAAGTTTGATAATTGATTCCATTCTTTTTTCAATGACTTCAAGAGCACATTTTCATTTTTTATTCACTATTCTGTCAAGTTCATCCCTTGTATATACTACAGTTCAAACTTTTGAACTGTGGTATATACATATACATATATATAGGTACATACATCATTTTATTTTATATATATATATATATATATATATATATATATATATATATACATAGAACCCAGTCTGTCCTGCTATTTTACCCATAGCTGGAGGGAGAAGAATAGGATTCATACCTTTCCCAATGGTATTAGCATGTAAGTGAATGTAATGGATTCGACTGGAATTCGAACTCGGCTTGGCTCACCGTGCCTCCTATAGCCTTGGATGGCAACTGGTCTAGGAGAAGGACATCTCTGAATTAAAAACCTGCAGAGGGTCGTTTGGGAACCTTGTGGCACTCGGTGCACCAGGTCTCTGTATTCGTCCCTTCAAAAAGTGTGGATGGTCCTGCACGGAGCCTTCACCACTATAATCAAATCTCATGTGCCGGTGTCGGGCTGTCGGTTTCCTGGAAACTGATCTGCTTGACCCTCATACGTCGAATCTCGATGGGAGAGTCGACTATATATACATACATATATATATATAGGTAGGTACATCAGTAAGTCTGCAGGTTAATGATAAAAATTATTTTTTTTCATGTTACTTTTTATTTTTTATCATTATCATCTTCCTGGTCAATGCCCTCGCTGTATTTCATGATATTGAAAATTTGACTTTTTTCCTAACTACATCTCATATATTTGCCCTGCAGCCTACAGCCTGCAAATTACCTCTTTTATAGATGTATCATAAATAATTTTATGTGTATAGTTTTTATCTATGTCTAAACTGGGATGTGTCCTTGAGACTGGATCATCCTCAATGTTATAAATACAGTAATTCAGTAGTAGTTCACAGAGATCAAGTATTATACAGGGAAAACTTTAATCAAAGTTCAGCACATGATTACTTGTTGCCTGAAATCATATATATATATATATATATATATATATATATATATATATATATATATATATATATATATATATATATATATATATATATATATATATATATATATATATAGTCCTTTCCATGCTAAAATACAACTCATAAGGATTTCTAATTAAAATAAAATGGTTAAATCAAATCTATTAATTAAAATAAATAAATACATAAATAATTCATCAAATTGAAGTAAACAACAATTTTTAATCACTTTCATTTATTATGCATTAAATTACATTATTCAACATACCCCATAGTTTACCTTGACTTTCACAGTTAGACTTAAGAATATTTTTCTAATATTCTTAAATTTAAAAACTTAACAATGTTTTTACTTTTGTTTATAAATAAATGTATGTATATAAAATATATATATAAATTACAATAAACGTGCAATCAATTTACAAATACATGAATTATTCACACAAAACTAATGCAAAGGTTAATGATTTAAATGGCGAGACATCCATCATCGCAAACAATTCAAATAGTACACAAAAACCTCCAGATCCGTTATGAATGAATTGATCCTTGTTTATATAAATTTCTGCCGTATTAGTTGTTATTTTTACTACAAGCTTTCGTCTGTTCCTACAGACATCTTCAGGTATATAATAGATGTTGTTCTTGTTTTTTCTCTTAGTAATAAGAGGACATCGAAAATATATGTGTTATTGTATCCGAAATGCTATTGAAAATGAGTTATTGGTTTTTGAACGCGCCAAAGCAACACTGAGTTTGATTTTAAATTTTAAAAAATTTTTTAAAATATATATATGTATGTATATGCGGAAAATTGTGCCTATCTTTTGCCGGCTTCAAAAGCCATTTGCGTAAGTGGGCAAAACATAGTGTGCACCTGAATAATGTCACTGTAAACAAAACTGATCGGGTATGCCAATTCTGTGGCAAAATTTGTCACAGTTTGGCTGGCCTGAAGAGTCACCTGCGAATACATACAATTTGAGGGGAGTGGGAGGCGAGGTGAGGACATGAAATAAAAGAGGTGGTCACGCTCAAAACCGAGAGAACAGCCACGATGTAGGTATATATTGAGTGTATTTAGGCAAAATTTTTCATTTAAGTATATTTGATTAAACCCAATGAATAGTCCATGTTGATGTTTTTTTTTCTATTTTAATGTTTCTAATTGTATATATATTTGCATAAATATAGACATACATATATTTTTTATTACTTTAAAAAAATTTTTTAATGGATACTATAGGATATAAAATACTATATTTTACAACCAATGGGTGAAACACAAATAAGTAAGAAACATCCACACACAAATAGGATCAAAATCACTAAAACAAAATCTTTTGTACAAATCAGTAAAAAAAAATAGGATCCAGAATTAAATAATTGGTTTCTGGAATTTGATTGGACAGTACAGTCACATGCCATGCTTCTGATGATGTCTGTATGTTTAAACTCCAAATAAACTGGTCACCAAGTGCTATTCTACATAATCCCAAAAACCTTCGTTTGGAACCAATCACGTGATCAGGATAACTATATATATATACCAATTTTGGGGACAATGAAAACACACACAGCAAAGACCCTGCTCACAGCTGGACATGGATCATCCGTCAATGATGGGAGGTTGTGTTTTGTAAACACTTGACCAAAATTCTCTTGTTACCATGACAACAATTCAGTCAGTGATGACTACACACCATTCAAAGGAATATACACACAACTCAAAGAAATATTCATAGCTGTGGAAAAAATAAGTTTGATTATCTATCTGTATGTCCATTTCCTTTTCAAATCACTGTAATCAGATTTCACGTATTAGCATTCACACACATATTTCTACTAATGTGCTTCCCCCATACACACACATTCAGTCAGCAGCCACGCATACACTCCATTAAAATGTGCTTTAGACACATACACTTATATACACACTTTATATTGACCAAGGCATATGACTTTATAAACTACCTTTTAACCAATGGAAAATTTTCCCAAACATTTGGACTTTTGAATTTTGATTTTTTATGACCAGAACAAGCACAATGTTTATAAATAAATGCTCTCTGCAAATATACTGTATAATAAATAAATGGGCCTAACCAGAGTCAAAAATATCCATACAACTGAATATGTTAGCTTTATCAATGATATTGAGCACTTTCCACTAGGTACTGCTCATATAATATATATATATATATATATATATATATATACATACACAAAAAATTTCTCAGTGTACGTATCTATGTGTATGCTTTGTTTTCCATGTCGACAAATATGAAAAATTTCTCAGAGTATGTATTTGTGTGTATGTTTTTGTTTCCCATGTTTTATATATATATATATAGAGAGAGAGATATGGGCTTTTGAGAACTGAACTAGAAGATATGCATTCTTCAAAAAGGTAATTGAACCTGCGGCTGACTGATCTAAAGTATGTTGGATCAGACTGGTTTCTCCTAAAAAAGGGGGATGTCAGTTCAAACCTTGTCAGAGAACATATTTTCTTTATTATATCTCCCAAATGCACAGGTCAGCCAATATAATTCTCACTGTTTAACAAAACAGGGCATCTACTCAAACATGGGTATCCAGAAAATAATGTTTGGAAAAGTAACAATAAAAACAATAATATATATATATATATATATATATATATATATATAAATTATATATATATATATATATAAATTTATATATATATATATATATATATATATATATATATATATATATATGGATAATATTAGTGGTAAATATACATACATATGCAATCATATATCTAAAATATATATAAAAATATATACATACATACATACACATACATATATATTTGTATAAAAACTAAATCCAAGAGGATAGAATCCAGGTAGAAGGATATAATAAAAAGGCTTAGTGTTTAAGCCTTTTTATTATATATATATAAATATATATATATATAAATTTATATATATATATATATATTTTTTTTTTCTAAGGTAATGGATGATTTTATTTAACAGTCCAACAGTCTAGATTTTTTATCACTTTAAATGTTATTTTTATTGGATACTTGTAACCTATGAAAAGGTTACTGAATAAGAATAACAAAATTGTAGGCTGGAAATGGAACAATAATATTTATAACAGGAACAACATACAAGATTCTCCAGTGGCATGTAGTAAGTAATCAACTGCTAGAAGTGAATCAAGGTGAATCGCAAGTGAATCCCACAATGAAGATATTCACTAACTTTCCCATATGGTCAGATGTGGCACAAGGCTGACTTTAATGTGGGGTGAACTGAGCCAATAGGCTCAGGCAAAAATTCCCCATACACCCCGAATACAAAGGGTCAGGTAGCTGTTTGCAATCTCCAGATGAGAAACTGCTCTTCAGCAGCTATTGTGGGGTATCCGATCACATATGCTCGGCCAAAAATTCCCCATAGACCCCTTAAAAAATGGGGTCAGGTAGCTGTCTACCACTCCAGACAAGACTCTGCCCTTCGGCATAACCTCGTCTGGGTTCCTCTCTGCTCAGAGGCAGAGCGTTTGACAAGCACACTGTGGAAGACCACCGTGAAGATATTCACCTACCGTCCTATGCTATCAGATGTGGCACAAGGCCAAGTTTAATGTGGGATATCCGAACTTGTAGGCCTGGTCAAAAATTCTCTGTAGACCCCATACAAATAGGGTCGGGTAGCTGCCTACCTACCCTAGACAAGAGACTGCCCTTCAGCATAGTCTCGTCTGGGTTCCTCTCTGCCTATAGGCAGAGAGTTTGACATGAACACTATGGAAGACCACAGTGAAGATATGAAGACAGTGAAAACCACCCCACCTGGTGGGATGTGGCACAAGGCCGAGTTTATTGTGGGGTATCCGAGCCTGTAGGCTCGACCAAAAATTCCCCTTAGACCCCGTAGAAATGAGGTCATGTAACTGTCTACCACCCCAGATGAGACTATGGAAGATCACAGTGAATCCAACATACATTATATTCCACTGCTTTTATAAGGATTGGGACATACCCATTATAGTTCGCATGTACGGTATAACAATACTCATCTTTGAATAGATGCTACATTTATTTATTAAACAGTATATTTATTTTTCATCTACCAGCCTGAATATTCAAGAATATATTTAATAAGATTTCTCAAATATTCAGGCTGGTAATGGAGCATCTACTCAAATATGAGTATCCACTATAAAATAATATTTAAAGTGATAAAAGTGATATATATATATATATATATATATATATATATATATATATATATGTGTGTGTGTGTGTGTGTGTGTGTGAGTGTATTTAAATGGGGCTTTGATGTTCATTTTTTTCAACTAGACAGTATAAGAAATTATAATGACTCTGTAGTGAATTTGATCCTCACTGAGTGCCCCACATTTGTGGCCTTGTGCCAGACTAAACTTCTTCTTCTTCTTCTTCTTCTCTGCATTGTGTCCCTGCTAGAAAAGGATGACTCTCCACAATGCCCTATCCTTTGTAGTTCTTAATATTGTTTGTCTTTGTTCTATCCCTTCTACTCCCTTTTCTGCTTTCCAATTACACAAACTCATTACACAGATTTCTCTCTGTTTCCCTCTGTTCCTCTTGCTGTCAATATGACCGGTGAGTGTCAAATTTCTCAAGCCTTCTGTCCTTTATGTGCAGTAGAATATACTTGAGTCTACTGGAAAACATGAGTGATGTTTATACTTGAGTTGAGTCAGAGTGTATCCTCCAGACGAGGCTCTGCCGAGGGGCAGAATCTCGTCTCGGGAAACTGACTCCATTTTTACGTGGTCTGTAAGGAATTTTTGCTCGAGCCTACAGGCTCGGACACCCCACTTTAAACTCGGCCTTGTGCCACATCTTGCTGCGTGGGGCAGCTGGTAAATAATTATACTTGAGTTAAGTGGTCAGGTTTATGCTTGAGTCATTGAATCAGCAAGCATTCACCTGAAAGGTAGCCTCTTTTGAAGGGATCTTATCCTTCAGCAGAGGATGCAGTCCGTATATTGTAAGCCCCGCTGACAGATCATATTCATGTTGTTCATATTTCTTTTTAGAAAATGATGATGATGATGATGATGACGACGACGACGACGATGATGATGATGATGATGATGATGATGATGATGATGATGATGATGATGATGATGATTAATTTTTAATCCTGTGTTATTTTTTTTTCTGCAAAATTCTGTTTGCCTGTTTTTTTTTTCTTATTTTTTCGCTTCTTTTACATACTATTTCCTTTCATTTTTTTTTCTTTTGGTTATAGATTTCTTCTCTATCTCTTTTCCATCTGCCTACTTCTCATCTTAATTCCTAACCTTAATCTTGCACTTACTGCCCTTACTCCAGGTTCTTCTCATTTCGTTCATCCGTTTTCTGCTTTTCTTCAATGTTCTCTTCCTTTCATGAAGCATTTTTTGTCTTCTCAACCCCCCCTCCCCCTCCACACACACCATCACTTTTATTTTCTCTGATCTCCTTTTGGTCCCCCTTTTAATTCCTTAAACATTTTCTGACTCTACCCTATCAAGAGTTATTTGAAAAAGAAAAAAAAAAAAACAAAGAAATTAGAAAAAACAAAACTAAACAAATCCATAATTGAATAAATTTAAAGAAAATAAAACATAAGACAAAAAAAATATATTCAAAACCAAAAAAAAAA
This sequence comes from Acanthosepion pharaonis, assembly GCA_903632075.3. Lineage (NCBI taxonomy): Eukaryota > Metazoa > Mollusca > Cephalopoda > Sepiida > Sepiidae > Acanthosepion > Acanthosepion pharaonis. Next base: position 158,115 of record CAHIKZ030002457.1, read on the forward strand.
CAACAACATATTAACTTCCTACCAAAATATTCTAGTCTATAAAAAATCCTTTAGATAAAAAAAAAGAATTTTCAGAGTAAGGAATGGTGGAGAGGACGTCCAAAAATGAAATCAGTGGAGTCAAATATTCTCCGCATAAAAAGAATAAATGAAAACAATTATAATTAACATCAAAAAGATTTTACATTTTGCTTGAATTTTTTTCCTTTGTTTTCTTGGAAAAGTTGAAAATATCTCAATGTTTATTGACATGGCAATATGATTTCACTTCATCTCTGTAACTAGTTGGAGATTTTAAGTAATTCTTTCTGATGAATATGCTTTTATTTCAGTAAATTAGGCATTTTATATAAATTAATTATTATAATTTCCTATTATAACACACACTTACACATGGTATAATGTAATTCGTTAAATTATTCTTTATATATAAAGCTTAGGCTAGTGCCTTAGCGCCTGTATAGTTAGTATGAAGACTGACTCAAATACGATTGCTATTCACCAAATCCTTCCCAGAATGAGGGATGTGGCACAAGGCCAGTTTTTAAGTGGGACGATTCCAAGTCTGTAGGCTAAGGCAAAAATTCCCCTTAGACAGTGAATACATGAGGTCAGGTTTGTCTGCCTCCCCACAAGAGACTCTGCCTGTAGGCATAGCCTCATCTAAGTTCTTCTTTGCCCAAAAGCAGAGAGTTCCACAAGTATGTCATGAGCCTGGCAGTGAACTGCCTGACTCCAATATGAATGATATTTACCAACCTTCCCACTAGGCAGGATGTGGCACAAGGCCAATTTTTATATGGGGTAAACTGACCCCATAGGCTCAAGCAAAAATTTCCCATAGAACCCACATACACAGGGTTGGGTTTGTCTACCTTCCCATACAAGACTCTGCTCGTAGGCATAGCCTCATTTGGGTTCCTCTCTGCCTGAAAGCAGAGAGCTCAACAAGCCTGTCACAAGCCTGGCAGCAAACTGCTTGACTCCAAAACAACTATGCTCATAGTTCATACCATAGAACTCTTTATAGTATTGGACAAGTACATGGAGTCACTGGCAGTATACTCTTTACTCCACAATATTAATATATTATAATCATGAAAGTTATTTACACTACTTACATTGTTCAGACTGCTGTCCTCATTTTTGTTGTCATATTCACAATGTTTCTGTTGTACACACTGGCCTTCTTCAGGTGATATATGTTGGAAGAAGGTCAGAGTGTACAACAGCTGAAACATCATAAATATGACAACAAAGAAGAGGACAACAGTCCAAACAATATAAGTAGTGTAAATAGTTACAATATCTCAGCTCAGAAATATAGACAGAACATGAAAGGTGTCTTTCACTGCTTCATTCTTACATGGTAAATATGTTATGATACATATTTATTGACTGAATATCTCAGTCTATTCACATCTATCTATACCTTCATCTCTTTATATCTATCGCTCTTCATGCTTATAACAAACTACATCATCAATATATTTGCTGTTCTGTATAACAATGTCATAGAGAAAAATAATAAATTAATTTTATATAACAAGTAATAGAATTTTTAAATAAATTCTGCAATGTAAAACAGAACTGAAGAAAAAAGCCTTCAGAGAAAAAAAGTCTGTTAAAAATGAAACATAACAAAACATAATTAAAAATAGCTTGCTTAGGAGAGAGTTTATAACATTTGTTATTAAAAAGAATAGAAAAAAATGTTTTGATAAATTATTTCTTTAAATTAAGTAAAATTAAAATGTTATATTTCAGTATAAAAACCATGGTAAAAATTCAACAAACTTTTTTGATTTGTTTGAAACAGAAATACAGATTATATAAAAATAAATAAGGTGTATCTATAATGATCACTAGTTGATTCATTTTTATGAATAAAAATTTCGTAGAGAAGAATGTTAAATTAAGTGAAAAATGTACAAAATTGACTTATAAGTAAGAAGACCAATTTTCCTAAATTACATTTTTAAGTGAATTTCACACACAAAAGTTTATTTTTTGCAGTGAAAGCATAAAATAATATTCTATGTCTATCGTGGTTTGGGGCTTAACAGTTTAAATGAACAGTTGATTTACTCATGCTAAGGAGATTAATGGAGGATGATAATGATGTGGAAACACAGATAATTTTAAGAAATCAAGATAATTTACACACTTGAAGTTTTGTCTGTTGCCCATTTCAAGAAAATAAATCAGAAATTTTTAAAGTCCATAGTTTTAACAAATTGTCATGAAAAGGAAATGTTCATACAACAGATTAAATGATCTGACACAAAATAATATTCAAAAATGTTTTAAAGAAAAGTAAAAGAATGTTCACAGAAGGGTATATGTTTTGTATCAGTTCAAAAGTAGATGAAGAGAAATAGTTTAAAATACTTAGATTGTTGAAAGAAAATTCCTTGAAGTGCCATATGTTTGGTTAGGGGCTGATAATATAATTTTACATTGTCAAGAACTTCGATGCAGATCATGAGGAACTGAAACGAAACCTTTCATATGACTTCAGACATTCTTCTCTCATTAATTTAATTTTTTTCCTCATTTTATATCAAAAAGAATTTCACATAGGCTTGCTACTTTCTTTTCTTTCTTCTTCTCTGCTGACCAGCTAATTTGTGTGAAGGCAAGGTTTTCATTGGTCCAAAACAATTTCCTATAGGATTATAAATTTATTTCCTCCTTATTTTCGACTCACCTGTCAATTTCTGTGATGGCAAGGTTTTCATTGATTCAAAGAAATTTCACATAGGCTTGTGAATTTCCATCTGTCTTTTTCCTCAATTCTCTAAATTTGAAGGGAGTGGGTAAAAGAAGTTATTTATTCATTACAAGGTTGAAAGAAATAAAATAAATAAAATTTATATTTACTTCAATTAAATAAGCTAAAGGTATTCCAACTCTAAAAACAAATATTTCTTAAGCCAACTACAGCAGCAAATTACCGCAAAGCTAAACCAAGACTAAAATTCTTTGCTCTAAGTAGAATAACAAGATTTAAGATAGGCTTAGAGTTCTGAGTGTGAGTTGCACCATGACTTGGTGTTTCCTAAAGAACACCAGGTGTTTACATGAAAGCATATTAATGTAGTAGAATGCCCCAGTCAAAACCCAGACTTAAATCCAATTGAGAATTTGTGGCAAAACTTGAAAATTGATATTCACAGATGGATTGAGCTTGAGATATTATGCAAAGAAGAATAGGCAAAGATTTTAATCTCTAGATGTGCAAAACTGATAGATGTACCCCAGAACACTTACAGCTGTAAATGCAGCAAAAGATGGTTCGGTGAAGTATTGAGTTGATGACTACTTTCTTGTCCTAACTATTGTTTGCGTCACAATAAAATGTATTTTTCACCTTCAAAGTACTGTGCGGTTTGTGTTAATTGGATGGTAAAAAGACCATTTCAGTTAATTTCAATTCCATCTGGTAATACTGTTGCGGAACTATGGCATCTGTGCTAAATCCACAACAAATAGGTTTAAAAGAGCACAGAGAATGGAAATAACATTCAATAAGTGTAATTTTATATAACAACAATTTACAACAATTTTGGTATTTGATGAGTGAGTAAAGTGCTTATATTCAAAAATGTCTGTACGAGTGTTAGTAAGAAATATCAGATTAATTTGTGTGTTCTGTTTTTTGTATTGAATGTTTATGTAAAAGAAAGCTAGTGTATAATATTTCTGTAGTTGTGCGTACGAGAGAAAAGATTGTTTCTGTCAGTGGAGAAAAATTCTACATGTTGGGTACATGTATAAAAAAGTCCTACATGTTGGGTACTTGGAAATGTATCAAAGAAATGACCAATATGGCATTGGTTGATAAAAGGACCTTGAAGCTAATTCTGCTTTCCTTTATATACACTTTGTTGAAACAAGTGGTGGATCTGATGGCTTATCCAATCTTTTAGGCGGACAGTTCTGATTGGCTGAAATATGTGATTTGAATTTCTTATTTTTTAATTTGAAAAAAAAAAAAAACAGAAGTTCTGCACCAAGCCTACCTGCATCTGAATGTCTATCCGTCACTTGCATTTTTGATTTTGAAGTGTTAACTTACTGTTTAATTAGGTTTGTGCTTCCACAATACTAAAAATGTGGAAAAGTTTAAGTGGTGTAAATACTAATGCAAGGCAATCTATCTATCTCATCCTGTTCATTATCTATCTATCTATCTATCTATCTATCTATCTATCTATCTATCTCATCCTGTTCATTATCTATCTATCTATCTATCTATCTATCTATCTCATCCTGTTCATTATCTATCTATCTATCTATCTATCTATCTATCTATCTCATCCTGTTCATTATCTATCTATCTATCTATCTATCTATCTATCTATCTATCTATCTCATCCTGTTCATTATCTATCTATCTATCTATCTATCTCATCCTATTCATTATCCATCTATCTATCTATGTCTATCTATCTATCTATCTATCTATCTCATCCTCATATATAAATTTATGAATGTTTGCTATTTGTTCTTTATTCTATCATTCTGTCATATTTTAATCCATATTTCATCTGTATTTCTTCCCAAATCATATATATATATATATATTTAGGAGACACGGTGGAGTAATGGATAGCGGCTTGGGTTGAGGAATCGCAGAGCCGAGTTCGAATTCCAGTCGAATCCATTACATTCACTTATGTGCTAATACCCTTGGGAAAGGTGGGAATCCTCTTCTTCTCCCTCCATCTATGGGTAAATAGTAGGACAGACTGGGTTCTATAACCTTGGATGGCAACTGGTCTAGGAGAAGGACAACTCTGAATTCAAAACCTGCAGAGGGTCGTTTGGGGACCTTGTGGCACTTAGTGCACCAGGTCTCTGTAATCAGCCCTTCAAAAAGTGTGGATGGTCCTGCACAAAACCTTCGCCACTATAATCAAATCTCATATGCCATTGTCGGGGTGTCGGTTTCTTGGGAACTGGTCTGCTTGACCCTCATACGTTGAACTCGACGGGAGAGTCAACTATATATATAAATATATATATATATATATATATATATATATATCTGGCCTCTCATATTCGAGGATACCTGTCTATTAAGGCAACTAGCCAATCCCTATTGCTCAGACACATTTGTGTTTATTCAACACACACAGAGCCCACCTGTGGTTTACACTGCAACTATACTGAGCAGATCTTCGTTACAGTTTCTGGACAAGAGCATATTATCTATATGATCAACAATTTGAACAAGTCCAGCTTGCTCAATCCCTCAGCCACGATGACTTGTGACTTTGTGCTAGCACAGCTATTGATGCCACCCAAGGGTTTTGTCTACCCAATTTCACAAGGCTTGGCTCAACCCATTGTATGGTTTTCAGGCACTTTCCAAAGGTGCCGCATGCTGGGATTGACCCCTCTAGTCTGATAACATCCGGAAGTTTCCTTCCTGACAAATCAACCATGATGAGATTCGAACCCGGATCTCATTGTCAGAATGTGAATGTTCTAACCACTCGCCCACGTGCCATATATATATATATATATATATATATATATATATTGTTACAAATGCAGATCGCCCAAACACGCATATATTAAGGTTAATCTCTTCTTGACAACAGAAGAGGTCATGTGGGAGTCTCGAGTCATTTTGGGGAAGCAGGTCAAGAGGTTGACTGACCCAGTTACCCATAGCAACAGACATCTAGACAGGGGACTGACGCAAGGTTGTGAAGCAGCAGGAACTGGAATTCATGCCAAAATTCAGGACACGTGGGAATTAGAAAATTACTTGGAAGTCAGTTGCTGTCTTGTCTTTGAAGGAGCAAGACTCAAAATCGAAGCTCTAATAACTTATGAACGGAAAGATGAGACTCATTTTGGTAATGATAGAACATCTTACTGATGAGGTAAAACAGAAACTGGGAACTTTAATAAATAAATATCGAGATATATTCTCGGATACGCCCCAGCAGACTGATGCCGCAGCACATGATATAATATTGACGTCGGAACAACCAATCAAACAGTATCCATATCGTCTGAACTCCAGAAGGTTGAAAGTTATGAGAAAAGAAATTAAATATATGATGGAACACGGAATTATTGAGCCTAGTCAAAGTGAATGGGCATCACCCTGTGTGTTAGTAGACAAACCGGATGGCACTGTACGGTTTTGTATGGACTATAGAAAAGTGAATAGCATCACAAAGACAGATGCCTATCCAATCCCCAGGATGGAGGATTGTATCGACTGGATTGGTCAGCCCAAATATATCACCAAGCTAGATATGCTAAAAGGATATTGGGCCATACCATTAACTGACAAAGTGAAAACGATATCAGTGTTTGTAACCCCAGATGGGGCTTATCAATATCGAGTTATGCCCTTTGGTATGAGGAACTCGCAAGCTACGTTCGTACGTCTAATGAATAGATGTTCATCCGATATTCCAGGAGTTGATGCATATATTGATGATGTCGTAATTCACAGTGACACGAAGAGTAAGCATATGGATATGATACGGAAGGTCTTTGAAAGATTAAAAGAGGCAAAGTTGACAGTAAATCTTGGCAAGAGTGAATTTTGTAATGCCAAAGTGAAATATCTAGGACATGTGATATGGCAAGGAAGGATTAAACATATAGAGGCAAAGACTGCAGCCATCGCAAACTTTCCTTGTCCCACTAATAGCCGAAGTCTAAGAAGGTTCTTAGGGATAGCTAATTACTATAGGAGGTATTGTAGGAATTTGACCGAAATCGCTACACCGCTAACAAACTTGTTAGGAAAGGAGCATAAGTTTGTGTGGACCACGGAATGTGAGGTCGCATTGGAAACTAAAGTTAAAATCAAATCCTGTGTTAAAGGCCCCAGATTTCAACAAGCCATTTCAGATGCATGTAGATGCCAGCGATGTGAGAATCGGAGCTGTATTAATGCAAGAAGATGAAGGTAAAGAGTTACATCCAGTAAGCTTCTTTTCAAAGAAATTGAATAAGTTCCAGAAGTCCTATTCAACAATAGAAAAAGAAGCCTTGGCGTTAATATTAGCTGTTCTCCATTTTGAGGTTTATATAACCAATTCTCTTTCTCCTGCAGTTGTATATACTGATCATAATCCATTAACGTTTATAGATCGCATGAGAAACAAATACCGAAGATTACAAAGTTGGAGTCTTATATTGCAGGAGTTCAATCTTCAAATAAAGCATATTGCTGGAACAGCAAATAAAGTAGCGGATACCGTGTCGAGATATTGAAAACGAATGCAGATGTTAACCATAATTTGGAAAGGATTAAATAAAGGAAGGTATAACTTAGTGGAACTGAGAAAATATAAAAAATGTATATTTTGATGGAGCTGAAAACTGAAAGAAAAAAAAAATGCATATATTTTAATAATATTGAGTGTGTATGTTATTAAAACTGGAAGAAAAAAAATGTGTGTATACTTTGACAAAGCTGTAAATCTTTTTTGTTCTTGTGTATATTTGAAAAAAAAATGTTTAATAATATAAAGAGTGTGTATATATTGATATTGTAATCAGAAAAAAAAAGGAAGATGACCCATTGTTTGTTCAGATAATGTTGGAATATATTGTTGAAAAAAAAAAAAGAAAAAAAAGAATGAATTAATGATAACTATAATTGCTATAATAATTTTTTACTCTATTATTAATTTTTATTTATTTCATTTTTTATGGACATGACAAAGTGACAGTATCATTAATTTTTTATTTATGTATTTCTTTATGGCACGAGAGAGAGAAAGTTATCAACATGGATCAGAAGATAGACCAAGGTAAGAGATATAGAAGTGATTGATGAAAGGAGGTAGAAAAGAAAGGTTAACAGATGGAGCAAAAGGTTGATTGAATGAAAAGTAAATGCAATAGGAAAAAAAGCAGAAAGAAGATGTAGAGATGTGACAGAGGAGTTTACTGGTAAGATATGGCACAGAACACCATTGTTGATCATAGTCACTGTTGTCATGAAAGGAGTTGAGAAAAGCCTTTGTCCAGCAGTGGGTGCCCAATGGCTGCTGCTGTTGCTGACAATAATGATTATGATGATGAGAAGGAGGTGGTATATATACATTCAGCAGATTCAGGCTAAATAGGACAAAAAAGGAAAAGAGCAATTTACCCTAATTAGGTGTGACTAAAGCCGCTATTAACAAAGCAACATTAACATAAACAGTTTAAACACAAGTTTTTCAGTTTGGGTTATGAAGTCTCTACAATAATGACCATAAAAATTATTTGTTCTATTTACTTAGTTCAAACATACTTTTACATTTAAACAAAAAACATCAGCAAACTTTTAAACAAACACAATCTTTATTCCTATAATAGATTTAACTACACATTGAAATGTTGTAATTGTTAATGTCAATTGACATCTAAAGAGATTTATCAAGTGTACCCTACAAAAGTCTGTTAAGTGCATTTGAATAAAATCAATATAGATATTTAGTGAAGATAAATATCATTACATTTATATATTAGACATGGATTGACTTGTTGCATTGCTTCTTGGATAATCACAAAACGGTATTTGAATTTTGCATACATTAAATCAGACAGTTTGTACCTATACAAGAAAGGGCTGCTCACATGAAACACACAGCAGATATTGCCTGAATGAGGCTGACTAAGAAGTGAGTCAATAATGACCAACCAAAAATTACTTTTGTTTGTTCACACAAGACCAACAGCAGTGTGGCCCAAATAAGTGTGGGAAATCATTACTGTTATTATTTACTATTATTACTGTCATTATAGTATTATATTATTATTATTATTATTTATTACTATTATGACTTACTCTTATTACCATAAAAGTTTACTATAATCACTATCATTATAGTATTATTATTAACATGACTTACTATCATTACTATAAAGATTTACTATTAAAAGTATTATTATAGTGTTATTACTATTAATTATTACTATTCTGACTTACTGTTATTACTATAAAGATTTGCTATTATTACTATTATTATAGTATTATTATTAATTATTATGATATTTACTATTATTATTACATTATTATTATTCCTATTATGACTTACTTTTATTACTATAAAGATTTATTATTATCGCTATCATTATAGTATTATTATTATTATTGCTATTATTTATTACTATTATGACTTTCTGTTATTACTATAAAGATTTACTTTTATTAATATTATTATAGTATTATTATTATTAATTATTACAATTATATATTATTATTAATTATTGATGTAAAGATTTACTATTATTATAGTATTATATTATTATTATTGAGTATTACTATTATGATTTACTATTGTTATTATTTATTTATATATTGTTATTTTTAAGGATTTAATTTGGATAAACAGATTCCTCAATTTACCTGGACCAAAATTCAGGCTCTCCCTCTGTGCATGTGTGTGTGTGTGTGTGTGTGTGTGTGTGCTTTTTTTCTGCTTATATTATTATTATCTTTATGTTAAAGAAGACAAATATAAGCCCAAATCAAATAAGTATGGATATAATATAAATAAAAATGCAATAATAAAAAGAAAACAATTGCAATTATTGATTGTAGCATAATTATTTCTTAAGTCAGTTGCCAATTCTGTAATCTTTATATTGGTTCATCAAATGTTGAAAATAAATGACTTCTGTGTGTGTGTCTGTGTTCTTTATCATTTATGGAGATAGTTTAAAAAAAAGCTTCAGAATGTGGAAATAAAGTCATCCTCTTTTTACTATAAATTTGAATTTTCATTTTTATGAAAAGAGAAACTAACTGAAAATCCTTTGGGTAATTACAAGGAAAAAATATGTATAATTTAAGATTTAATTTTGTTATCTATATTCTTTAGAATATAGATAACAAAATTTTCAAAACATTCTCATGCAAAAGATCCCAACCATTACATTACCACAGAATTTGTTTATAATGAAAAATTGCTATTATCAACAAAGATAAATGTAAAATATTTAGATTGTTTGGTTAATTTAATGACATATCAATATTTGTTGGGTTATTTAATGTTGTATATAATTTTTTTAAAAACAAAACAAATAAAGAGTTAGATATAGGTGTGGTTTATATTTGAGTAAAACGGTAGGTGTAAGTCTGGTTTATACTTGAGTCAAAAAGTAAACGTAATTCTGGTTTATACTTGAGTCAAAAGATAGATGTAATTCTGGTTTATACTTGAGTCAAAAGGTAGATGTAGTTGTGGTTTATACTTAAGTCAAAAGTTAGACATGAATCTAGTTTATACTTGTGTCAAAATGGAGACTTGAGACTGGTTTATACTTGTGTCAAAAGGTAAACATGAATCTAGTTTGTACTTGAATAAAAAAGTGGACCTATTTTGGATTTATAAAAGGTGACATTATTTGAATTTATACCTGAGTCTGCAAGCCTCCACCCAGAAATTGGCCCATTTGAGGAGAGACCTTATTCTTTTGCTGCATATGCAGTCAGCTTATTCTATGCTCCACTGATAGGGCAAATAAAATATTTGTAATAAATGCAACTTGTAAATCTAGTGAATCCCATGTATTATGTATGTGATTATCAAGGATTATCAATTGATAAATAGAATTTCATCTTGCATTAAAATGGAAATATACAAAATATTACCTAAAAAAAAAAAATGGCTACAGAAGCTTAGTAAAGAGTCTGTACTTTTTACTAATGTTCACACAATGTGAGGCTCAAATCCTATTTACTGAATGAAATGAGTCGTATGGATGTAAGAGGAGGTAATTTGAAAAAAAAGTTTCAAGAATGCAGCTGGAAAAATTGTTCGTAAATTCAAACAAACTAGGTTGGTGGAAGATGTGAAAACATCACTGCGTGCTTTCGTTTATGCCGTTCAGATGAAAACATTGCTGCAGTGCATGAGAATATTGAAAATTACATGTTGAAGACAACCTTATTAATCGTTCTCGATTATCCCTCTCCGTCCACGCCGACATCGCTGGAGGAATTGAACCTCCACAACAATGTTACATCGTTTTCAATTGCACTCTTGGTTAGTGGATTATGTTGACCAAAAATATTGCGAAGTCTTTGAAATGCATTTCTGTTTGAACTTCCGTTTCCATAATAGGCCCGATAACTTTAACACGTTGTTTTGTTGTTAATCTTTCCATGGTTGAAATTGCCAAAGACTTAAAATTTAAACTTAATTCACATTTAAAATCGGTCTACATTATTGGCACACCTTTTATATATATTTATATATATATATATATATATATATATATATATATATATGTGTGTGTGTTGTTTCTAGATGCATTGTTGGTAATTTTGTATAAAAATATATTGTTGATAATTTTGCTACAAAATGTATAATTGGTATTTTTGGTATAAAAATGTATAGTTGGTATTTTTACTTTAAATATGTATTTTTATACTTTTCCGTGTTTTGATTTTTGTTTACGGGTTCATTATTGTCCATGGCGGGATCCTAACAAGTGATACCACCCGCCAGGTTATGGTAATAAAAGTAATTAAAGTTAGTTCCACGCTCCTCAAAACCCCCAGTCTCACGATCAGAGGCCTTGCTGCCAGATATAGTTTATCGTCATACCATGACACTGAAATATAAGAATACACACAGAATTTTATGCCTTTAACTACAGATATTTTGTACATAATTTTATTCTTTCGTGATATATATATATATATTCAAGAGAGCAATTGAAAAAATTGTTCGTAAATGCAAACAAACTAGGTTGGTGGAAGATGTGAAAACACCACTGCGTGCTCGTTTACGCCGTTCAGATGAAAACATTGCTGCAGTGGACGAGAATGTGGCTGAAAATCCAGACACCTTTATTCATCATCATGTACAGGAATTGAACCTCTCTACAACAATGTTACATCATTTCCAGTTGCACTCTCGGTCAGTTGATTATGTTGACCAAAAAAATCACATAGTGCGCAAAATGCATTTCTGTTTGAATGTCCATTTTTCATAATAGGCTTCAATAACTTTAACACATTATTTGATTATTAAACTTTCTTTGGTTGAAATTGCCAAAGACTTAAGTTGTTAAATATGAAAGAAAAATAAAAAAATCATTAGACACTTAAACTTAATTCACATTTAAAATCGGTCCAAGTTATTGGAACACCTTTTACTTTGATTAGCTTTTGGGAGGCATTTTTGGTATTCCAATGCACCTTTGGATTTTGGTGTCACATTTTTTATCTCCTGTTATCAGAGGCTTCAAAGTTTACTTTTGTGTTAAAATTTAAGATTCTGTAACCCTTTCAGTGGGACATGCATATCACAAGAACAAATATATAACCCTATTATTTGTTAAATCCCATTTCTTTGTTACATAATACTGTTAGAATATAGTTTTTCATCTATAAAAAAAATTGTTTAAAAAGACCTGGAATTTAGACATTAGTACTTCTTAAAAAATCTAATGAACTTGTTTCAGAATTATTATTTTCTTACTTATTTTTTGATCATGACACTGAATATTCTGCTAATAAGATTCTTCAACTGGTAAGTAGTGGGTCACTGGGACTAAACAGTAAGGGAGAAATTGACAAGAAGCAAAAGATGTATGTCCCTTTATTACTGATGTCATTGCCTTGGAAATGCCTGGGGAAAGAAAAAAACTGAAGATAAAGGTAAACTTCTTTCTACGCATGTCATCAGTTCCCGACTATTTATTTATCCAGATGACACTACCATTTACTCCAGTCTCAGTACAAATCCAACAGATCTGACAAAGTAAAATTGGCAACAGCTCTTAAAACAGACCTCTAATCAGTGGTTAACTGGGGCAAGAAATGGCTTGTAAATTTGAATGCCTCCAAAATAAAACTGTTTTCATTTAATCACCACAGAGAACCTTTTTTGCTTGCCATCAGCACATCTGCTGCTAACTGCTAGGTGGGGAAACTTTTTTTGCTTTCTTGGGCTCACATTTTCCACTGACATGAAGTAGGGTGATTATATTGAATCAATTGCTAGGTCTGCTTTTTTTTTTTAAGCGTTTCACCCCAAGCAAGGCGGGAAGCCACTAGGACACAAGGGGTTACAGAAAATTTGGAGCAAGATCAGATAGGAGTGATAGAAGAAAGGATGAGGAGAAGGGTAGTGGATAGATCAGGCAACTGGAGATGTTGATTGACATTAAATTTGAATAGCTGGAGATTATAGCTCTCAGGGAAACTGGAATAGGGAAGGGAGTTCCACAGGTGAGAGGTGCGAGACATGATGCTATTGGAGTAGAAGAGATGGCTACATTTAGGAGTTTCGAAAGTGAAGTGGTGAGAGCAGGATGCCAGCCTCGTAGGGCGCTTGAACTCATGAAGTCTGGGAACCAGCGAATGCAGCTCCTCGGAGCAATTGCCATGAAAGTATTTGTAAAACAGACAGAGAGAGGTGACGGCGTGTCTGTGAGAAAGTGACTGTAGACGAGATGCCAGAGCAGGGCCAATTATATTGCATATTCGCCTCTGGAGCTTATCAAGAACCCCGAGGCAAACAGAAATGGCTCCAGACCATATATGGCAGCAATACTCCATGCAAGGGTCAATTGTTGATTTGTAGATCTGGAGGATCAATTCCGGGGAGAAAAATTTCCTAGCGCGGCACATGGAGCCAACTTTCCTTGCGGTGGATGAAGCAATTGACTCAATGTATTTGTTCCATCTCAGGTCACCAGTCAACGTGTGACTGAGCAGCCACAGAGAGTTGCTCTCGAGAAGTTGAGCGTCAGACATTCTAATGGAGGACAGGGAAGGATCTCTGTGGTGATTAATAGAGAGCAGTTTTGTTTTTGAAGCATTAAAGTTGACCAGCCAATCCCTACCCCAGTTCACAACCGATTGGAGGTCCTTTTCAAGACGCACAGCCAGGTTAGTTTTGTCAGTGACACTAGATTTGTTTTTGAGGCAGGAATAAATTGTGGTGTCATCCACGTATTTGCCAACTTGGGAATTTATGGTGTCAGGAAGGTCATTTATATAGATAAGGAATAGAGTGGGGCCTAGGATGGAGCCTTGAGGAACACCTGCATTTGTGGGATAGGAACTGTTGTGCCAAATAATTCTTCTCTTCAGAATCTATCTTATGCATTCTTAAATCTATAATTCATCTGTGATTAATAAAATATACTATAAATTCACTTTTTGGCATGACAGAATTCAGTGTTTAAGTGTGTGATTAAATTTCTCAGACTTAGTGAAGAAATGTCCAATCCTTCATTAATTGATGTGAGACAGCATGTATAAACCTAGCTGAAAAAAGCAACCAAACTCAAGAAATGATCTTCTCTGTTTGATGTAGGTCAATAAGAATCAACTTCTTACAGATCATGAATGGATCAAGTTCTAATGCTTTGCAAACTTCTAGAGATGGTCCTGATTGATAATAAAATTGTTTTCTCTTATTTGAATTTTCTTTTTAACACAATTGTAATTCACGTGCAGATCCTGTGGGGATTACCTTGTCTGCCAGGCTGCCTGCTAAATGGCATGGCAATCAGTGGTATAAAAGGAAAAGACACGCTGCCTCTTCTTTTTTTTCCAGGATGTAGCAGCAATAACAACAGAACTTTTCTGTGGGCAACAGACTACTTAGTTTCACATCCCCATGTGGCACACACACACACACACACACACACACACATTATGATTAAGTACATAAGTGTTTTCTTTCCTTTTTTAACTATCTGTATACATGTAAATCTAGTTTTCCTTCTCTTTTTTTGAGACATGTTGTTCTTTATATATATATATATATATATATATATATATATATAGATAGATAGATAGATAGATAGATAGATATAAAATGCCTCCATGTTTTGTAATTATTTTCCTTTGTAAATGCTGAATTCATTTCTCTTGAACATGTTGAATTAGCTTCTTTTGAAAATGTTGAATTTAGTTACTTGGAAGAGTTCATCCTCATCAGCAACAAATCATAACTCCCTCCCTCTTGCTACAAATTGTTGACTAATGGCACTCTTGTCCATTACACACCTGTAGCACCTATTTGTGACAAGCCTATGCACAGAAGACACATACATTCCTCTCATCAGTGTGGAAGCATAAACTTTTGGCTAGGTTCTGCAGTAAATTTTAGAAACTGGTAGTGAACAGTGTTACAATTTGCATTGGACAAAGTTGTTGTTGATTATTAGTTTGTAGCAAAAAAAGTTACAACTTATTGCTAATGAGGATGTAGACTTTCAAACTAATTGAATTCAACATTTTCAAGAGAAATCAATTTCAACATGTGGAGGAATTTTATACATATATTTTTATATAAAGAATAACCATTCACAAAAAGAGAAATATTTGTGTGTACACAGTCAGTTGAAAAGGGTTAGCTATTAGAAAATGTTTGTGCATGTATGATGCACCACATGGCTGATTTAAATTAAATTGACTTGCCAAAGGAAGAAATCTCCCCCAGTAGAGAAAAGTCCTGATGTTTATGCTACTACAGTCTGGAGTATAAGAGGGTTTATTGTTCCATACTTTTATAGTCCCGAACACTGCCACTTAGCAGACAAAGTAGGGATATTCCCCACAAATTTATTAATATGAGAGGGTGGGTGAAAATTCTTGGCCAAGTCAAGAAACCTCTCCAGAAAAAAAAAAAATTGACATTCGACCAAATTTGGGAATGTAAATCAATTCAAGATCTTTTCAGCACCCCTCATATAAATATACTTATATTCTTGTGCATGTAGCATAGCTGTTATTGGTTTGGAAAGTTAGATCCTAGTGTTGTGTTCAAATTCCAGCTGGGTGTATTATGTCCACTTTTGCAAAAATACACTTGGGAAATCCATCTCTTCTTCCCTTAGCTATGGGTTAAATAGCAGATCAAACTAGGCTATGTAGCTTTGGTTGGCAACCAGTCTAGGAGAAGGACAAATTTGAATTCAAAACCAGCTGGACATGGGACTGGCAACTACGCCCCCATAAAACCTGCTTGCTACAGCAACCACAGTGGTGACAAAACATAGTGAAGCTCTACAAGGGTATCTAATGGTACTAAGAGAAGACGGAAATTATATACACTGTTTCTGTGAAAAACTTGCTTTAAACTAAAAACTGCATAAGTAATATTTTGTTACAGTTATTTTAAGTATTAAATGTGGTAAGAAAAATGTTGGTACAAAATATTCTAGAACTAGCTTAAAAGCAGCACTCTGCACAAACTTTTAAGCTAGCTCCGATGGAAAGCTAATTGCCTCAGCCTCAAAACTAAAGGGACCTCTGGTCCAGCTTAGAAAACAGAAATGTTAATTTTGAAGAAATAACTTTGAATTCCTCCATTTGCTCCATGGAACTTGAAAACCTCACTTTAACTCTGATTCAGACTATAAGTCCAATTTCAGCCAAAAACTGATTTCGGCCGAAAGTTCAAATTTAGGCTGAAACTTTGATTTTGGCTGAAAATCCAATTCAGGCCAAAAATCGAGTTCTTCAAATCACAGACTTCATGGAACTTCAATTAAGTTGAGTTCTTCAAATCACATATTCTGTAGAACTTCAGAACCTTGTGTCACGAAACCCCCCCCTCTCTCTCTCTCTGATTCCTTGGCATTTTGAAGAAATAAAATTGATTTCCTCAATTTACAAAGTTTTGGAGATATCTTAAACTGAATTTAAAAAAAAAATAAAATTCACAAGGTTTTTGTGTTACTTTAAACTCAATATAAATTAAAAACTTTTATCACCAACTTTTTTCAGTTATTTTAAAATTTTAATTTTTCCCAATGTTAGATGTTCAAGCACCAGATGATGGACAGATTTTCAATCTTGGGATCATCCTGATTCCAAAAAGGCAGAATGCGTCTATGTAGAGCAAGTGTGGCCCAAGTTAGAGGGTTTCACACACATGGACAGACAGAGTTTATTGCTTATTTATTTAGAAGATTATTCAGGTTCATGGCTAAAATCAAGCAATTTTCAATGTAATTTTTGCAATAAACTATTTCTCACCATTTTGAAATCATTTATCTTTTTACTGTCGCACAAAATATATAAAATTATCACAAACTTTCATTTTCTAATCAAAAGGTAAAAGTAGACAATATTTTGATGATTTAAAAAAGTACATTATTTTTATTTCATAATATACATAAATTTCCTTTTTTTTATTTAATACCTATTGTTAAATGCTTAAAGTGAAATAATAAAATAAAATGAAATATGTCAGTTATTTTAAAGAAATAAGTTTAATTTAATTTATTAAGGGATTTTTACTGGAGAAATTAATAATTGAATGTTAAAAGTGGGATATCTACATTCTGAAAGATGTATATATGAGAAAAAAAGACAACAGTTTTTTTTTTAAATATCTTGCCTTCCAGGAAACAAAGACGGGATAATCATTCTCTCATTTTATTAATTCTACTGCCCTACAATGAACGAGTCTCCTTTTTGGGTCCTTTATTCCTTCAATAAACAAAGAGAAAGGAAACAAAAAAAAAATGCAGACACAGAGACAGAAAGAGTGAGGAACAGAAAATACAGAGAGTCACAGCAAAGGACAAGGTAGAATGCACTTCTTCCTCACCAATGACGTCACGAATCTGCTATTCTGTGACTGAGAATAACAGAATCTGAATTACCGAACGCTTCCAACATACTTCCCATCTTCTGCTCAATGACGTCAGTAGGGTAAGAAGTCAGACATGGCTTCGACCGGACAGAGAGCCTTCGCCCAAAAGTTAAATAAGTAAGTCACTGATTTTTTTTTTAGCTGTGAATTTGTTAAGTCACTCTTTAGTCTATACTCTAAGCTTACACTTAAAATCTTCCATGTTTTGATGGCCGATCCTTTATTCAAACCAGCTCTGCGTACACCTTCATTATTAGCCTCGTAACGATCGGATTTTTTTGACGTCTCGTTTATTTAAAAGATTCATTAATTCTTTTTTCTTCTATATAAATTTTATCTTTGGTTCATTTTGAAGAAAATATATTTTTAAATAGTTGTTGCTTTCGAAGATTTCTTTTTGTTTTGTATGCTGTTTTAATTCTCGAATGAAGAAAAAAGTAGCTCTCTGCAGAAGGAGACCTGAGTTGATAAGCAGAGGAAGAAAAACTTACACTCACAATTTTGTTGTACGGATGACCAAAAACACTTAAAATAGGGAATCCGTGCCGCTGTATATGTTTTACCTCGTTTATTATTTAATTGTTAAATTTTTATTAAATTTAATTTCTTATGGTGGATTTTAGCTTTTATCTTCGTAAACATTAGCTGTATTTTATGATTAGCGAGTATTTTTTTTTAAACTACTGACAATACAAATGCAACAAACTTATTTTTCTGTTTGTCTTTTAGTTTTACACTTTACAGTCATTTTTTTTATCTCGAGTTTTGCTTTAGGATTGTCTTTACTTAATTTTTTTCTTTGATTTTAGAGTCGCCTGTGTTCAGATTTCTGTACAATTAATAGTTACTTTTGTGAGTGTTGTAAAGAATATAGTTAAACATGTTTGTGTTCTTTATATGAAAACATTTTGATTTGAAAATTGAATGTTTCCTGTTGTTCCTCTCTAACCTAATGTTTTTGTTCTTCATCCAAAACCAAAATTTAAGAGTCATAATTTGGTTTCATATTATTTTTTCTATAATAAAAATAAATCAACTGGAATAGGTTTAAGATTAACACAAAAGGCAGATTTAAAAACAAAAAAAAAAAACGTTTTAATGTTTTATTTTATTGGCACTTAGATAAAAATTTTTACCTTGACACAGCATAATAGTGGTTTCATGTTTTTAAAAATCAAAAGGAAAGAAATGATGTTGTTGGGCATCCGTAGATTAAACAAACGGTCTGTTTTTCTTTTACCTCTTGTTGCTGATGTACTTAAAAAAATGATTCACGTATTTTTAACATTTTTTTGTCTCTTCAGTTTCATTTATAAATTTTCAAAATTAAAAAAAATTCTTTCGATAATATTTTTTTATTACAATCTTTGTAGCATTAAGATTGACTTCTATTTTATTTTTGCAAAGGTTTTAAATTGTCTAACGCTGTTTTGTGTTTTTTTTTTTTTTACTATTTTGTTTATAACTTTTGACATTTTCACTTAAATAAAACTAATAATTGCATTTTTTTTTTGCAAATTTTCCGGACATTGGAAACATTTATGTGAATATTTGCAAAACCCCACGCAATAACAATAAAATAATCCGCAATTTTTTTTTTTATTTGATAATTATTTCGGGATTTATTTGAGAAGTTAAAAAAGAATTATTAAAAAAAAAATCATGAAATTCCGAAAGATTTATGACAGAAATTATCCAATATTTTTTAGTTTATCTTTGGAAATTTTAAAACAATTATTTTTTTTTTTTTAATGTTGACTAAAAAAAAAAAAATCAAAACCATTGAAATTTTTTTTTTTTTTTTTTTTTTACTTAAAATGCAGATGTGCTTGTATCGTTGTTCACTCTGGATTTTATTTTTATATTTTTAATATTTAAAATTTAATTTATACAATTTTAAAACGTTTCTGTGATGATTTTCATCTTCATATATTTAAAACTGAAAGCTTTTTGACATTATATTGTGTTTCTTTTTTGGTTTGGTTCGTTTCTGTTAATTAGTAAAACATGAAATATTTTTTATCTTATATCACGTCTGAAAAAGATTTAAAAAAAAAAAAATTAAAAATCGTTGTTAAAAAATAATGGAAATTTGGTGGTTGGGGAGACTGTCATAGTCATTATTTTGCATTTTAATTTTTAGATGATGCTTCTCCCCCGCCCTTTTTTTTTTTTTTTTTTTTAAAGATTTTAATACTAAAAAAAAAAATTGTACTTTTTGGGCTCTTTAATGTCTATTTTCTCCAGAAAATGTTTCTTTTTACTTTTTCTTTCTTTTTTGTTTTGTCTTTATGGTTCCGTGTCAGTTTTTAAAAATATAAATTTGAATTTTTAACATTTAACTTTCTTATCCATGGATATAAATATCCATGGATTATTTTTTCTTTTGTCCCCCCGCTTTTGTTTGTTTGTTTGTTTTTATGTTGAAATTGTCATTTTTACAAAAATAACATATTCAATGACACTCCTCCTGTTTAAATGACACTTTCAGTCGTGTCATCCGATCCGGTTGTTTTTTCGTGATAGTTTTTAATTTTCTTGTCTTTTGTTTCAGTTTTGGCAACATAAAAGAAAAAAAACAAAAAAACAATCTATCTTTGGTGTTCAGTTCTAAAACGAAATTTATTTGAAATTTGTAAAAAAATAAAAAATCAATAGAAAAATACGAGTAGAATAAATTTTTTTTTGTCATTTATAGCTGAGAGGCATCTTTTTTTTTTTTAAAAAAATTAAATAACTAACATTTTTACACAACACTGCATAAATGGAGTGAAATAATAATAGTGCATTATTATTATTATTATTATTATTATTAAATAATAATGCACCACTCAAAATACAAGGCTTGTGATTATTTCCACTTTCCAGGTAAAACAGTAGGCCTGATACAGGATCCTCTTTTGCTTGTTTAAAAATGTAAAAAGAAAACTTGGCAGAGGGTATTATTTTTTTTTTTTTTTTTTTTGTATGATGGGGTATTATACAAAAGAAAAAAAAAAAGAAAAATTATGTCTATCTTTTACATGTAGTTTTAGGCAGTCCAAAATTTTTTTCCCTTATTGTCATCACAACTAGAAATGAAAATGTCACACCCAGGACCCATAAAAAAAGTAAAGGAAGCGTCTTAAACTCTTAAAAGTTAAAATTTTTTGACATGATTGAAAGGAATTCTTTTCATTAGAACCCCCTCACATTTATTTTCTGCTACACGGCGCATTTAACCGCATCCCTATATTTTTATTTATTTTCATTAAGTTTTTTTTCTTTTCTTTTTTAATCCTCTCTTTCTGTTTCTCTGCTACTTTGCTGCACCACATTATGTTGAAAAAGTTTAACTTCATTTTTATTTGAATTTGAATGTAATAACAAGCACAAATCAGCAACCCTCTTTCTTTATTTTCCAGTTTATTCGACAGCATTTTTTATTTTTGAGTTTCGTTTTGTTGTTTCTTGCACGCTTGATGTTATCCTCCCCACACACCCTATTTACGCTAAGAATCTATTTGTTTCAATTCACCTCTCGATCTAGATCCAGAAAATAAAGCATTGAAAGTAAATTTAGTCTTAGGCTGCTAAAATCTTTCCAAACACGAATCTCTATTGATTGTTAGATGACACCGTAGTTTGCCTTCACAGGAGATACAACCCTAATTGTTTCCTGAACTTTTAATACAAAACACACACACACACACACACACACACACACATATGCACACACCTCAATATATTTCATTTGGGACCTTTAAAATTGAAATCGTTTATCGAAATACTTTAAATAGGTTTAGGAGCTCAGTCACTGAAACTGAAAATAAATTATTTTTTAAAATTTTAATTTTCGAAAATATTGTCATGTTCAAAGTTCATTATGAGCTGAACAAATAATTTTTAACTTTTTATTTTTATTTTAATTTACCATTTCTCAAAATGATATTCTAAAAAAAACGTGCAAAGCAAACATGATTTTTTAAACTTTCAAAATTTAAACTGAAATTCGTATTTTGCACTTAGGACAACAGTACAACACGTCCTATTCTCTTTTAATAATACCCTGATTCTGATCTTATGAGCAAAGCTTGGGAGGAGGAGGGGGGGGTCACCTCTCACTGTTTACATTTCAATCCTTTTCTATTCGTTTATCAAGGCTTGCAGACCTGACGCTTTCTTTATGTCCTGACATCATTGTGACTGTTAGATGAAGAAAGGAATTTACTTGGCCCAATGCCTAATTTTCCCACAAACCCAGCAGCCTGCACTGTGTTAGTCTGGTGCAGTCATTTAGACAGTTTGAATAAATTTCTTATACAAACACTTCATTCTATATGATCCACTTGTTTATTTTATTTTTAATTTTTATATCGGTGGAAACTGGAAAGCATGGTTCTTACTTTTTTCTTGGTGCGTTTTTTGTGTGTTGCATCAACAGACCAGACCTTAACTCACAATCGCATTAGTTTGTGTATAGTTTTTTTTGACATAATGAATCTTTGTTAAAATGGGTGCATTTTATTATCTACTTCAGTTTTAAAGCACAAATGTTTACTTCATTATGTTTCAAAATGTTCTCATCCAAAATTTAAGTCTTTGTTAGTTTTAATGTTTTTTTTAATTATCCTTTTGTTCATTTTTGTAATTAAGCTCAATCAAGTAAACAAAGCATATTTTTAATTATAAGAATAATAACTTGTTAACATTGTCATAAATACTTAGAAAATTAGATTGGCAACACAGGAAAGGAAGCCAATCATGATTGGCTGAAGAGATCTGGTACATACAGAGAACAAGCTTTCTTTTGGATTAATTAATCTAAAAATAGTTTCAATTTTTGATAAAATGTAAAATTTGGAAAATATTTTAATCAGATCAGTTGGATCAGTTAAAATTATTACCTTATTGGTGCAACACAAATTTATCTAATTTTTTTTTTCTGATGTAAGAAAGACACTCCAATTTAGGCAGGCCTTTTTTCCTACTTTTGCAAATATAATAAAGATCCAACACATGATGTTTTATTAGACTAGCATTGCTTTTCAGTAGGTATCCAATTTCTAAATGTAATGGCTTGTTTCGACTGATTATTTATTTATTTATTTATTTATGAACTAAAAGCTTATAAGAAATTTTCTCTAAAAGAAGTTTTGAGACATTTTCTTGTTTGTAATCAGTGTCCATTCATTCTCTTACTTCCTGTTCATTTTTTATTTGAAAGAATTGATTTTATTGTTTTCTATACTCTTGAACAATTTGTTTTTTTTTTTCCCCGTCTGTCTGAGATAAATGTCTAAAACCAGCCAATAATGCACAATGAGTAGCCACGACAGCTAAGAAATTAGAATTCATCTACTCTTTACTGTTGTGCTTCCTGTGCTCATTAAGTGGCATTATTCATTCCTTATTACTAATATCTGATGCACTACATGTTCTTATTCTGACTGTATTTCTTATTTAGAATAATTCAGCTTTAGTATAACAGGCGTCTACATATCTGGCAGGTGAACTCAATCCCACATATAGAAATTGATAAAATATATTAATTACTATAGAAAATGTTTATAAATTTGTGTGTTCAAAAATTTTATTCCTGAAACAAATGTATCCATTTCAGCATCTATGGAAACTGATTAGATAATTTTAAAATTTATAACCTTTGCTTTTTAATATTTCTGATACTAATTAAGTAAATAAAGGTTAGCAGTTACAGTATAACTGCACTTAAATTTTTTATAATGCATCTTTTCTTGATGCAATTTTCTTGTATCACTGAAAGAAAAGATAATTGACAAAATTTGTCTTCTTTATGAAAGAAAAAATTTATATCAATAATTTATTGGAATTTTGATGCAAAAGAAATCTTTAGACTTTAACTATTGATTTGTAATTTTCATGAGTTATTCAAACCTACTTTGTAATTATTCTCATCATTGCCATGGGCTTAGTGTATGGATGAGTTGCCCAACATTTAGCAGAAAATGAATTTAAGAGGATCATTATTAAAAGCTGACATTTCATTTACCTTCTGCAATTTCTTGTCTCATAATGTTTAGAATTTTTTTCATTGTTTTATAGCTTTAATATATAATTCAGTACTCAATTATTTTCTCTCTGTTTACTCTGTGTATGGTATTAATGTTTATTTCCTACATGAACTTATATATAAAAAAAACTTTTTTCTTTTATCTTATGTTGTTTTTTTACTTTTGTAGTAATTTTAGATTTTTATGAACAATATTTTGTATGTACTGTCAAGAATTTTGATGTCTACATTGGGAAAAGGTTTCTTAAAATATTTTATAGAAATCCATTTACTGCAATCATAAATGACTTCAATTGTAAGCAAGTTGTGAATACTAACTTCTAATCTTTTAATTGCATTTTTACCACATTTACTCAGATTCTATTGAATTTTACAAAACTGTTTTGAATTCTTTTTTTCTGGTAATTATATTATTAACCATGTTCTTTTTAAGTGACGTGACACACAATCTAATTTTTTACAAATATGGAGATATGTTATTAGATGAAAATAGAATTTGAATTAGAATTTTTTGTATAGTGCACAGATCATAATTCAGTTTTGTATGCTACTCAGTTCTAAGAAGTGTTTGCCATAGTAACCAAGTTACTTCCATTGAAATTCAACTTTTAAATATTACCATTTATACTAGGTTTTAAATTTTTTGTTTAATCTCTCAATATTTTATGTACTTAAATTTTTCTTTTTTAATCTTTGAATATTAGTCAATCATTTTTGTAGATATTTTTAAAAATGTTGAATATAGAAGTAAGGAACCTTCCTCAGGTTATTTGAAATATCTTCTACAAAGTATGCTAATGCTTTAATGCGCATATAAAAGTATCAGGAGATTTAGCTTTCTACTTGCAAGAAGCAGATATGTAAATTCAAGAAAATTTACACTACTGAAATGTTAGCAATTGTTCAGCTACAACGATGAGTTTATATCTTTTAGTAAAAACCATAGTTCAATATCTAAAACTATTTTCTGCATTTTATGTCTTAAAGTAAAAATCAATTTCAGTTATGTCATGTTAATTTATCCATCAGTATCACTCTATATATTAAAAATGTAATGTTTGAAAAAAGGTTTGAAAATTCTTTTTTTCTTTGTATAATTAGCAGCTTTCTTCAAAATATACAAAGAAACTGCCTTTCATCTTTACATTATTTGCATAAATATTGTACATTTTGGTTCTACTTCAATTGCAGAAAAGTCAGTTTCATCATTTATTGGTAAAGAGTAAAATATGAATAAAATTTAAGGAAATTTTCTATTTTTCCTTTGGGTCATATAATAATGCTTATATATTTTAAATTATAAGATTTAGGTCAGAATTGAATGTATAGCATCCAACAAAATATGGTCATGTTGAAGAAATGGAAAATTACTTTAGATAGCCTTCTTCAGAAAATTACTAGAAATTTCTTTGACTCTGCCTTCTACATAAATTTTACATTTCAAACCAGTCTTTACATGCATTACGAATTTACAACCTACGTTTGCTATTCTGTGACCGTTATTGTCACATAGCAAACTTCTATGTAAACATAACAAGATGTCATTTTTGATGGTGAACATCTCTGTTGTAATGTACATGTAAGCCTAAAGCTTAGATCAAGGAACAGCATAATAAAAAAAAAAATCCAAATGTTGGACAGTTTTTGTCTTTATTTTCTCCCGAAACTAAAGCCACTATACAAAGCTTGGAATAGGTCATGATCAAGTACAATAGACATTTGTTGTCTGTTATATTTAACAATATGTTTGAATATATATTAAAGATGTAAGAAACAGCAGATATTTTTATATATAGTGCTCACTCAATATTAAAATAATATAAAAAATAGAGCATTAATAAACTTACTTATTATAAAACGCAGATTGTGTGTGTGTGTGTGTGTGTCTACGTTTATATATTGGATCGGATTTCCTACATTTTTTCAACCGATTTCAACAAAACTTCACAGGACTACATAAAATTATCTTGTGGTGGTTCTGACAGCGCCAAAAATTGGAAAAACACAATTGTTTTTGCACGAAATCAATTTGAAAACACGATTAAGAGGCATTAATGAAAGGGGGACAACTCATATCGAGTTATACTTAAAAACTCAGGTTTGTGTGTGTGTGTGTGTGTGTGTTCATTTATATATGGGATCAGATTTCCTACATTTTTCAACCGATTTCAACAAAACTTCACTTTTTTTCTTTTTTTTTTTTTTGACAGGTAGTGTTTCTTATTCTCTTGCACACTTTTTTCTTTATTTTTACATTCAGAATGCTTTAAAAATTCCATTTACAAGACAATTGTTTATAATAAAATTCTATTCAATCGATAGACTGATAACAATTGAAAACAATGTTTTTGTTTGAGTTTGACCAATTCATAAAAAAAAACAAAAAAAAAAAAACTAATTAAGACATGCGTGTCCGTCAACCTTAAACAATAATCTTTGTCAATTTTATTTTTCAGTCTTTATGATGGTCGATACTTGATCTATCTCTTACTGTTACATCCCCAGGCAACGCCGGGCTCTACTGCTAGTATTGTATGAAAAGATTGCTTAACTATACGTATATTATATATTATCTCTATAAAGTTGTAGCCTCTGTTTGTTATGAAACTCCTCCTATAATTTTGGAGATAGACCCTTATAACCATATATATTCTGAAACTACATTACCGAGAGTACTTGGATAAGTATATTTCATTTGGATCAAACAGGGTCTCCCCCCACCCCGCCCTTGAAAATGTTTTTCCCTTTGATATAGGTTAAATTTATATTTGAACAAGGAAATGTCTCCTAACCAAAATATAGGAAGGAGTAGCCAGAAGATGGAGGTGGCATCAGCAAGATCATTTTTATGAAAGGAGGGCCCTGGGGTAGATGAGGACATGAACACCCCACTAAAAATTTTCGCCCCCCCCTTGATTTAAATTAAATTTAAATTTGAACAAGGGATTGACTCCTATCCAAAATATAGGAGAAAGCATGAAGATGGAGGTCACATTGCCAAGATCATTGTGTAATATTGAAATGCATCATTTTTCTCATAAAAATATAACAATGATTTAAAATCAATCATCATTTTCTTACAAAAAAATATGTAACACACATCAAGGCACAGGTAATTTGGCTACTAATGTATGTATGTATATATATATATATATATATATATATATAAATAAATAAAGTGAACATTGAAGTCAACATTTAGAGGCGACAGGCTGTTTCATGCCAGAGGCAATCGTCAGGACATGA